>VZRW01007566.1:694632-857362 GCA_013398125.1 Aegotheles bennettii | reverse complement strand
CCCGGGGCGGGAGCGCTCCCTCAGCGGGGCCCGTGCCGCCGGGATGCTCTGCCCGCCGGGATCTACCCCCGGGCGGCCCGGAGACCGCTCGCCCTTCCCCGGGGCAGGTGTGAGCGAGCCAAGGGGGCCCCTCAGAGCCCACTCCGAGCCGGCGCAGGGCGGGCCGAGGGGGGTGTGGGGGCAGCGCGGAGCCCCAGCGCTCCTCTGCTGCCTGTGCAGCGCGGCGGGGACACCGAGGGGCCGAGGTGAGCGGGGTTGGTGCTCTCACACGGTCTGGTGGAGCACCGGTACCTGTCAGGCAGCCCCTGGGTGGCGAGGGGACGCGTACCCCCAGTCTGTGCCCCTCGGGGTCCTCCCCTCAGTGCTCCCACCTCGGGCACGGCTGCGTCAGGCTGGCACAGCCCTTGGCTGCTGCTCCTGAAGGGAGACGACAGCCTGAGGATAAAGTTTGGAGACCACTGTGACCCCCTGGATAGGAAAAAAAGACCAAGCTGAGGGTGTGTGCTTAGGAACGAGACCCAGAAAACGGTCTGGGAACAAAGAGCTGAACCAACCTCCAGGGGCTGGACCAGGTAGTGAGAGTGGGGAAGCTCAGCATGGGTGAAATGCTCCTGGCTTGGGGCTGGTGGGGCTGGCGCAGGAGCTGGGGTCTCCGAGCTGTGTGTTTGTTACTGAGCACACCTATTTCTGGAGCAGGGGGGATCTCTGTGCTCTGGGTATCGCTGCAGGACTCCTGTCCAAAGCCTTGGCAGCGTCGGAATAATCGTCTCTTCTGTGAGAGACATGTCTGTGGCTTTGGAGAAACTCTCAGCTCTGCTGAAATATGCTTACTGCTCCGGCGGCCGTGCCAGCAGGCAGTGCTGGGAGCTTGCGTGAGAAGCCTGCTTATGAAATCTGAAAGAGTTAAGAGCTAAAATGTCAGCTGGGGAATAGCCCGGCTCCGATGGAGCACCGCACAGCTCGTGCCGTCAGAGCAGCAGCCAGGAGCTCTGGGGCAACTCTTTCTCTAATAAAACACCCCCTTTAGTCTTGTGCTAGGACGAACCCTTCTCCATCTCCTGCCTGCCCAGGTTGAAGAGTACTTGGCCCTATTGACCAGTAAGAACAGGGTGGCAAAACCACGTAGGACGGAGCGTCTCCTCCTCCCCCTGCCCAGCCCCACTTTTGGGAAATGGCAGCTCTCTTTATATCTGCATCAAACGCAGTAAAATTGCTTAATTTGGGCAATCTGAAGCATATTGTCCACCAACTACGGTTTTAATGGAAACTTAATTCCTTCTTTCAGCTGCAGACCTGTAATTAAGTTACAGGGAGTGCGTGATTGATGCTTTGAAACGGGTGAAAGAATCTGTTTCTTCAGGGTTATGTATTCTCCTTCTGCTGCGTGGGATGGAGCATTTTGGATTGCAAATCTCACGAGCCGTGTGATTTGCATTTACATGCAGAAGGGCTGCAGTCGTGTTGGGACATCACGTAACAGGTTTGATGGCAGGACAGTTTGTCTGGCATCCGTCAGATTTTGTGTCGAGAATTCAAGAAAGGGAAAACGATCCCAATATTGTCCAGAGGTGTGTGTTAGGTGTGTGTTAGGTGTGTGTTAGGTGTGTGTTAGGTGTGTGTGAGTGTTTTCACTCTGCTGGTAGGGGAAGGATTCTCATCCCCTGCCTGCTAAACAGCCCTGTGCTGTGGGAGGGCTGGATTTACAGACCTGCAACATCTGTGCACGACAAAAAAAAAATGGCTAAAGATGCAATTTAGCAAACCCAGCGAGTGGAACCAGGCTCCTTCAGCTCTCAGAAGGAGGGCTGGGTGTCTGTCGCTTTTCACTGCGCTGCTATTTTGGTTTAACCTCTAGAGATGATGGAAGGGATGAATAAAAGAGAACATCTTAACGTTGCGGTAGGGCTAAACGCGTTCTTCTCCCCTCTGTTGGAAGAAGAAACAAGCTGATGTCCTGGTGACAGGAAGACATCTTTGGGGGAAGGTGGGGAGGGGGGGGAGAGGAAGACAAACCTGAAATCTTTAATGGTTTTTGATTGCCATGAAGTGCTCAGGCAGACAGTCGGTGGGATTACTGCACTGACAAAGCATCCTGGTGAGCTGAATCGCTGGCACGGCCGGCGAAGTGGGAAGCTGCTAGCAAGGCATTGCCGGGGTGGCAGCGTGTGCAAGCCTTGATATCACGTTAGCCAGAGAGCTGAAAGGAGCTGGGAATTCAGAGCCTGGATACCTCCGAGTTGCTGTGGCTCAAAGGCCGTTTCCAGACGCGGCTGAAAGGGACCGAAGCGGAAAGCATTCACTGATCCTCGCTGCTGTGAATCCAGATAGGGGCTAACAGGAGGGGAAGCAATCCACTTCCTGAACATCAATCATGAGCAAAATGACCACTGCAAGGCAAAACGGGCCTGCTGGATTTACGGGAGACGCCGGCTCTTTGAAACAGCCCTGCTTTTGTAGTCTGTGAGGCAGAGAATGAGCTTCAGATCTGCAGGTTTTGGGAGGGCAGGTTTGCAGCTCCAGCAGTTATTGCCTGTGACAGCCAGGTTAGCAGAGCTTCCCTTCCAGGAGGCCGGTGAAGTGCAGCAACAGAAACCACGGTGTCACATCAAAGGATAAGAAACAGCCAGGAAAAGAGCCGTGCAAGAAGGAGTTAAGAGATGGCTGGGGTTCAGGGAAAGTGCAGCAGTACGTGCTAATGGGCTTGCAGTTGAGGGGAGTTGTCCTAAAAGAGCTGCAGGAAGGAGAGGATGGGAATAAGCAGTCCCAGAAGATTTAAGCCTGCCGTCTCAGGAACAGAAATATCAGGCAGTTAAGTCTTTTTTTCCTCTTTTTTTTTTTTTTGCATAGCAACTAGATTTCCTGGGAAACGTGGCAGGAAAGTGGTGTTAATGGCAAGATGTCAGAGGTTGGCCTTTGGCAGTATCTCTGCAGGAACACAGCCCCAATACTTTTCAGTTTGGCACAGTCCCCCCGGCACCTTGAAGTGCCACGAGGCCACACGCATGAGGACAGTGAGCGGTGCCGGGTCTCGTGCTGAGCTGCAGCAGAAGGATGGGATATGAATATGATGGGATAAAGGTTGGACTTGATGACCCTGGAGGTCCCTTCCAACCATAATGATACTATGATGCCCTTCCAGAGGCTCCGTTTCGAATGTGCTGCCACACTGTTCGTGGGAGTTTATGGGAAACAGACCGCACTGGAATCTAAATACCTGAGTGTTGGAATAGCTTAAGTGAAAGGCAGCCAGAAGGATTTGGGGTCTAAAGGAGTTCGTATTATCTGTCTAAGCCTGTGCTAGCTGCTGCACGAGTGTAATACAAAACACGTTTTTGTGCTTCCTTTTGATTTGGAGCCTTGGTCACGGCTGTTGGGTGGTACTCGAGTTTGGTCCTTTCTGGTTGCCAGTGGGATAATATGATGGAGTGAGGAGTGTGCGTGCTTCCATCCTGGGAAGAGGTTGCATGAAGTGACTTTGAAGAGGAAGCTCCAGGGGGACCTCATCACTCTCTACAGCTCCCTGAAAGGAGGTTGGGGTGAGGCGGGAGTCGGTCTCTTCTGCTGTGCCCATAGTGAAAGGATGAGAGGAAACGGCTTTAAATTGCAGCAGGGGAGATTCAGGTTGGACATCAGGGAAAATTTTTTCACTGTCAGGGTGATTGGGTATTGGAATAGGTCGCCCAGGGAGGTGGTGGAGTTACTGTCCCTAGAGGTGTTCAAGAGGCATCATAGAATCATTTTTGTTTGAAGGGGCCTCCAGGGGCATCAAGTCCAACCTTTATCCCATCCTATTCCTAACCATTAGACCATCAGACCATGGCCTCAAGTGCCTCATCGACCCGTTTTTTGAACATCCCCAGGGACGGTGACTCCACCACCTCCCTGGGCAGCCCATTCCAGTGCCCAACCACCCTCTCAGTAAAGAACTTCTTCCTAATATCCGACCTAAACTTCCCCTGGTGGAGCTTGAGGCCATTTCCTCTCCTCCTGTCATCAGCAATTGGGGAGAAGAGACCAACACCAGCCTCACTACAACCTCCTTTTAGATAGTTGTAGAGGGCAATAAGGTCTCCTCTCAGTCTCCTCTTCTCCAGGCTAAATCTCGATGTGGCGCTGGGTGCTGTGGGTTAGTGGTGATGTAGACAGGGGTTGGACTGGATGAACTTGAAGGTCTCTTCCAACCTTGATGATTCTGTGATTCTATGATCATGACAGTGTGACACATGTTTTGCCTAGCAGATTGACCATACCACAGTGTTGCAATAGGGAGAAATCTGTGTGTCCTGCTCACGTATCCTTTAGCAGAAGCCTGGCGTATTTGGGCTTTCCTAGCAGTAAGCAGCTGCCTATAATTTTCAAGAATGTTTAAGTAACAGCATGAAACAAATGCAATGAGAGCAACTGGCATTGCTGCGTGGGGAATGAGGAGAAGCGAAGTCACCTCCATACCCCAAAACAACCATGTGGCCCAGACCTCTGGGACACGTGGGCTTTGATCTCAGTCTGACCCACTGAGCATCCACGTGCCTGTGGATGATGGATCTGTTTGTCCCTGCTTCCACGGGGAAGGTGGATGGATCTATGGACAGAAAACGGGCATCACTTTAAATTGGAGGAGTTTCATTCAAAGGACTTTAAGGAGCTGTGGAAGCTGCTTGGCTTCTCCATTAAAGCTAGATGCCACGCCGTCCTGTGAAGATTTGAAGGGAGCTCCTCCTCAAATTCTGAGCTCTGTAATGCAGACCTTCACTGACAAGCTCTTTTAAACATACCTGGAAATTCTGAAAACCAGTTTGTTTTTCTGTCCTCTTGTGATGGTCACCTGCAGCACCAAGTGCAGGAGCAGCACGCTGGTTTCCCTGCTTGGTGCTCTTGGCTAAGCTGTGGTTTGCTGCTTGCCCCTGTAGTGAGTGTTGTGGAAAGATGGGACCTTGAAGAACACCAGTGCAAAACAAGCCCTAAGACAAGAGGAAATTTAGCTGAACCACGTGGGGTATATGATGGAGTGAGGAGTGTGCACGCTTACATCTTGGGAAGTGTCTTTTAGGTCCATTATCCTGCTGAGTTCTTCACAAATTATGATTTTCTTCAGCGTAATTATACAAGATGACTGTTTCTCAAAACTGTGAATGGTTTCTTTAATCTCCTCTAAGGGAGATTCCTGAGCTGCAGACAAAAAAACAAATACATTTTTTTGTAATATCTCCAATTTGGGTCTCTGCTAAGGGAGCACGGTCTGTGTAACGCTGCTGACCGTGCTTCGGAGTCTGCTGAGCTGATAACAGAGCAAGGGAATACAAATAAATAATACATACTGGAAACTGAAGATAAAACATTCCAGATCTGTGCTCCTCCTGCTCCAAGTTATGCTTTTAAAACTTCTTTATATATGAAGGAATGAATGATGATGCCATTTGGTGACTGCAGTAGTGGTCACTTTTTAGAAAATGCTGGGGTTTTTAGTGCTCTTTGTGCATGCAGTTTTCTGTGTTGCACAAACACCTGTACTGGGTGGGACACAATCCTTGCACCCAGTTTCACAGAATCCTAGGGGTTGGAAGGGATCATCTTTTTGATGAGTTTGCTGGTGACTTGCTCAGATTCGGGTGCACATGCCAAATCCAGCTAAGGGGTGATAAAATTGCCTTGGTAGCCACCAATATCAGAGCTGTCCTAACTATGGGGTTTCTTCTAAGGAAGCGTTATTTCATTTTTCTGTGCATATGTTTCTTTACATTGCACTTTGATTATCTTGTCAATGCTGGCTTCTGGTTTGTTGGAGCTGTGTGCCCCGTGCACTGAGAGAAACCAGGTCGCACCCCTCACGTGTGTTTCCAGCGCTGCTCTGGGGGAAGGTAACGGAGAGCTTCACCGTCCTGATTGCTGCACATCCTCCTGTTCAACCGAGCAGATTCAGATTACACCGAGGAGATAAGGTTGGGATCTGTCACTGGGTGTTTCAGTGACTGGTGGAGCACACGTATCGGTTGTGTTCAGAACCTGATCTTCCTCCCTGGACAGTCGAGACGGCTGTCAGCTGGCTGAGGCCACCAGCAGTCACCGCAGGGGAGGTGGTCTCTGCAGGAGCCTGGTGTCACAAGTGACCACGTTTCCTTTGAATGGCTGGAGGTGACGGGGAGGCCTCGTGGGGGGAAGGAAAGTGTCAGGTTTTGCTAAAAATATTTTCCTTTGGTTTTCTTTTTATTATCAAACATGCAATTCATTTGCAGATAGAATCTGCAAGTCTTATGCCACAGAAGCCTTGACTGGGAAAGCAATGTCAGCTGGTGCTGTCAGTGGGTGCTGGTGGGGCCACAGGAGTAGGAAAGCGTTGAGACAAGAGCTCTGTTCCTGAGGAGCCGAAGGGGTGAGGTTGCTGCCCATAACCTGAGAGCAGCCACAGTAAACTCTACTGGAGATGGGAAGATGGGGAGGAAATGTAGCTGTTAACACACTAATCTGCACAATCTGCTCTTCTCAGTGATAGGACAAGGGGGAACGGGTGCAAGCTGGAACATAGGAGGTTCTGGGTGAACATAAGGAAGAACTTTGTCACTGTAAGAATGACAGAGCACTGGGCCAGGCTGCCCAGAGAGGTTGTGGAGTCTCCTTCTCTGGAGATGTTCAAAACCCAACTGGATGCATCCCTGTGTGACCTGCTCTGGGTGGTCTTGCTTTGGCAGGGGAGTTGGACTGAATGATCTTTAGAGGTCTCTTCCAACCCCTGACATTCTGTGATTCTGTGATCACTTGTGACTGAGCCAGGTCTGATTCTTTGCAGTGTCAGATAAAAAAAATTAAAAATAGCTTCTATGAGAATTCATCCCTGCATCCACCAGTCCTTGGTTCTGCTGATAGCTGGGGTCAGGAAGATGGACTTACGGCTGATCTCACAGTCTGTGGTTTGACTGCTTTGGCTGGGTGCAACGACACGTTTCCTGAGCAAACTGTTCTGTATTCTTTCCCCAAAAAGGGGCTGGTGGAGCAGCGAGCTGTGGCTTAGCCAGAAGGATCAGCACATGGTGACTCCCATTGTTCCAGCCTCTGCTGAGCAGCG
Source organism: Aegotheles bennettii (assembly GCA_013398125.1). Lineage (NCBI taxonomy): Eukaryota > Metazoa > Chordata > Aves > Caprimulgiformes > Aegothelidae > Aegotheles > Aegotheles bennettii. The sequence continues at coordinate 850,305 of VZRW01007566.1, read as the reverse complement.
CTTGTGTTGACACAGACGCCGGGGCAATTTTTCGATTTGGGAGCGTATTTCATCTGTCTGAGTTCCCACAAACACTCAAAACCACAGTCACAAAGGGCACGGCGAGTCGTCTCAGCCTAGAAGTTGAACTGTCGCAGGAAATGAATAAAGGCTTAGTCAAGCTGTGCTGTGGCATGGCCGACGTGAGACCATGGCTGAAGTAACGTGGTGGTGCCGATCCAAGTTACACAATGATCCTTGGGGTGTGGTTATCATTAGGGCATGGTCTTTGTATGCCCCTCGCACATGCAGGGACATGTCCCTTGTTTACTGCTGTTTTAAGATGAAACTTTAACATGGCCCACATCCATGAAAAGATGGGGTCAAGCTGGCTTTGAGCGTTAATGCAATACGAGGACTGAGAATCAAACGTGCCAGGGTTTATGGATGTATATGTGTTTTGTTCCCTCTCCGTTGAATAGGAACTCTTCTCCTGACAATATCTGGGGAGGTCTTGAGGTTAGGGAGCCTGGTTGGAGAGCAGGGAGTAAAACTGAAGCTGGGAACCAACAGGAGAGTTGGTAATGTTAAAAAAAGAGGAGAAGGTTGCTCTTCAAGAGTCTAGAAAGGAGCTAAAGCTTGGAGTGATAGAAGCCATCCTGCATTGTCCATAGTTTGTAATCATTGCAAAGGCAGATCTTCTGAGAGCAAGTCTGAAATTTCATTGTTTAGCAGAAATTTCCATAAGACTTCAGTTTATAACTTGACCTGGTGATTGTCTAGAAAGTGTCCTGGGTCCACCCAAAGCTGCAGTGGGAACTGGTCACAGTGGATGAGCTGAGTTGCGTTCCTCAGTAGCTTTTTATTCCTTTTATTTCTATGAGATTACAATCGGAATGCTTTGAGTGCCTTTAATGAAGAAGTCCTTTAATCTTCAACTGGGAGTTGATATGGGAAGAGCAATTTCCCATGTCATCTCTTGATTCGAGACCAGATGACTTGTGTGTGGAGTGTGGGTGTCAGAAGATAAACAGCGGAACTTCCTTAACAGTGAAGGTTCAAGATATGGGCACGTCTAATTTTAAAATGGGCAGTTTTCACTGCTTTAACAGGATGTGACTGTAAACAGTGCATTAATTGCATCACTGATGATTAAAGGCCTCAGCACCTCTTGTGAAGTCAACAGGAATGTTTCCATTGGCTTCGCTCCGTGCTCCTCTGGGAAGCTGGGATCTGAACTTTCCCTATGAAACACTACCCGTGGCAGTAAGAAATGCAGAAGACAAAGCTTTTAAAGTAATTGGGCAATATTCATTACACAAAGCTGAATTAGTGTGTAACTGTTACGGTGTCAGAGTTGATGTTTAGTTAGCACTAATTAAATACCTTTGCGTTTCCCAGCGGAACTGGAGGAATCAGTCTTCTGAAATATCTTTACATTTCCCACTTTGTATGGTAGCTGATTGTGAATTTCAGATGGGCTGTGCGGGCTGCGCTGCCCCAAATCTGCTTTGCTTTTGGCAAGAAACCTGCGTTGAGAGGCATCTGGTAGAAGTGGCAGTGATGCATGGAGTGCTGTGTCCTTTACCTTGGGAGTGTTTTCACGTTCAGCTGTGAGTGTGTGTTATATTCTGAGCGCAGTTGCCAAACATAATTAGAAAATATTCTCGTCCTATGCAAAACCCAACCCTGTTGGTTTGCCAGTGAAGACAATTTTCTGGGAAGGACACATGAACTCTGCTTCTTCCCAAGTAGAATTTAAGAAAACGATGCCGAAAGCTTAAAATTCATCATTTTCAGGGCAAGGCTGTAACAGTTGCTTGATTGAAAATCCTCCCTCGAGGAGGTTAAGTGTTCCGCAGTCTGCCTGGAGGAATCATCCTACGTCTCTTCCTGCAGTAGAAGTGACCCAGTTTGCCCACGCAGATGGGTTGGATTTGGCAGAGAGGAACGTGGAAGGTGTGGAGCAGATGTCGTTGCCACGCTGCTTTGTGCAGAAAAGGCTCATCTTTAGGGATGTTCCTCTCTTAAATCTGAAGTGTGTGGAGAGCTGCCGGACGTGCTGATGCTGGTAGCAGCAGGTCAACTGTTGGGATTACATATTTTCCATACATTTCTTAGGACTACTTTTCTACCAGTAGTAGGGGCAGACACATTCGAGGTTGTTCTTGCTGCCATGCTCTGTGCTTCTCTGGCTGTCGCAGACAGGCAGGAGCATTTTACTGCTCTCAAAGCCCTACCTGATTCTCCATGTGGCATCTACAGGAGTTGCTGTTCGGGTGGTTTCCCACAGGATTCTAATTCCTCACAAGTTCATGTGAAATTTCCATCTCTTTACTCTTTGGAAGTTAGTATGTCTGAATGCACATTGGAGCTTTTGGGGGGCATTGGGAGGTGGATGTGATGCTGAGTAACTCGTGGGGAAGCTACGGAGGTGTTAAATCGAGTTGTATGTGAATTGCTTGCCCATCTTGGCTCCTGTTGGCTTCGCTCTGTTTCTTGTGACCAGTAGCTGTTAGACCAGTACTGAGTGTGCCTAAGAAAGCCTGCCTGCTACTAGTGACCTGCTGCTATTGAATTACTTTTCTGTCAGATACAGCTGCAAAAATGATACTCGATGCTTGTCATGCAGAATTTTCTTGGTGTTGTACCAATTGCTCTGTTGCGCCATGTCAGTGTCCTTGTTTGCGTGGAAAAAAATAACCCTTCAAGGCAAGGTTGGACTTGATGACCCTGGAGGTCTCTTCCAACCATAATGATTCTATGATCCTATGATTCCATGATTTAGAATGAAAATTTGTGAAGCAGAGGAGGTGTAGTCCCTTTGAGTGGTCTCTGATAGCACTCTGCCTGTCCTGATTTGCATACTTAATTAGTCCTTATTGTCTTTTCCAATCTAGAACGTGGTCCAAAACCATTCCTGGCAAGGTTGAATTCTTCTCCAGCGAGGGTTCCGACACCTCTATTCCCATCCCCATCGTGCCGCTTCCCGGTGTAGATGACTCTTACCCACCCCAGAAGAAATCTTTCATGATGCTCAAATACATGCATGACCACTACTTGGACAAATACGAATGGTTTATGAGAGCTGATGATGATGTTTACATCAAAGGGGACAAACTGGAGAACTTCCTCCGGAGTTTGAACAGCAGCGAGCCCCTCTTTCTTGGGCAGACTGGCCTTGGCACTACAGAGGAGATGGGGAAGCTGGCGCTGGAACCGGGCGAGAACTTCTGCATGGGGGGCCCAGGAGTGATCATGAGCCGGGAAGTCCTGCGGAGAATGGTGCCCCACATTGGCGAGTGCCTGCGAGAGATGTACACCACCCACGAGGACGTGGAGGTGGGAAGATGCGTACGGAGGTTCGCGGGAGTGCAGTGTGTATGGTCCTACGAGGTAAGGACGAGGATGAGGGGTGTGTTTTGGGGGAGGTGGGAGAGGTTGGCAGCAGGGGATTGCTGTTGGACAGCTGTACAGCTCCAGAGCTCACCTGCCTTTGCAGCTTGGCCATCCAGCTGTACAGTGTCTACACTCTTTGTTTCCTACAAACACCACCTTGGGAGAGACCTACACAAATAGGGAAGTGCAGCAGTAAGGAGGGAAAAGGAGCCTGACATGAGGCACATGGAGGTGAACATTCATCATTCATAACAGATATTTTTATTTAAGCAGAAAGGGGATAAGCTTAAATCAAAATGGTCATGAGTCCTTGAAGTCGTGACTGTCCAAGCCTCTTTCCTTTAGCTGGGTATGTTATGGTGTCAGCGTGGAAAGCAGATGATACAATTACTGAGCAGGTCCTTGATGCCTGCAGAGACAAGCCACCACTTACACTGAAACTCGAGTTCTACCCATGCTGATGTGGCTGCAGATTTGGCACCTTGGGAGGGAAAAATACGTGAGAGTCCCCATCCTGCCTGTGGCAGAGTTTCCTGCTGGGTGCTGGGGTCTCCTCCTGGGGGCAAGGGGGCCTTCTCCTGCCCAGGTGCACTGGGCTCTTTGAAGTGAGTCCTGGGGGGTACAGACTGCCTGAGTGAAAACACAGGCTGGGCTTGAGCTGCAGTTTCTTCTCTAGTGCCAGGGAAAATGCTGGTGGGCCTGTCTTAGAAATAAGGGAGAAGTTGAGAGCAGGAGAGAGGGTGAACAGTTTTTCTTTTTACGCAAACATTTACGACTTGCACACAACTATTGCTTTGTCTTTTTATGAGATGTGGTAAAGAGGGGGATTCCTTTGCCCGCACAACAGAGGAGCTGTGGTCACAGATGGCAACAGACACTGCTGCTGACCCACTCTTTCCCTGGCAAAGACTTGGGTTAAACCATTAACATTGAATTTCTGCCCCCAAAAGTGTTGTTTCGTTTCAGTTCACAATTCAGTGATGGGAAAGCCTCCGAGGAAGGGGAAAGATGTTTCCAGCTGCAGTAATTCATTCATTCGTGAATGAAGGCTTTCTGGACTAACAGTGGCTCTCCACAATCCCTGCTTACAGACCTAGAACTAGTTTATGTATTGCCAGCGTTGTGGTTAGCCCTTCAGAAGGAGTCAGTAACTTTTTCCACAGTTTATAGCAGCATAAAATTTTTACTCTAGACTTTCTGAGTTGAAGTAACTTTCGGTGTGAATACCCATACCACGTGGCATTTGGTAACTTACTGAAGGTCAGAATTTTGGTAAAAGACCTTCTGAATTCAATATGATCAACACAACTGCCCTGGGAATGCTGACAGAATTAGATTGGGTTTTCCTCAAAATCAGCTTTGTTGGATCAGCTTCTGTTAAATTATCTATAGTGCTGGATTCTCCCTTAAAATTGGTTTGTGTGAAGTGTACACACTGTAATGTTCAGAAGTGACCTGTGAGTGTGAGATGTTAATACTCAGCTGTTTAGGAGAGAGAGAAGAGTTTTCTGCACGCTGCTTCTGCAAGGAATGGGTTATAGGAAACTCTCATTTAGTTGAGACTTTTCAATTTAAAAACCTGTCATCTTTTCCTTTTTATCTCTGATCTCGTCCTCTCATTGCCCAGACAACTAGATTAAATGTGCCTGGTATTTTATTTAAGATAAAGCAATAGCTGTGTGAAATAACACAGCTGTTGTAGCAGCTATGTTGGGAAAGCCTGGTGTAGAAGTGGTGTTTTCCATGTCTTGTGTGTTCATGAACATCCAGTAACAGGCCACTGTAAGTGAAATGCAAAACTTTGTATTACAGTGAGCTTCTGCCAGAGCAGAAAGTTTATCTGTGCCTGTTCTGCTGGGGCACAGCCACCACATTTCTCATGATTCCTGTTGAAAGGGGAGCTGTGACAGCACGAGGCTCGGCAAACAAAACGGCATTGGCCTCAAAGTCCAAACCTCAGACTTCTCCTTTGCTTCCCGCGCTTCCTATCCTGGAGGCTCTCAAGTAACAGCATGAACGAGGAGCCCAGGTCTTCCATTTCATCACCCCCAGCTCTTTGGTTTTCATTCTCAGCACTTTGGACATGGAAAGCCCTGGTGGTTTTTGTCCCCCTGCACTGTGCCTGCAGTGGGCTCTATGCCCAGACTCGCTTTACTCATCTCCACGACTGTCACTGCCCCCTTTCTCCAATTTTAGGATCCCACAATGTCTTCACTGTGCTGCTCATCTTCCCTGGCTTTGGGTCTGGTGTTGTGCCCAAATGCATCTCCAGGCCTGGCTCTGTGGTTTTTTTCCTGCTCACAGCAGTCTGCCTCAAAACCCTTTTTTTTTTCCCCCCTTCCTGTGTTTCTGTCACTTTGCTGCTCTCTGCGGTGCCTCTCAGACCACTTCATCAGTGGCACCGGTTATTGCCTGTTTCAAGACTTGTAAAGATTTGTTCACGCTCTTCCTGCTGTCAGGAGCTTTTCAGCAAATACAGTAAGAGAATTGACACCAAGATTCTTTGGACTTCCTGTGTCATCTCACCCCAGAAAAGAGGCAGCAGCAGTATGTGAGAGCTCGAGGAGGAGAGCTGGAGCTCCCTGGGCTCTGAGGAGCTTTGTCTGATGCACCCAGGCTGCTGCTTCAGAAGCAGTTTGCTGCCTGGGATGGATTTTAAGCTCCTGTAGCTGTTACCTTGTGTGAGTCACAGATGAGACATGCCTCTTAAAATGTAAGTCCTTTATGGAGAGGATTATGATCATTGTAAAAACAAAGCTGAGGCTGTTACTGCTATTTGACAAAGAGCTGCAAAGCTCAGCCCGCTGCAGGGTGGAGCAGCCAAAGCTACAGATTTTGTGCTGCAAACTGGAAGAAAAAAAAATCACGAAAAGAAAGGAGCTGTGAAACCTGTAAAGATTACAGATGGGAGCTCGGTGGTTTATGAAGCATTACAGAACGAGTCCTTCCTCTTGAGGAGGGCAAAGGGTTTGTACTGAACTTGCTAGGAAATGGTTCTGCATTTCTAGTGAATACTGGTATTTTGGACTTCTGGCACGTTGGTGGGTGTCTTTCTCAGAAAAAGTTTACATATTTAAGTCTCCTTCCTCCCTCTGTGCCTCCTGTCAGTAGTTCTCCTCATTCCCCTGGTTTTGTTTTCTCCTGCACCGCTGTGTAGTGCAGTGTGTGCTCTTGGCTGCTCAGCCTGAGGACACTTTCAGCTTTGATGACAAACCATCTCCTTTGTGATTTAAACGATCCCAGCGTATTGGTGATCTCGGTTTTCATTTTGAGTCTGATGTTTCCATTAAATGCATCTGAGTTACGGAGCCATTGCTCTGCAGCTCAGTGTTGTTTCAGCCTTGTTTCGTAGCTGAGTATTGTTCTAATTTGTGTTGAATATCCTCATCTTAAGAGTGCTGAAATCCTTAATACAAGCTTTTTTTGTGGGTCCTGGAAATCAGGGTGGTGCTGATACTCATCCCATTAATTTCTTCAGCAATAAAACCCTTCTGACACACGTTGCTTTCGGGTGATACGAAGTGCTCTGTGTCCTGCAGTGCAACCAAAACAGCTGGATCCAGTGGAGCAGCTCACGCTACCTCTAACTGCTGATGCAAGCACCCAGATGTTTTGTCTGCTTTTCCTTCTGTTCTGGCTGAGATAATGGGAGAAATTAGTAAGAAACAGCAAGTGTGTCTGTGGATGTGCTCTCCTCCCAACCAGCAACAAGTACTCTTAAATGTCCTGAAGCAAGACAGGATTTTTTATAATATACATGGAAAAGAAGCTGTGACAAAGGGGGTGATCATGTTGGGAAACGTGGGCATCAAGAAAGAGCAGATCCGATCATTTGGGTGTTGGAGAGGGAAAAAGTAGGACAGTGGGGAATAGTGGGGGGCTTCTGGGAGAAGGGGGTTTGGAATTAACGTTTTGTGTGGTCTTTCATCTGGAGTAATTGAAGATAATTGCTACTCTGAGATTTACTGATGTTAGGAAAGCCCTTAAAGTGCACATTACATCTGCCAAGTGCATTGGCAGTGCCAGGACAAACCCTTTCTGGAATGGACTCTTCCATGGGCAAAACTGAAGTTTATGGTTTTCTGGACGGTAACCAGAAGTCAAGAAAAGATAAAAATCCTGCAACAATTCATCAGAACTGAAATCCTGGGCACAGAGGTGACTGTTAACCATTAACCCTCAGTTCCTTTGCTTTATCCTCTGAGGAAGAGCCTTCATTAATGAATGAGGAGATCCAGCCTGTTTCTAGCCAGCCAATGCATGGCATGGAGTGACTTCAGCAGCAAGAGCTGCACTGCTTGGAGCAGGGCAGGATGGGGGCTGAGCACTTTGGTTCACCACGGTCTGCAGAGCAGTGGTGTTTGGTTCCTCTTGCTCTTTGAACCCTTCCCTTGAACTCCAGGCAGCAAATGTGGCTTCGTGGAGGGAGCATCCAGCTGCACATCTGAAATCAGACACTCAAATGTTGTCCCAGCTTCAAAGCTTGTGCTTTCTTTTCATGTCAGAGCACAGAAGCTTGGCAAACCCTGGCAGCCAGAGACACTTGCAGCTCACCATGCGTGTGTGTAGCCCCTTGCACCTCTTCATGCAAGGAACCTACAGTAGGAATTATGTGTGTTAGAGAGGGAGGGTACAAGCATGCCCAGTGTTTTATGGGGGGTGATTATAAATCAGGCTTTCTGAAGCACTGAATTTTATCTTTGGAACACTTCAGAGATGTCTTCTTGGCTTTGGAGTAAGTTGGAAGTGGGTGGCCATCCACTCTGGGGCCCTGAAGGTAATGAGGAATGGTGTTTTGTCAGAGGACACACGGGTAAGACTGGAGAAGAGCATTATCTGGGCAGGGAAGGTGATGTATGGGGCTCAGCCCGAGACTAAAATATGTGACTGATGTGACAGGGAGTCTGTGATGATGGTGGGGGAGGCAGTGAGCTCTGACCACTGCAGGCTAATTTTAGTAGTGATGTTTGCTGAGGAGGAGGAGGGCAGAGAGGTCAAAGGAGAGAGCAAGGCTGCAGCTTGGGTTGGTGAAACCAAGGTGTGGGTTAGGAGGGTTTGAAATGGGAGACAAGAGATCTCAGATCTGCACCAAAGTCCTGACCTAGCTCTTTTGCTTCAGAAACTAATTAAATATTTGGGAACCAAATACGTCAGAGAGGGAAAACCGATTTGACATCACGAAGTCATCTCTTTGTGACTTTTGAACTTGGGTTGTCAAAGGTTTTTTTGTTGTCAAAAATCAAGAACTGCTTTGTACATAGCTCTGAGTGTTGTCCCCAGGTCACTGGGGTCTGGATCTTGCTGCCTTTCTGCTGGCCATCATTTTAAGAAAGAGGGCTGTGTGATCTGTGCTCACACATACATGTGTTTCCAGGCTGTGGAGACTGTTTGAGACTGACCTAGTTTTTGTGAGCACACGGTTAATCTGCCCCTAGTTAGCTGGATGACTCCATCTAATGCCTAAGCTAAGGGAGAGTTGCTGGAATGGGGACCTGGGTGTTGTGCAGAGCCTGCGGAAGCTTCAGCCATGAATCCAGCAAACAGAAGTATTGGGTTTTTTTCCTCCTCTCAAAGTGCAGTGGTTTGGTTAGACATTAGGATCTGTTCAGCCTGTTGAGTTTAGGGAGCCATCAGGATTAGTTATTACCTTGAGGACAAGTCAGGAAAGGCTAATCCTTCATTGCATGGCAGGACAAAGAACTCTAATAAAATAGCTTATCATCCCAGTTTCTTAATTAAAGCACGCGGAAGATACTTGAGGATTTGAGTTTGTTCTGTTGAGCAGCAGTGGGGACAGGCAGAGGGAGGTAAGTCTGAGGCCAGAAGCTTTCTAATGTATTTTTCTCTTCTGAACTGATGGGAAAGCCATCCCTCTCTTGCAGGATAGATTCTTACTCTATGGCTTGCTGGAGCTGTGAGAGTCAGTACTTGGAGGAAATGATGCCGTGCTGTGATCAGAGCTGCACACTGCACTGCCTCTTGTAGGTGAATCCCACCTGACTGGAGACCTTGGAAGGACGTGGTAAAATTCCAACCCTAATCAATACAAAACTCCTTCATACCCACGTAGGCAGTTACCTCCCATGGGTCAGTTATGTCTGACCAAGCTTTGAGTTGGCGAGTTTCCTTTTCCATTTTTTTTAGTGCTTATCTCTGCATATAAAAAGGAGGATGGGAGAATAAACCACTTCATGGCTACCTCTGGATGAAGAGAATCTGTGAAGGGTCCCATGTGTCTAGGCAGTAAAACAAATAAAATAAATAGTCTTTCTCAGCTGAACTGAACACACAGTGTCCTCAGCTGGGGCTCTCGGTGTGGAAGTTTTTACCTGATCTATGTGTAGTGGGTAGCTGAGACCTGGCTGGGTTTTTTGGGGGGTGGGGGTGTTAATTGTGTACGTTTGGAGAAAATATTTGGTTCTTTCCTCTCAATCTATTAAAGCCAAGCTCTGTGCACAGCTTAAAGCGCTGGCAGCGTGGAGGTGTCAGAGCCTGAAAGCATGGGAGAGAAAAGCCAGACTTGTCTGGGGATGGGAAATAGAAATGAAGTGCTGATGTGGGGAAGGGGCTTAATATAAACTAGCTGAGGTCACCGAAGGGATGGTAGCTCAAAGGCTTTCAGCACTAGCTGTATTACACGTGGGAGTGTGGTGTTTTGAGAAAGATTTTGATTTTTTAAAATAAAAAATAATTATTACAAAGCAACAAAAGGTGGATCTTTTTAAATGAACAGATGTGATGGATTTTGATGTAGTAACTGTTACTTTTTATAAAAACAATTTGGTGTAAAACATAGTTTTCTTTTGAACTTTGAGTGAAGGAACACAGAAAATTATCCGGGGTTGCTTTAGGCAGTGCCTATAGCCACTAGCCTGTTAGGAAGGTTCTTCCCAATGCTTTTGGAGCAAACAGTACACAGCAGGGTGATGCTGCCTTGCCACCGTGCTGAACCATCTGCTTGGTGAGCATCTCCCTCAGCTTCCTGGGCTGATGCTGTACTGGAGCAGGCTCTGAGGATGCATTTGTGATCCGTGCAATTGTATTTTGCCAGTTGGCCCTGTTTGCGGTCACTGGTCTGCTGCTGGTGCTGGGACTTGCTGTTGAGAAGAGCTGTTAACACCAGGTGACTCCTCACCTCAGCCCAGGAACTGCCAATTCCTCCTCTGCTTCCCAGTTGCCTGCTCCTGAAGTCCCTGTCCTCGATGGGCTGTGTGGTCTCCTGGTGCTGACAAGGCAGAAGGTGACATTCAACGTGCTGCTGTGTTTCTCTTTTTATAGCTTGCAGCTGCAGTAACTACTGAGAACTGCACATCTTGGGCCTTCCCAAGTGCTCTTAACGGGTGTCAGTAAGAAGCTTGCCTTTTTAGGCTGTGGTGGCAGAACCATTGGTGCACGGATGAGCGGGGATGATGCAAGTTCACAACCTGCAACACCCAGTCCTTGCAGCAGGCAGGTAGCAGTGTAACTCGGTGCTCTGTGCTGTTGTCTGATGGCTCCGTGGATGGTGTGAGGATGTAATCTGACTGCACAGAGGATTAATGGTCTGGGATTTGTCTAACCTCATTTCCTGTAGACACTTCCCAGCTGAAGAGCTGCCGCCGCTGTTTTGTGTTCTGAAAACATCAGATTTGGAGCAGAGAATTTAGTTCTACTTTGCTGGACTGTTGCACCATCCTTAATTGATCCTTAAAATGCTTAAAACATTTTAGCACTAATTTCCTGTGTTAAAAGCTTATCTGGACTCCTGGCAGTGTGAACTTCCATGGTTATCAGCTGGAGACCTCTTAAAGTCTTGCCAGAAATCCTGATTGCCTGAAGGGTGGGGATTATCTTCCTGTGTGCCCAGACCAAAATGACCTTTACGTGTCACAAAGAAGTTGGGAATGTAATTGGAAGGGTTTGTGGAACTAACTGATTTTGCTTTCTTAAATGCTGAAGCTTGAGGCTGAAAGTGAATTTGGGGACCTTGCAGAACTGAAAGTTGAGTTCTGGTTAGTTTTTTACATTAAAGTGAATTTTTGCTGATGTTCCTCAGGGAACGTGATGTCGTTATCAGTGGTTCTTCCAGTTGTGTTTTGAGCAAATTACTACAGCAATGAAGCAAAAGTTTTGACTGATTTTAGTCAGTGGGATTCTTGGGAATCCATTGAACTTCATGCCAGTTACTTGCTGCTGGTGTGGCAGTGGTGACTTCAGTAGAAGAGTAGAAGCCTGCGTGTGATTTTAATTGCTATTGGGGACCCAAAGTGTTTTTTAAGATTCTTTGAATAGAAAACATTCCTTTATCCATTTATGCTTTGTCCAGACTGCAGTGTTGTGCCCTGGTGTGGAGTTGTTGCTGGTACAGGGAAAGCCACTGCAGTGAGCTCTGCTTTCTAAGTAAGCACCCAGCAATTCTCGTGCTTCAGGGCCAGCTTTGCAGTCCATGTAGCACCATCTCACCTATGCTGCTGGCAGGGACTTGCTCCCAGGGCTGCCACGTAGACGAAGCTCCAGCCATCAGCTTCTGTACTTGGTGGCCTGATGTCCTGGGAGCATTGGTATGGTAGAGCAAAATGCTTCATTTAGTGCCTGTTCTGGTTTATAGCTGGGAGCACAAGTCAGGACAGGATGGGAGCCCGAAATGTTTATGCAGTGCTGTGAGATGAGGCTCCTAGAGCCAGTGCTTTAGAGTCATTAGCTCAGAAAGGTTTAGGAAAAGGCATGACATGCTCTTGTATAATGAAAACAGCACAGGTAGGGTCATGCCCACTGGATCCAAGCTCCATCCAAGTCTCTGGGTTTAATCCTTCCTACTGAATGGCTTTAGGGAGCTCCAGCTGAGTGCTGTATTTTTGTTCTTGGAAGCAGTCTTCAGAAGCATCCGGCACTCTTTGTGGGTTAAGCAGAGGTTCTTAGAGGCTGGGATTAGCAGTGAAATAAATGGGAACCCATAGTTTGGACACAGCCAGCAGTCCATTAGAAAGCAGAGAAAGGGTAGTAAAAAGCTGCTTGTAGTTCCAGAATTGCTACTGTCACCTTCTTCCTGCTGCAATGGAGAAGCACCTTCTCAGAAACCTTACCCACCCCAGCCTCTCTGGAGTAGGCAGCCAGCATCTGGATGCTGTTTCCTTGCCCCCTGTCCTCTTGGCCGTGCTCAGACCTCGTGTCTGTGTGCTCTCTGAAAGGCAAGCACAAGTTTGCTCATGAAAACTCATTGCCTGCTCTTGTTCATGGTTGCCACTTCAGATTGGTGCAACTGGTTAGAGAAGTGCTCTGAGAATAGCAGCAGGGTATTAATGAAGGTTCCTCTGCTCATAAGCCTTCAATGGGTGTAATTACTTGGCAGTAACTTCCTTAAACCTTATTTGAATTAAAGCTACATGTTTTGGCTGGTTGTGTCACCACTGTATTAGTGAGGAATGCAGGAGAGAGTGCTAGTTTGCATTAACTGAGCTGCCTTAATCCTTTGTAACCATACTTTTTAATAGGTGTTACTGTCTTACAGGGAGAGAAAACATTTGCCCAAGGGATAGCAGAGTTCAGTCCTCAGCACCTCTGCCTAAGGGCAATGTTCTTTGTCCTCAATAAGGACTAAGGAAGTTCTTAGTAAGTGGGTGTTGAGAATGAGTATTATGGTGTAATTCTGCCTAACTGCTCCACGGGCAGCTATCTGTATCTCAGGTCTGAGGTTTTTATGAATTGATTTTCCTATATCCCTCTCAGAGTATGGGTGCAGAGTGGGTTAAATGCCTGACCCAATTCTTTTAATGGTTTCATACAGCCTTCAGACCAGATGTTTCACTAGAAACAATCCTGTTGAACTGGAGTGACTCCTGAACGTGCACCTCTCACATTCATTGTCCAGGTCAACAGAAATATTCTTCCCTTGCGTGTGTATCCTTGCTGTCCTGACAAAAGAGAAGTTTGCTTAACCTTATCACAGAAGATTTGTCATGAAACCTTACCCTAACCTTGCCTTACCTTGTTTGTTTAGCCTTATCACAGATTACTTAACTGACGTATTTGATTTTATGTGCTTCTATTGAAGACACTTCCTAACATCCTTGGCCAAGGGGAACTTTATTAAAAAGAAACAACACAGCCAAGAGCCGAGAGACAATAGCAGATTTAATCTTCATAAAGTAGCAGGGCTTTTGCTTCCATGGGAACGTTTGCGAGCTGTGGCTTTTCCAGGTTTTGGACAAAGCAATTTTTCTTTGCCTTTTTCAAATCATCTTTTTTTCCTCCTCTCAGAGTTGTAACATGTGGTGTCCTCGCTGTGAGAGCCTTTTCCAGTTGTGCTTTGCCTTACTTGCTGCATTACACTGGGCCCAACTGGAAGCCACCTCTGATCCATCCCGTGAAATAATGTGTTTGGCTTAATCCTGAAGTTTGATAACATCGCTGCTGCGTGTGCCTGTGCTGAGGAGAAACTGTCAACATGGTTTCTTATCTCTTCTAGGCCAAAAACAAGACCGTGGCTCATAAAAAATCTGAAAGAATTAGCCTAATTTCAGAGCTGGGCACTAGGGTGAAGGTGAAGAGGATATTTAAAAATATATGAAATAGGAGCTGGGTGTCTGAGCTTTAGGATGAAAAGCAAAGCTTTGTCTGGAGCTCTGGGTGGTAAATCAGAAGGATTTGTGATGATCTTTTGCATGGACACTACCTCAGGGGCAAATCTCTGCTGAATTGCAGGTCTGCTCAGATTTATATCGGGCAGTGCAGTTCTGATACAGGAACCACGAGTAAGGGAGATGGAAGGTGAGGGCAATGTCATCGTCCTCCTGGTTGTGATGTGGCTTCAGAACGTGGCTCCACAGAACTGAACGGGTCATTTCTTCAGCCCATGGCTCTGCTTTGTGCCATCTGCCCTCGTGGTTCCTGGTGCAGGGGAAGTGTGAAATGTGTAACCTGGTTTATTCTGCTAGGTGGCCGAGGCTGTCTCCCGTACAGAAAATGCCTTGTTTCTGTTCAGCCAGCACAAAGGCTCTTTTATAGCTGCTTGGCTATACATCTGCTGAGGTGCCTCAGACTGTTAGCACTGGTTGCTGTTTGAGGTATGCAGGCTCTGAGGCTGTGATGTACAGTGATATGTTGTTTATATGTTGCCTCCCTTTCCTTTTGAGGATAGGGAGCTGTGCTGTGTCCTGCGCCGAACAAAGCTGCTGTTAATTATGTCATGGAGCGGTAGCCTGGAGATTTTCCCTTTAAAAGCAGGACTAGAATCCTTCTGTTTCACACTTTGAATTCAATGTCTGAATTTGGCAGTGTGACTGCAGGACAATAGAACTTTCTCTGGGGAAAAGTGTGTTGAATTTCTGCTCCAGAGACAGACCTGGCTTGAAAGACGATGTGTGCACTAGCACGGAGGGACCCCCGTCCTTCACCAGGCACTTAACAACTGGAAAAACAACCCTGACTTCCTCAAGTTTTTGAACTTTATTGCAGCCTCTGGATTAATTTCCCCATGTCCCTGCCCACCCACCCCCTGCCCCGATATTTTTTCTCCTGCACATGATTTTTTCTCTCCTGCACATGTCCTCGTGCTCATTTCACAAAGAGACTTTGCTGAAACCAGTCCTGCCCAGAAATGCACACTCATCTGTTGAAATGCTGGGGAGGGAGTGAGGAGGCTCTGTAAGCTGACCAAGTCCTGGTGAGTTCTGAATCTCTCATGTTTGTCTCCTTTGGCTTTTGGACATCTTGAGGTTTGCCATCTCCTGGCTCCTGTTGGGTTTTTTTTAACCCCACAAAGCTGTCTGACAGCTCTTCAGTTCCATTCCCAAATAGCATTCTGATGCTGTCACCGCTGACTTCTTGACTCCAAGAAGAGATTGGGTGGAAAAACAACTTTTCATCAAATTACCATGAGCTGGGTCTCGTGGGATAAAGGAAGAGCACAAGAGGGCTGTGCCCTGCTTGGTGTTCAGCTCTTTCGCTTCAACGTTGATGGTCTCTTCTGCTCCACCAGCGTGGATAAATACTGAAATGTGGTAGCTGAGCGTGGCAAAAGGTGACTTGGGGCAGGTCCACCACTGATTCCCTGTTGCTCAAGAGCAGCAGCTCTGCCCTGCCCAGGCCCTGGCATCAGCACTCGGCTCTGGCTTGTGAACACGTGCTGGTACTTGCTCTTCTCTCCGGGGAGTATTTCTCATCGAAGATTGGTCCAGGCTTTGAAGATGCATTCAGGCTTTTTGTGGCCTCTTTCACAAGAGGGTGAGAAGTTAACTTTCCAACTTAATTTTAGACTGGCTGTCATTCTCGAGCAAGCTTGAAGAAGTGTGGTTTTGACCTTGCTCGCAGGGAGACTTGGAGGAACCTGATTTCCCAGGACATTGAGGGAACTGTTACCTCGGGTCTAGAATTTTGTGCTTCAGCATCAAAGCTCTTTGCAAACCTTTCCCATGCTCTTTCCACCTTGTGGAACGACAGCTCTCCCCGCATGGCACAGGAGGAGGTACCGTCAGGGCAAGGTGTAGAGTGTAAGAGGTCCTGGCTCTGTGTCCTGCAGCCAAACCACACCTTCCCTCCCCTTTTTCACCAGTCACTTCAATTAAAATTCCACCGTCAGGGCTGGAGTGAGGGGAGGCAGGAGCAGACTTGTTTTCAGGAGGGAGAACCAAATTTTCTGCCGGAATGGGCCTTTTCCCAGAGCAGGTTCAGGGCCTTTTCCCTGTGCAGGAAAGTCACAGGTAGGAATTGCCAAAATAATTGGCATTGTTTGCTTCAGTTCCCAGAGGGCATCAAGGGGTGAAGGAATTGAGCTGGAAGTGAAACACCCTGTGGGGACAAACCAGCCTCCCTGAACCATGGCCCAGAGCACTCCTGGAAGATGATTTCTTAATAAAGCCAGGGGGAGCTGAGCAAGCAGGGCTGCAGGTGGTGGGACTCTGGCACTGGGGAGCAGAGCAGAGGAATGGGGAAGAGCCTCCTGAAGGTGAAAGGTGGTGAAAGCCGGAGAGTCAGCGTGAAACCCAGGGGGTTCTTACTGGTGTGGTGGAGTCCAAGTAATTTCAAATATTCTAAACAGAGGTCCCGTGAGTAGGGATGCGAGGGAACCACATTCCTTTGGCATTTGCAATATCAGGCTGGCTAAAGGAGCTGCTCTTGTGCAACGCTGTGCTGAGCAGTTATGGAGCAGATGTGGCTCCTTTTGTAACTGCTGCTCCAAGCAAACCAGTTCCTCACCATGGGGGAGAGTCCAGCTGCTGGTGTAATCCAGGGAGCTGTTGTAGGCGCCCACCTTTGCAGAGGGTCAACACAGCAATCAAAGCTGAGGTTGGGAGTGCTGAGGGTGGAGGAGATGGAGTCACCGTCCCTGGGGGTGTTCAAAAAACGGGTTGATGAGGCACTTGAGGCCATGGTCTGATGGTCTGATGGTCAGGAATATGGTGGGATAAAGGTTGGACTTGATGCCCCTGGAGGTCCCTTCCAACCATAATGATTCTATGGTTCTATGATTCTATGAGAAGCAGCCACTTGCTGAAGAAATTGTCCCCTTAGGGAGTGTGAGGACAATGTGAACCTTAAACATGCTTAACCTCAGTCGCAGGCAGTTTCTTTAATGAGAGCATGGGAGCTGGGTGTGTGGTGGGGGTGGGCAGAGGAGGACTGAGGTAGCTTTCAGAAAGGAAATTGGTCTCAAGTAAACAGTGCAATGTTCCAGGGTGCAAGCTGAGGAACAACCTGCTGTTTTCCCTGGCTCTCCCTGTGACGCAGCTCTAATCCTTACAGCCGGAAATCAGAGCTGATGGGCTACAATAATCTGATTTTTGTCTCGATGTAGAACTCCCCTGGTCTTTCTGCCCCAGGCGAGGAGGAGTTACCTGCCAAGAAAGCAATGCACTCGAAGACTCGGCTGCTTTGGCGTGCCAGCAAAACCATTCTGCACTGAAGTGACAAGTGTGGTGCTGCTGGGACGTGTTCTGGCGTGGCATCCGGGTTAAATCCAAGTGGAAGCACTCCTGCACCTGACTGGTGGCTGACACAGGAAAACCACTGAGCAGCCTGCATTGTAGCTGGTATGATTTCATGCCTGGTTACCATGCAAAGCAGTCAACTCTATCCAAAAACAAGGTTTGAAAGTGACTTCTCAGAGCATGCTTTCTTTCTGTCTCAGCAGAGAGTGTGCAGTGAAAAACAGTGGCTTGGATTTTGTTTTCTGTGGTAGCCAATATAATGTCACTGGTTGTCTTTTGTGTCTGCCTCTCTTTGTGCCATGGGACAAACCAGCCGTGTCCAGTGTGGGCTTGGTGCCAGTCGTATCCATACAAGCATAATATGCAGAAGGAAGGAGCTGCAGTGGTTCTTGGTTAATAGTAAAACACAACTGTCTCTTAATATTCTGGTTAGACTCCCCCAGTTGCCACACATTGTGTTGGAAAACACCCCTTCTGGTGTAACCCTGCGTGCTCATGCACCCTGTGGTTAGCTAAAGTAAATGTTCCCATCCTGGTGTGTGCTGGAACACAACAGAATCACTGTAAAATCTTCCAGACCCTGCTCCTGAACGTTGTCGCTCAGATGGTGCTGTTGCGGGGTGTTTTATTTTTAAACCCTGAAGTATTTTGTAGAGTTGCTGCAGTCCTTTCTCCATCAGCCTTTGGGAATAAAACCATAGCTATAACTTTGCCACTCGGAAATACCCGGCTCAGCCCTGCATCTCACACCAGACAATAATGAGCACTGAAAGCTAAACTGAACCCATTGATATGTTGATGATCAGTACTTTTTTTCTTTCTGATTAACATTCAACCTGTGTCTTCTATAACATTTCAAACAAACCATGGGATTGTCCATTTTCCTTAGATCCAGTTGCCCGGTGGATTTGAGCCCATCCTGCCGGAGGAGTTGCTGGCGCTGGATCCTGGTCGGGCAGTACCCGTGGTGCTGTGGTTGTGTGTATGATCCCAGCTGGGTTGTTTTTCATTCCCTGCCAGTGGTCCTGGGCTGGAGGTGACGGAGTGGAGCGAGTTCCTGCTCTGTGGGGTCTGTAATCCCGTGAGGGTTGCTGTGTCCCTGCTGGGAAGCTGAGTGTTGTGCAGAAAGCTCGGAGGGCTGCGTGCTGCAGCCTTGGCCTTGGAAAGCTCACGTGCCAAGAGATTTGAGAGGTGTAGGAAACAGCAGGACACCACGCAGTGCTGTGGGCAGTGTCAAGTGAGCAAAGGTGCAGATATTTTTAATGATGTTCTAAGTTAAATTGGATCCCAATTTGGAGAGGCAGCTTGGTTAAGAGAGAACTTCTTGTCTGTGCTTGATTCTAGCTTCCTGGCTGCTTCCTGGCTGCTTTGGGTCCTCCTTAGCTCTCACCTGCCCTGTTTGCCTTTCACCTCCCATCTGTGCTGCTGTGGAGTGGCCACCTTGGTTGTCCCATGGGATCAAGGGTGGGTTCCCTGTAGGAGCTCTCCTGAGGCTCAGACGTAGCAGGTGACCAGGCAGGGATGGGAACACTCCTGGGCATAAGGTAAGGCACATGTCACCCTGGCTCCTGAAAGGGCAAGGAGAGGATCTGTGTTGGGTGGCCAAACACCTTCCCTCCTGCCCTCCAGCACTTCAGTTGAAGGTCAAGGCTGAGCAGTCTGCTTTTCCTGCCAGGACAGCCTGGGAAGCTCACTGCCAGGTAACCTCAGCGTAAGTAGGAAATCCGTGAGATCTGAAGGGGAATTAAAACATGAGGGCATACAGAGAGTGTGCAAACCATGCACAAATCCAGCAGAGTAATGGTTTGGGGAGGTGATGGATCACTCTGGTTCCCTGGCCTCTATCAGTGGGGAAATGCTGGGATGGTTGGAGATTTGCAATTGTGCATGTGGGGGATGCTCTCCCAGCATTTCTCCTACATCTTCTCCCTGAGAGATCTCAGGAACTGAAGCCATTGGAAGAAGCAGGGAAATGAGGAGGGTGAGGGGCAAGAACAAGCTCATCCAAGCTTTATTTCTTGCTCTGCAATGAAGATGACCTTGCTGGCTTGATTGATTTAGGTTTGCTGCAAATCTCATCCACTCAGCAAGCTGCTGGAGGAAACTGCCGGCAATGTCTCCAGGTAACAGTAATAAAACCCAAAGTGATTATAATATTATTTCATTTGTAACTGAATGAAATACATTGGGGATGGCTGCAGCAGAGCCCAGATGAGAGGGCAGGCAGGCAGCTCTCTGCTTTGTGGGGGAAGGCTGGAGAGTGGCTCCGGCTTCCTGGAGCTTTCCATAGGCACAGCTCGGGATGTGAGCTAAAAAACAAAGATTTCTAGGAAATGCAAGATGAAGTGGGCTCTGTCTGGCCTGGCCACACAATCCCCTCACCAGCGAACACTTTATCATGCCAGTTAGGCTGTGATGGGTGATGTATTACAGGAGCAGGCTTGTTACTCCATGCTGCTGCCTGTATAGCTGGGGAAAACCAGGCGGTGACTTCAGTGCTAGATTTGCTGTTAAAGCCCTTTCAGGGGAAATCCTGGTGGCAGAAGGCTCTCACGTTTATTAATTGGTCTAATTTCTCTGCCTAGCAAAAGACATCTTAAGTCATTAAAAAACTAATGAGGTCCAGGTAAATTTATATTTAATGAGATAACATTATAAGGAGAGAGAACATTGCAGCAATACAGAAAAATGCCTTTTGCAGACTTCAAATGCAGCAGAGATATTTTTTCCTCCTGCATTTTCTCCCTCCGCAGCAAAAGCTTGCTGAACGTGCCTGGACAATGAATGCTCTTTTGTAGGGATGAACACACAATCTCAGAGGTTGAACTTGCTCTGTGAGGTGTTTGCACTCAGGTAAAGCTTTTTTATACATGACATTTCCTGCATTATAGCAACTAGCTTTAAAAAACAGTGTTTAAGGAAGACTTAACTTCGCATAAGCGAGGCTGTGCTTAGCTTGAGCTTCCTTTTTAAAATGTCAGTGTCACTTAGCAAAGCCCTTAATGCCTTCCCCAGCTCTGCTGCCAGTCCCTTCCCAGACGTGGTACGTGGTGCATCCGTGTGCTTGGTGGGTGCATCCGGGCAATTCTTACTGTTGTGTGTTTGGGACTGCCCAAACAGTCCCAGTTTGGGACTGATTTGTATCCTTATGTACTCCCCAAGCTGTGTGTCCAACCCCTTTTGCTACAACCAAGTCCTGCAGTTTGTAACTCACTGAAGAAGCCTCTCGGTCAAGGAGAACTTCTGAGCAGAAACTCAACACGCAGCTTTTCTCAGCACATCCCTCCCAGGAGGAGCCCATCCATATCCATATTGTAATTTTTTAAAAAAATCCTTTTTACCTATTCAGAAATATCACCCTTAGGACTTCACCTGCAATGCACGGAGTAGGCAGAGTGCAGTATTGCACCCTTTGCTCAACAAGAGCAGCTGTCTGTCACTTACTGGCACCAGTCACTCCTCTCCATGCATTGAGTTGTTTTATTTCTCTTTTTTTTCCCTCTTTTCTTTTACAGATAAGCTTTGCCCATTGCTTTTAAAATTGTTCATGTTTCCATCTTAACTAGATGAGGCTGACCAGTGAAGCTGTCTTGCTTTTAATGCTATTCAGGATGTATCTTTTTTTTTTTATCTCTTTCTTTTTTAGCTTCTTTGGTCGAGTCTACAAAGAATACTCTGTTTTATGTGCTTTACATGTATGATTTCTTCTTAAAGGACGACTCATTTCCTGTACTTTAGAGGTATTTTCTAAAATCTGTCACTTCCTGTCTCTTGGCTGTCTGATTTGCCAGTTTTTACATTTTTTTGGTAACTGTTCCTCTCATTAACTTCTCAAATCCTTTGGGAATTGCATTTTCCCCGGGCGAGGAGAAACTCTGTTTTTTATTCTCTGGCAAGAAATATTTGCCGATTAATTTAATTGCTAAATTGGCTTCTAAGCAGATGCAGGCTTGGAATACTGGAGGGGAATTAATCATGCCTGCTTAGCAGAAGGGACTTGAAAATGTGGAGACTACACTAAGGATGTCAGTGAAAACTGAGGTGCACAGTAGCCAACAAGCTTTTATTATTTTATCACACTCAAGACTGTTTGTTTTTTTTTGACTTCTTGCTCGCTTTCACTGCCTTTTGCCTGCTTGAAGAACAGACCATTCCCTCCCAAGAAGAGAGCAGAGTCTTCTTATTGCTGGAGAGCACTCAGTGGCTGAAGCCTCTGGGCTTGGAGTGAATGCCTGAAAATTCATGTACCAGCACAAAATAGACGTGGGGACCCCACAGATGGAGACACACAGGTCCTCGTGCTGCTTTTCAGGAACTAAAAATGTGGTGCACAACCTCTTTAAATGTTTGGGAAGTTAAGATGTATTCCAGGAGCTGGTTCATGAATGAGCAGGAGGAGAAACTCTGATCCACTTCTTGTAGCCCCAGTGCTCACAGACTGTACCAAGGCCTTCATCCTTCACTTGTCCTGCAACACAAGGGCTGGTCTTGCACTTGGGTTCCTTGTGTAAAAACAACCTCATACTTCGAAACGTTTCTCTTGTGCTTTCTACAGAATTCATTTGGATCAAACTGTCTTTAGTGTATGCACAATAGGAAATGAATTCTGGTATACCAGAGAGTTCAGTTCAAAACACCAAGTGCTGCATCGGTAGCATTTAAGATTTTTTGCCTTATTTACACTAAAAGTGAAGTACAGACGAGTTACAAGAGTTACTTCCAAATAGGACCTGGCATGAGGTTGGATTTTCCTCTGATGTAAATGTGTGTAACTTGAGCAGGTAGCAAGGTTATGCTGATTTACATCAGCTAAAGATTAGAAAGGCTTAGAAATCAGGCTTAGAAATATCGTATGAGACTGCATACAAGTACTAGAAGAAAACAGTAAGCTCTAAAGGGTGTTTTTGCTCAGGATTTTATTAAAACAAATCGAGCCTGTTTTGAAAAAGATTCTGCCTGCAAGACTACATGTCTTAGTTACAGTGAGCTCAACTTCATAGGACTCCAAAGGCATTATTACAACTTCTGTAATTACCCAAAATAGCTGTTCTGTACGTAAGATTGGCAGGACTTTAAAGCTTGGTGTCTTGGGCTTTTGCAGGACTGGGCTCCAGTAGTGATTCTTTCATTATCTAGCTGGGAATCTCCCTTTGAAATGCAGAAAGCCCTTTATAAATAGGGGGGATGTGGTGTCAAGCTGTAAACTGCCTGATCTTTATGAACTATATAAGATCTGCTGTTGGTAGATGTCAATAACATCTTGCATATGCTGTGCCTTGGGAAGAAATGGAACTCAGGGAGCAAATTTTGTGTTTGGATAGGTAGGAGAAGCAATTTTGTCACAGGTTGTTACGCATTTTGCCTGCTGTTTCCATTGGCAGGGGAAAGGCTGACACTGTCATGGCACTGTTCGGGTGTTAGATTGGATGTCTGAAGCTTAAATTATGTGGGGGAAAGAAATGAGAAATTACAGATGTGCAAATGTTGTTATATAGATAAAACCACTGAAATTATTCTGTACATTAATAAATGTTGTTGCTTATAAAACGTACGTCTAACATTAAAGTCTCCAAGACGACAGCAACCTGAAGAAGCAGCTTCCTGCAACCCCTAGATAAAGACACTGAGTTTTTCTGCATCATTTGCCATGTGTTAATTCAGACATGCAAATAAGGACTGAAGGACCTTATTTCCCTAGTGCAGGAAGCATTTTCTGAAGTACAAGCAACCATGGCTTGTATCAGCATTGTATTGCTGATTTGGATGTGGACCAATCCTTTGAAAATCCTTTTTTTTGCTGGTTACACTGACTCCAATCACAAATCTTCTAGTTCTAAAATTTTATTTTTTATATATATATATTTATAATTTATTTTTTATATATTTAAATCTTTTGGTATTTTAATTATTATTTGATTTTCATCACATGCTAAGGATCTGAGAACTGCAGTCTCTTGATATTTTTTCCTTTATTTATACAGCAATGGAGCAAAGCCACTATCAATGGAATCTGTTTTGAGCACTGTAAATTTTTTAAGTGTATCAGCTGTTACAAGGCAGGTGTAAATGAAAACACAGCTCTGGTTCATGCAGTTGTTCCCTCCAGCTAACTGGTTTGGTACTTACACAATTTTAAGACATTAATGAGTATCTTGTGCGCGTTGTCAGGTAAATTGAGATGTAAATGGCCAGAGGTGTAAGTATGCATGAATGGTGTGCATAAATTTCAGAAATGCCATCCTGCTGTGGGGTTGGTAAAGCATTGGGTGCCTGGTATGGGCTTCAACCTGCTTTTCGACCAACTTTCCCATCGGAAAAGTAACAGGACAAAGTAATTATGCAGGAAAACTGGAATGTCCCCGATGGAATGGGGCAGGGTGTTATTTTAACCAGAAAGAGTGATGGTACTTGAGATGACCTTTCCTCCTCTTTGAAATCTCTAGGGAGAAACCAAGACTTCCTCATTGCTAGTCCTACAAGTGCCATGTCCTGGGGATTTCTCTGCATCTCCACCACCTTCTCGGTGACTTTCTTATTAATCACTTGGCAGATCAGTTTTTTCCCCTTTAAGTTATAACCTGATAGTGTCTTGTCTGAGGATCAGAGAAGAATGGACGTTATTTACACTATCAACTGGTCCCTTCACATTCAGATTATTGCTTTACAAATATTTGTAAACACTTTAGTAGATCATACCTTGGCTCCTTTCAAACTAATGACATTACTCTTGTCTTTGTCCATCTGGCCATGGTCTGCCGTAAGCTTTGGTACTTTGTTGCTCAGCTGGGTTTTTCCTTAACTTTTCTAGTTTTGCAGCCAGCTTTCTGGCAGGAACAACTGCAGAGGGTGCAGTATTGGAATAATAAAATGCCATTTATATGCATTATTATATGCATATAAAAATCATACTTATTGCAGTATGTATGATTTTAGCTCCGCAGCCCTGAACATGAGGATACCATTAATACATCCCAAAGCAAAAGCCTTTGGTGATTAAATTGCTCTGTAGCTTACACTGTAAGATATAAAAACACCATGGCTCTCCTTTGCTGGGAGGGTTTGTCAAGGGCTATTAAACACAAGGTCCAAATGCAATCTCCAGCTCAGGAAACTCATTGGCTGCTGTCTGCTGGAAAGCAGCACGAGGGCAAAGACCATCCTGTATCTGCCCTTGCTGCTTGGATGCTTCCCGGAGGAATTCCCAACTGCCCACTCTCAGACAAGACGTTGGCCAGGTGGGCCTTTCATCCAGCTCAGCGTGGCTGCTGGATGTTTATATTCTGCAGTTCCTTCTGGTGCCGCCTCTGTCTCACTGAGTTGTCCAAATTGTTTGCCAGCTGGCTTGTAACCCCTGGACACATGTCATCTGGTTTCACTGCGTCAACGGGATGAGACGAGATGAAATTCATTCCTCTGACCCTTTTTTTCCAGCACTGTGAGCATCTCTGTTTCACGAGAAATGTGAGCAAAGGCTTTTACCAGCTCGGTGTCACCTTTTGGTTTCCTCCTCTGTGTTCAGGTGCTGGGCCCATCTCCAGTGCTTGCCCTGCCCTGGGTGGGTTGTGTCACTGCTGTTTAAATTCTGTCCGTAATTAAAAAGCATTGCTTTTTAAAAGTTGTCCTGCTGCCCTGCATGCTGGGATCATCTTCTCCCATGTACCTGTTCCTTCAGAGGCTTTAATTTCTGGTGCTTTTTAATCTTCCTCTACAGTTAAATGACTTGGGTGCTGTTTTCTTTCTGGCATAGTGGATTTGCACTGCTCCACCTCCTCGCTTTGCACCAAGAAGTGACACTCAGTTTAACTTCAACCACTTTCCTCCTCTTCTTGCCACCTGGAGGATCTTGTGAGCTCATTTAACAGCCTTCAACCTCTACTCTCTACTGGTTAATATTTTTCTTTGGATTCCTACCATCCTCTGGAGCATTGCCTCTTGCTAATTGAGAGCTAATTCTAAGGAGGGCAAACATTGCAAAGGGCAGCTTTTCCATGAGGAGCCTCTTTAATTGCTGGTGGTAGTAGAGGGTTATATCTGTAGTGTTCCTTTCCCTTCGCTTAATACAAGTTCAGATATGTAATAAAGAGCTTTGTGTTTGATGGTAGTGCTTAATGGAGCTTTGAGGTGTAGGATTATTTTCAGTATCGGGAAGAGAAGTGGGCATCTAAATGTGTCTGTTTCAGTAATATAAATATTGATCTTATACAAGCACTTCTGAGGTGTTGAAGATTGTGTCTTTCTTTTGCTTTGAGAGGAAAAATTACATGGAGACAATAGGCCAGAGAGACCCTCCTATATTAGGAAATACTGAGAAATGTTGTGTCAGTGGCTTCAATTCTTATCTTCTCACCAGACTTGGCAGATTTTGCAAGTGGTGTTCTGCATGATTGCCCAAACCTGGTACCAAGTTGTCCGAGTACGTGTGATCTCCTGGTTTTCACCAACAGATCTTGCACTTTCTTCCTCCTCCTGTGTGTCCTGGGAACCCAGAGTGTTCGGTGAAAACTCCCTTGACCAGACTGTGATGCTAAATCGTGTTGCCAGATGAACTTTCAATTTATAGATGGGGCTGGGTTGCTTTTAATTAGAATGCCTTGTCCTGTGTCTCTCCTCTTCTTTCTCCTCTCTTTAAATCTGCCACGTCCTTTACAACACTCCGAAGGGCACTGCGGCAGAAAGGGAACATCTGAACAATGCAACATGAAGCCAAGAGCTCTTTAAATTTAATTGAGTTAATTTCCTTTCTTAAAGAAATTTGACCTGGGGCTAGATGTGTGCAGGTGGGAAAGATGGAAAGACACGTCTGCTTTTCTACTGATGTCTAATGGCTTAGATCAGTGCCTAGATTGTTCATTTTTTCTGGTGATCCAATAGTAGGGATGAATCGGGGGGTTTTGGCCTCCCTTCTGTGTAAGGGTGATCTGACAGCAGGTTAAGGAACTTCTGGAATAGAAGACACATGTGAGGAGTGAAATGAGTATCCAGTGTCTCCGAGAAACTGCTTGGTGGTTATCACACCAAGTGATTCGTTCTCAGCCAGATCAGCTCTCCGAGCTGGCTGGTCCCTCAACTTCATGTGCCAGTGCTTGGAGAAGGAAGATGGGCCCCTTCCAGCAGCATCAGCTGCACCTTAAATAGGCTCTGGTTTTCCTGTTTCTCGTGTGAAATAAGGAGGGGATTTGGTAGTTCCTTGTATCTGTTAAATGTGTTGTGGAAGTATATGTTTAAACTGAATGCTTTTTTGGGGTGAAAAAACAGTTTTGAAATTGAACAATTTAGTTGTTTCCTAAAAATTTGTTGTTAATAATGGTATTTGTAGTTGGAACATGATGTTTTTATGGTATTAACTTGATAATGTTGTCCTTTTTCCCTTGCCTGCAGCCTTTAAGTAAATCATATTATTTTGCCTTATGAAAAGGTAAATAGCAAAAAAAAAACCAAACCCAAATGTTACTAATCCATGCAATCCCATAGACTTTTCAAAATGCTGGAGTTTTGAGGACAGAATGAAGTTACTCCTTGTTCTTAATTCTTTTTTCCATTCAAGATTACAGCTCCCACGACAGAATCAGACCTGAAAAAGGGATTTTTGCAGCAGTGCTTTGCCTTTTCTGTATCTTAAGCTCAAAGATAAGCATGTTTATGCTTGAACATGATGACACTGTGGAAAGTAATTGTTGATCTGATTAGCTCTATTGAGACAGAGCTTGCTTTCCTGTGCTTGCTGGGTGTTCATCTGCCTGGGGCAGCAAAGGCTGCGCCACTGAAGCTTCTGCTTCATTTCCATTCTGCAGCTACTCAGAGGATCCAACAAGCTTGGACAGCAGACAGAAGGCAGCCTGCAAGAGTCCCTTCTGCATGTCAGACTTTGACAAGATTGTGTGCTTGAGGAAGCTGGCAGTAGTAAAGGCTGAGCAGAAGAGACCTCTCAGTATCTGTAGGAAGACCTGTATGCTTGATTGTTTTGTTGTTGTCTTGGCTGATTTTTTTTGTCATGAAAAAATGGATTTTTATTTTCACCTCTTTTTCTTTTAATCCAGGCATTCAGGAAACCTGAAATTGAAATTGGCTTGTATTGATGGCTAGATAGAGCTGAGAAGCAGACAACTGGAATTTCTCTCTCAGAAAGCAAGTATTCAGTTAAATCAGTAAATCCCCCTATGACAGTTTAATCCTAAACTGGAGCACGAAGCCTCATGCAATGAAACAAATGTCCACAATGTTAGGGAGGACTCTCAGAAGCCTCATTTAACTGCTGGAAATAAAGACATGCTAACATGCTGCTCATTCCATAAATATTTCCCAGTTGTAAGCCATAATGGGCAAACACATTACCTTTCCCCGCAGCTGTGATTAAAAATGGTGGGATTGCTAAACCCCAGTACAGAACTGTCCAAGAACGTGCACCCATGTGAGGCAGTGTCTCCCCTCTGTCCTTAATTCTTGCCACAGCTGAAATGCAAAGCTTGGGGAAAAGAAGGGTGATATTCTGTCTCTGTAGGGTGAAGCTTATGAAAATCACCTGTTCTTCACCTGGACTCAGTATTTGGGGACAGCAGTGGTGTGGATAGGGTGTGTGCTTAACATAATCTGTGGGACCACCACATTAAAGGATGTAAAGTAGATGGAAGGATCTGTATTTCCTTGATTAGATTTCATCTGTTTATCAGCAGTCTCATTTCCCCCACGTGTCTTTTCCAGATGGATGTGTTTGGTTTATTGACATCTCTGCCCTCTGATGCTGAGGTGCTGCCTCAGCCTTTGCCTGTGCTCTGCCTGTACTTGCCTGTTGTGTGTCACTTTACTTTTGCTTTTTTAATTTTGGAGGTCAGAGAGAGGTTGGGGTTTTTTATTGATAGGGGGTTTTTTGTGTTTGTGTGTGTTCTTGTTTTGTTGTTTTTTCTTTTCATGTCGTTACCAAGCGTGATGGATTCTCATCTAGGGTCAGAGAGAGCCTTTGGCCATCCCAGGGCTATAAATCATAAACAGAATTGTCTTTAACTTGCAGATTTTGAGCAAATCTTTCTTGGAATAGTGCTGGAGCTGGTGGTTAGAGCAGAGGTTGGTTGTCTGATGTGTGAAGTTCTCGCAGCTGTCTGGCAGAGCTGTCTGCTTCCTGCAAACCTTTGTTGTACAGTTGGCTTGAGATCCATGGTAATAAAGTTTTTTGACGAGTAATTTTTCTTTTTCTCCTTTTTCTTTTTTTTTATTTCACCCTTCTCTGACTCCAGCACATGATCTCAGCTCCTGCCTACGTGACAATAAAACAGCCCTTTTCTTTCTGACAGTGGCATTGCTGACTGCTCCTCAAACCTCCTGCTCTCCCAGCCTTGCCTGATCTGTAATACCACTCAGCCAGTCTTTCATCTGGCTTATTAGATGCACGGGAGAGCAGTTTCTTATACCTGTCCAATTTCCATTTCCAATTTCTATTCTATGGAACAGACATTTACTAAAAGTCATGCAGGAATTTTATGGCAAAACCTTGCCTAGGACCTCTTTTAGACAATGGACGTTGCCTTTTAGTTTTCCTCTTTGTAAGGGACTGCTCATAAAATGCTGGAGATGCTCATTTAAATTCATCCCTGAAGTTTTGCATGCTGTAGAAATTTGAGATTATTCCAGACACTTATCAGGGAAAAACTTTGGAAATAGAGGTGTACGTAATTGGATACGTGCACAGAGATCCCTGCAGGGTGTGTGTTTCAAAGGCTCTTGTCTCTGCCGTTAATAACAGCCCAGAAGACCTCAGGCATCTATTTAAGGCTTTTTTTACTAAGGGGTGCAGCAAAAAAATATATATAGTATTTTAATATTGTATTTAATTATATAGGTTATGCAAAAATGGAACTTGCTTATTTAAGGTACTAGATTGGCCTGTAGATCCTCATATTTGGACTTGGTTTTGGCTCATATTTTTGAAGGGAGGAGTGGGGGAAGCCGGTGTTTAAAATACCTCAGTTTCTTTTATTCATGGTTGTCTCCCAAGCATTTACCAGTGGTGAGTCTTCCTGCAGGCTGTCTGCACCTGGCATGGATTTCCAGTGTCCCTAGCTGAGATCTCACCCTTCAGGTCCTTCTGAATGGTGCATGTGAGTACACTGGTAAGGGCCCTCTGAGTTGTTTCTTCGAGGTTTATCTGCTGCAGTTGCTTTCTTGCAAGGACTGGGGTGCTGTGGTCCTCCTTGCTGGCTCTGTGTGGCACATGGTCAGGCTGAGTGCCTGACACTGGGCAGCCTCCCTGTGTCCAGGCTTGGAAGCAGAAGTGGCTGCTTGGCAGGGAGATCAAACTCTCTTCTGAGAACTGCATGGGTGTGAGACCAGACACAGGGATGGGTGCAGCTCTGTGTTTCCTTCTCTGTACCTCAGCAGTCACTTGCTGTGGTCTCTGCTCCTTCAGCTGAGAAGTTGCAGGAGCCAGATGTCACAGTGCTGATGATGTTTTCTCTTCTTGCTGCTTGAGCTATCCAGCCATGTGTAATTGTTAGAGGAGCTCCTGATAGTACCATAGCTTGCTTTCCTTGGGTAAGGTGACTGAATCCTAGGAGTAACTGGCCAGGGTGTATCTGTACTCCTGCCAGTAGCACGTGTCTTTGGTGGTGGTGGCCATAATGTGAAGCCTTCCCAGAACATACCAAACCATTAAAAATTACCCTTGGTGAAGATCCTTGTGAGCTTCTCATATCTAACAATATCCTTAATACAGCTCGTGAAACAGCCACCAGCCATCCTTGGTGGTGAGTAGGTCACAGCACAGCCAGCATCTGCTCTTGCCCATTGCAGTCCCCAGGTGGAGCAAGGAGATCCCAGGCTCAGGGTATGTCACACTGAGGTCACGTTTCTCCCAACACCAACTTCAAAATGACTTTTTTTGTGCATTCCCTCTCTGGGGACAGCGGCATGTTGCAGCATGCCATGGATGTGGTGACAAGCTTTTGTGAGCACTGCTTCCCCACGCCCCAACCTGGCTATGAGGTGATACAAAGAGGGCTCTTTCTGTGAAGCCTTCAAAGGGAAAGTGTGAAGGAATGTGCTGCTTCTTGGTGTTCACTGGCTGCTTAACCAAGCAGTGCTTGGGAGTCCAGCAGGTTGACAGCTTGAGGCTTGGGACTCATCTAACATGTGCCAGTGAAGGACATCAGGGCTGACGTTCTGTTGTGGGACAGGGAGGCAAAGGTTGGTGAGAGACGTGACACTGTGCACTTCCCAGATGTGGATTTAAGTTTTCTCACTGTGTAAAGAAAGGATTTGCAAACCTTCAGTGTGTTCAAATGCACCGTCCAAAGGTGTATTCATCATTTAACAAAGTAATGTTGGAGTCTTGACAGTTCAAGGGTACAGATGAAGTGAGGTTTAGAGGAGGAGCCAAGTTTTCCTATTTTTTCAATATTATTTAATCTGAGCAGAAAGGTTTTCAGGCCAACAGCCCTTCTTCAGACTGGAAAAGAAGACTTAGATGCCCAGAGCTTGTCAGTCTCTGTGCCCTCCCAGCCCCCCAGGCTCTCTGTTTGTATCTGCTGGTCTAATAAAAGGTATTACATCTCCTGAAAAATGTTTCCTCACTAAACATTTGGATTTGTCAAAACTGTCTGGGCGAATTAGGCAGGTTTCCATAACACTCCTGAACAGCCCTTAAATCATGAAGATGGATTTGGAAATGCTATCCAACTGTTTTTAAGTAGGAGGTAAAGTAGTATGGACAATACAGAGGCCTTTAATGTTTCAGTTACTGAGAGCTTCTCTCATTTTGAAGTCTAGGTGGTGTCTATTTAAACACTAGTCCTGCAGCAGATGTTTGCTTTGCTTTTCTCTTTTAGTGCAGCTGGGCTTCTCAGTTCCTAGAGCCTCTGCTGTGTCATCTGGTGTTACCTGCAGCTCTCGTTACATCTTTCTGCAGAAATCGTTGCTTTATTTAGTGCTGTTTGTCCACTGAACTCCCCAACCTCTTCATTTTCCACTAGAGCTGTGTGTTTCTGTCTTCTGGAAGCTGAGGTGTTGGTGCTGGGGAGGGTGTCCCCTCCTTCCAAACACACAGGGACTGAAATGTTCATGTTCTTGGCCGTTGGGTTTTTAGTGTTGGCTGAGAAATCCTATTCCTGACTGCTGTTTCTCAAGTCCTTCCTGCAGGTCAGCCTGGAAGTGCTGCTGTAAGGCTTGTGGAGCCATTAACATTCTGGTGACAAATTCCAGCCTTTAGAACAAAACACATTTGGTCATAGTCACAACAGGCAGGGAAGGAAGAACATGGAGAGGTTCTGCTCCCTTCCACAAATGCATTGCAGGAGAATGAAACAGCGAGGAGCTGGTTCTTGCTCTTGCTGCACTGTATTAACAAGCAATCTTTGTCAGAGCAGTGGTACCAGGATCTGTGGTGTGTGAGACAGCTCAACTGATCTCCTTAAAAATCATTTTTTTTTTACCCTGCAGACTGCAGGATGCATGAGCTAGATCTGGCTGCCCAGCATTGTGACAATCTGTCTTCCAGGCACGCGGTCTGCTTGCCGGTGGCATTACTGACGTTGCTGTCTCTTAAAACTATTTTGGATCTTCAGCAGCCCATTGACAGGTCTCATTTTTTTCCTTGGAGTGGGTGGTTGCAGGCTCACAAGCCCTGGCTCCCGTGGGTGCAGCTGCAGTGCAGGCTGGCGGGCGGTGTGAAAGCAGGGGCCTGAGTAGGAAGGTGAGAAGCACACAGGCTGTGGCACTACGTCTGCAGCAAGCTTTCTTCCCAGAGCAGAGCTGCCCTGGGTACCCGAGCTGAGGCATTTCAAGTTAGTCTGGGTGTTGCTATGCCAGGCTGTAAATACCACTGCTTGTTCTGTGTGACTTACTCATATCCTACCATCAGGGGAAAACACCACACCACTGCAGTACTGCAGCGAGTTGCAGTGTAAAAGAAGAATCATAGACTCATAGAATCATTCTGGTTGGAAGGGACCTCCAGGGTCATCAAGTCCAACCTTTATCCCATCATATTCCTGACCATTAGACCATGGCCTCAAGTGCCTCATCAACCCGTTTTTTGAACACCCCCAGGGACGGTGACTCCACCACCTCCCTGGGCAGCCCATTCCAGTGCCCAACCCCCCTCTCAGTAAGCTGGAGGCATCTGATTTTCCTCATGCTGCTTGTACAGGCCTCTTGAGTGCTGCTCCTTTCCAGCAGTAGGTTTGGCCTAAAAAAGGATTTGGGTTTGATTGTACTTCTCCTGTACTTGGTTGTTTTGCTCAGTCACCAAACCCTAAAGAAGCACACTCAAAACTGTCACAGGAGCTTCTGTTCCTGAGCTTCTGTGGCCCATTGACCTCCAGTTCCAGACAAGCTTGCAGGTTAAATATAAAAGGTTTTGTAAACTTTATGCAGTATCTCTGAGAAAAACAGTGTGTTAATAGGCTGATTTCAGTGGTGCTGTGCCTGTTTGAAGGTAGAGAAGAACAGATTTCCAAGACGGTGCTCCTTCCTCTTAAGCATCCAGACAAAGTAGGGAGATTCTTCATGGGAATTTGAGAGCAGGGTCCTTTGGACTGTGAGATTTTGTATTTTTTTGGTGAGCACAGAGCCTTAGTCTTTAGTTTCTGAACCTCTTGACCCAGAGGAATTTGGCCTCTTCCACTGCCCACAGTGGCCTATCTTGATCCCATCAGGCTTGGAAGACTCCACAGGATATGGATGGGAGCACCATTGCTCGTTCCTCTGCTGCAGAGGCAGTTTCTCTTTCTGCTAGGGTGGGGTTTTTTTTATTTTTTGAGTCCCTGAACTCCTCAGGAAGAAGCGACTGTAGGAGTTCAGTGGAAATGGCAAATTTAATAGTTTCTAAAACAAGCAAGCATCTTATTTCTTCACATCCTACCCTCTGTGGAGGTTTCCTGCTGGTACTGTTGATGACATTTATAGCTGTTGCTAACAGGGAAAGGGCAAAAAAAAAAAGGAGACTTGTTATTTTTGCTGTCATAGCAGTACTCGGGACATCAGCTTTAGGAAATTGGAACTGGAGAGCTCTCTTATCAGCTATTAGTCTTCCAGTCCTTTCCATGCATGTTCCCCCAGAATTCTTCACTGTATTTTGTAACACGAGGTTTGGAAGCATTTGATTATTCACTTGATTTAAATGATTTAAATGCACTTACCCTCTCTAGGAGCTAAAAATATTATTTCTTCCCTCAAGCAAGCTGCTTTTGCTTCTCAAAGCCACCATCCCAAACTCCACCATTTAGATTGTTCCAAAGATGCCAGGGAAAAAGAAACGTTTGCCTCCTGTTGTGGATTGAAGGGAATAAGATGTTCTGCTCCCTCGCCTGTTGTTTGGTATCCAAATGGCTGCTTAAAGGTTTTTTCCACTTCAGAGCTGCCTGTGAGGGGACCCGGAGCTCCGTGCTTTTTCCCCACATGGGCAGTATTCCAAATGTTTAAAATGGTTGGAGAATGAGTCTGGAAGAAGCCTTAGAACAGCCTGGTAGAGCAGGGAGTGAATGTGCAACGTTTAGAAATGCAGCATTTGGTGTACAGTTCTCTTAAAAAAAAACCAAACCCAAACCACAAAAGGCTGAGGAAAATTGGCAGGGAGAAGGAGGCTGAAGATCACAGCTCCTGCACGGAGTGGTGTTGAAACCTGCAAGCACTCTTGAAATAATGGGTTTTAAAAGGGAGACTTGCTCTGCCTTCCCGATGGCTGTGCATCCTGCATGGCCCGTGTTTCTCCTACACTTGCCACACCACAGCACTCACACAGGGTTTTGTTCTGCTCAAAGCAGCCAGGTTCACATAACACCCCTACAAGCAAAATCTCTTCCCTGCTTTTGCCTGCCTCTTGGTTTTAAGGAGCTCAGTGAAAGGGAGAGCTGACTGCAGCCATGTGCACCCAGCCCTGGTGGCAGAGGTGCAGCTCTGCACGCACGCTCCGCTCTGTTTCATCACCCTCCCTCCATCCTTCAAGGTCTGGCTTCTGTGGCTGTTTGAGGTTCACCCAGCTTCACGTGTAGGTGCTGTTCAGACTTGCTATGAAGCAATGATCCGAAGGGGATGTCTGATATTTCTAATCTTTTTAAGATACAGTTTAACATTTGGTCCGACACCTTCCTGCTTTTTTAGGGCTTGGGATGGTGCCAGACTTCGTCTTTACTCAGAAGTACCCTGCAGAAGTTGGAAAGGAACTCTCCTCATCTCAGTGCCTCGTAATTTATATGGTTTGCTGAAGAGTGCTCTGCGTTGGTGTGTGTTTCCAAAAGCTGTACAGAAAGGAGTATGGTTCTGGAGACTTGTAAAGTCCTAGGTAGGCTTTGCTACTCGCTTGAGAAGATGTCTAGGGGAAGAAAGTGGTTCTGGTTTTGAGCCCACCCTGTCATCCAGGCAGCACAATTTCCTTAGGGATCTCAGTCTTCTTTTTTTTTCAAGTTGTGATTAGTGCATTGCAGCAGTAAACTGCTGGCACTTCCCCCCCCATCATTTCTTCCAAAGTCATTGCTTTGTTCTTGCTTTAAATATTAACACAAGGATTAATCCCTATGGTAACACCATGAAAGTCTTTCTCGGTAATTGTTGAAGGTAACACTTTTCCTTTTCCCACTGTGCTGCTCCTGAACCTCTCTAATCTCCTTTGACTGAAGCTGAAGGTTGCTACTGAGACCCGACCAGGATGAAAAGGTGGGCAGAAGTAGCAACCCAGCTTTAAAATTTGTTTTTTGCTGGTTTTCAGCCCAAATCCTTCCAACATGACAAAGGAAGAATGATCTCTTTCGCTGTGTGGGCACAGAAGAGTAAAATTCTGTGTTTGAGCTTTAAATGGATTTGCTGGCATGGACTTGCAAGATGTTCAGGCTTTGACAGAGGGAGCTTTTAATGAAAGGAAAAGCAGAGATGTGGTGCTTTGTTTGGCTTCCCTTCCCAATTAGATTTTGGTGAAATTAACTTGATTTTCCCCTTCCCCTTTTAATTTTGTTACACACGCAGCCAGAAATCAAATAACGAGCGTGTGCAATTCCATTTCACCTCTGGGGGACTTTTTAGATTCCCTGTGTCCATCAGCGTGGTGCTCTGCACTCTGGGTGAAGGAGCTGAGCATCTGTGAAGTCGGAGCAGCTCAGGACTTTAACTCTTTTTGTGGTTAGAAGCTGAGATATCTCAGGGGAAAAATGCTGCTGTGCCGTTCTCTAGATCTCTGGCACCTTTGCAGCCAGGACCAGCACGGTGCCATCCTTACTGGTGCCACAGAAGGACCTGAATTTTTAATCATGATAATATAATTTGTCTTGCTTGCAGAGATCAAAAGGTTGGAATCATCTGCTCAGAGAGAGAGAATGCAAATTCGAAGTGAGACCTTCTTAAGGCTGTTTGAGGAGTTTTTTAATATGCCCTCTCGAGCTTTGGTTGGACTGGTCCACTCCTTGTTACCTTGCTGTTTCCTTTTAAGCCTGAAAATAGCAATTTTGTGCTAACGTTGTCATTACATGGTGTTTTACAGTGTTATTTCCTCATGTGCTCCTCCTTCAATGGTTCAAAGCTCATTTAATTACACTGATTATAACATTAGGCTGATTTTCTGATCCATATCTCATTTGATTTGTACTTTCCTCACACCGAGAAAAGGACCTTTCGTGTGGCCTTTTCTAACAATTTGGTGCAATGGGGGAGGCTCTGGGCAGGCTTGGGGTGAGTCAGATGTTTGTGTTTGGATTTTCTGGCCATGTGAGCCAACCAGGGGGGCTGATCAGAAGGAAGTCTGGTTGCTTGCTGAGTTTGCACAGGTAATAGTTTGGGAACCGATGGGCCAGCAAGTGGTGTTGCAGATAAGGGATGGGAGGTCCTGGTGGGCATCCAGTTGCATGTGAGACATCATAGAATCATTATGGTTGGAAGGGA
Organism: Aegotheles bennettii; assembly: GCA_013398125.1. Classification (NCBI taxonomy): domain Eukaryota; kingdom Metazoa; phylum Chordata; class Aves; order Caprimulgiformes; family Aegothelidae; genus Aegotheles; species Aegotheles bennettii. Next base: position 814,171 of record VZRW01007566.1, on the reverse strand, counting down.
CCTCCGGGGTTATCAAGTCCAACCTTTATCCCATCATATTCCTAAGCATCGATACGGCCTCATGGCAAAGATGGCCAGCACCATCCTGGGGTGTGTTGGGCAGAGCATTGCCAGCAGGTCCGAGGGAGGAGGTCCTTCCCCTCAGCTCAGCCCTGGTGAGGCACATCTGGAGTGCTGAGTCCAGTGCTGGGGTCCCCAGTGCAAGTGAGACATAGACATACTGGAGTGAGTCCAGTGACAGGCCTTGAGAAGGGTTAGGGCTGGGGTGTGTGGTGGAGAGAGCTGGGGCTGTTCAGCCTGGAGAAAGGAGGCTCTGGGTATAAATACCTGGTGGGGGGGTAAGGAAGATGGAGCCACCTCTTCTCAGGGGGGCTCAGTGACTGGATGAGAGGCAATGGGTCCAAACTGCCATAAAGGAAATTACATCTGAACTTAAGATAAAACTTGGTTACCACGAGGGTGGTCAGACATGGGAACCAGATCCCCAGAGAGGCTGTGGAGTCTCCATCCTTGGAGACAGTCAACACCCAACTGGGCAGGGTCCTGAGTGACCTGCTTAAGCTGCCCTCCTTTGAGCAGCATGGGTGGGACTGCGTGATTCCCAGAGGTCCCTCCCTGCCTCACTCATTCTGTCACAGTTATGGAAGCTCCTTAAGTGGCCTTGGGACTAGAGTTTGTTAAACCACTGAAAAATCCAACCCTTTTGCAGTCGGTTGCCTGTTGGATGTGTGAGTGCAGTTCCAGTGGAGATCAGTCTCGTGTATCATGTATCATGGTCTAATGGTTAGGAATATGATGGGATAAAGGTTGGACTTGATGACCCTGGAGGTCCCTTCCAACCATAATGATTCTGTGATCTCAGAGAAGGAGTCCAAGTTGCTTGCTCATAAAACATTTGAGACTCGAGGCCGTTGGCAGCCAATTGGGCGACGCATCCCAAGTTGGGTTGCGCGTGGTGAACCTCGATGTGTGCAAGGCAAGGGCAGGGAGCCTTCTCATTGCTAATGGCCCAGTAAATGTTTTCAACACATTTGATGGGCCCCATCTTGCCACACACTTGTCACTATGTGTATTGTGCTATGCATAATAAGCTAAACCAAATAATATGGCTGCGGGCCATCTGTTCCCTGTCATGGGCTCACTGTGGCAGAGATCTTCAGAAGAGATTGGAACCTTTGGCTTCCTTGTACGTGGTGTCTTGCTCAGTCAACCTCTGTGCCAAGTAAAGTTGCACTCATCCTAAGGGCTCGTGGTCTCGGAGAGGCTGAGGTGTTGAAAGTTGCAGGTCTGTCACCCTTTTAGCACCATGGCACACACGGTGCTGCCTCATCAGGTTGGGGGTGGGCACGTTCTGCACCAACAAGCCTTGTGCAAGTCCACTAAAACTGATAGCCAGTGCATGGACACTGAACAGGGGGAGAGACCCATAACCTGCCTTCATTAATTTTAAACACTGCCTCAGAAGCATTCGTATGCAACTAGAGCAGTGCCTGAGGGGTTCATCCTGCCACCCAGGCAAAATTACAGCCCGTGGTCAATAGGACTGATGGTGGGAGCTGCCTTTCCTCTAAAGACACGTCAGGATAACAAGCAGCTTGATGGGTGACTTTCCTTCTTTCCTTTTTGGCCTCCTGCAGTGCTTTGGAAGCCTGGGTGGTCACTTCCAGTGTCAGGATCTTAAAATAAAAGGGAGGGGGGGAAGAACTTTTAAACAGCTGTCAGTCCAAGAGGCCATAAAGGAGAACAAAGCACTCGCAGTGAGGCTTGGCAGTTAGTGCCTGCACCCCATGCATGAGAGCCCTCAGAGGTGATGTCCCCAGGGCACTGGGGTGAGCTTTGAGTCAGAACACGTCCCTCTGGGGCACACATCCAGCCCACACCACCTGGGGACGTGTTCCTGCACTGGGGCCCGCAGTGCAGCACCCACACAGGGATTTTGCTGTCTGTGGCTTGAGCCTCCCCAGCCTGGTGTCCCCTCCCTGGAAGGTAGGGTGCATGCTGGGACAACAGGGATACAGACCTGGAGGGCCACCAGCTTCCAGCCTGCAGCTCCCAGCACAGTCTGTATGACTCAGAAGTGAGCCTGCTTGGGAGAGCGTAGGAGAAGCTGCAGAGAAAAACACACAGACTTCTTTGCCAGGTGGAGGAGGGGAAAAAGATGTGTCCTCCCCACCTCCATCCCCTCCTTAATCTTCTCTCCACAGACGTGGGCTCTCCTGGGTTTGAGGTAGCTGATCCACATAGACATCTGGGCTCTGCTTCTCTCCTCGACAGCCCTTTATAGGACATCAGCTGAAAGCTTTGAGCTGAACGTGCAGGATGTGGCAGGTGGTTGCAGTTGCATGGTGGAGTGCAGAGGCAGCTCACAACCCTCTCTCCTTTAGTTTTGGGGGTTTTCCCCTCTTCCTCAGCAGATGAAGTAGCCCATGGGAGCAAAGGGGCTGAGGTGTCCTGGCTGTGTTGCTGAGGGTGAAGCTGTACAAAAGAGGGCTCTGTACATCCCCTTGAAGGTGAGCAGCTGCTCTCAAAACTCCAGGACTTCTTTCTTCCCTTTCTTTTCCTAAAGTAATGGAGAATGAGAGGAAGACCTGGGCTCCACTCGCCAAGTCTGATCATTGAAGTGGTTTTTCAGGATGCCGTGTCTGGTCTTGTGTGGATTAAATGCCTATTTACAGGGGAGAAAACCATTTTGGATTAAACTGCCCTGTTTTTTTCTCTGCTTACATAAAGGCTGATTTGCACGTAGTCTAAAAGTAAAAATGTTCCAAACTGAACTGTTGATAATCCTTATGCTTTAAATATATTTAACAACTTCACAGTTCATATTAAGCAGGAAACCCCAGCAGTGCAGGGCAAGGCAGGCAAGGCACACGTTAATATTCTGTTGCTTTTGCATCTTTAATGGTTGCCTACCACTAAACTCAGCATTGCCTGCACCTTCGAGGCAAGGAGGTGCTGTGCTACCCACATTTTTGTGCATGTATTTGCCTCTTTTTAAATGGGGAAAGTGGCTGATGGAGGAGAAATGCTTCAGTCTGGTGTCACAGGGTAGCACTGGGGGGTTTAGTGAGGGGAAATGGATCCTTCCAGGCCAAGGAAGGCTGGAGGAGGTGATCAGACAAAGAATATTATTTGGAAGCAAAGCCTTCAGTCAACTTGAGACCGGGCTGACAGGAACGTTGTGGGGTTTAAGAGGAGAAAATGTGAAGCCCTGCACATCGAGTTGAAATAAGACCTGTGTCAGTACTGGCTGGAAAGGACCAGGGGTTGTGATGGGCACTAGGTTGAGTACAAGCCCAGAGTGCAATTATCACAAATACAGCCAAGTGTTTATTATCTACCTTGGGAGCTTGGCCAGCGGGATGCGGGAAGTTCTTAATTCCCCTCTGCTTGACACTGGTGAGATGTATCTAAAACATTATCCCCTCAGCTCAAAAGGGTCATGCAGAGGCTTTAGCAGAAGGGCACCAAGATGGCCAGAGACCCATGATGTCCTCCAGACACTCGCAGATGTCCTCCAAGGAGGAGCTTGTTTCCTCTGGTGGAGAAGCTAAAGAGTCACCTAACAGCAACCTTACAGCTATGTGAAGGGCAGAGGTGAAGATGATGGAACCAAACTCTTTGGTAGTGCCTGATGGTACAAGGAGCAGTGACCACATAATGAAGCTCCTGGGGTTCAAAGCTGTGCTAGTAGCCCAGCTTCAAGCAGAAGGTTGGGCTGGAGTCGTTCAGAGGTCCTTCATAAGCAGAACTTCTGTAATCTTGTGAAGAGCTCACTCAAACTTTAGGGTAAGATGTACAACAGCTGTCTACCACTGTGGTCTTGAAGCAAACAAAACCTGATCTGGCGAGCCTGAATGTGGCTTTGTTCTGATGTCTTCTGAGTGACTAATGCCGTGAGGAGGTGGGAGGGAGGCATAGACAGGGAACATCTGGGTTGTCACTGCATGGCCAAATCGCCTACAACTTGGGCGTTCTGTTTGGCCACTTGCACCTACTTAACATGACTCTGGTTGGGGTGGGTTTAGTGCTGCATTTTACTGAAATCTAAATTGTGTTGAGCCTTCTGTAGGCAGGTTGGAGGAGGTTTCAATCCTGATCTGGCAGAACGTCAGGCAGGAACCGGAGCGTGAGGGATGGAAGTGAGACGTTCTCTGGGGTTGCCTGAGATGGGGGCAGCTTTAGTGTGCTGTTCTCTGGGTTGGATTTTTAGGCAGGAGGTGGTGAGGAAGTGAGACAGATCTTGCTTTCGCACGCGATGTGGTTACTCCACTGCAGTCCTGGCAAGAATTCCTGTCTCGTGCGTGATACTGAATTTGACCCTGTGGACCTCTACTAGGCAGAAGCTCTTGTGTGTGTCAGGTTAACACCTAGCAGGTTCCTAGGTTAACACCCACGTGCATTTCTCAGCACGCTAGTGATGCATGTGATGAAGCTGGGTGTCTGCTAGGCACGTGGGTTTGCCCTGCCAGAGAAATGCTTGAGGCACAGAGGTTTCATTTAGGGTTTATCAGACAATGTCAGGATAGCAGGGGTCTGGCTTCTTTCCTGGGGCAGCTGCACCTTGTCGGGGCAGACCGACAGCTACTGCTCCCCTCTTGGCTCATGGGGTAAATTCTTCCCCCGCAGGAGATGACAAGTTTGTGTTGACTTCGTCATGAGTTTGTTACACCCTGTGGGAAGAAGTGGGCCTAGAACAGACACTGCTCCTCTTGAGACTTGCCAGCAAGGATGTGTAAATCCGTTTTGTAGCATTTCCACTGTTTGCTCTGGCCTTGGCTATGTCACCACGTGGCTGAGAAGCCCAGTTCCCTTCCGTAGGAAGTCTGAGCTCAGCTGTGTCTTGGACCCTTGGCTCTGTGTTGGGTGTTCAGTATGAAAGTGATAAGCTGGCCTTCAGGCTGAATGTTTTTTGGGGAAGTGGATGTGGAATTATTGTACGGTTGGTACATCTTGCATGAGTTAAAGGTGAAGCTGTGCTTGAAAATGCACCGTTAGAAGGCACTAAGGAGAAAGTGGTTGTAGGAGGGCACTGCTTGGAGGCTCACCATGCTGCTTCGCCGAGCAGTGTTGGTGAACATCTACCCCCTGTCTGGTTTGGTACTGGTGGCTTAATTTAAGACTCTGCAAATGCTTGTAAGACCTTCCCAAATGTGAAATGACACAGTGGAGCAACGTTGGCAGCACTGCTCTGCTCTGGCTTTCTTTTCAACTGGCTGGCTCAAACCGTTCCATCTACTGTCGTGGCTTTTCGTGATTCATTTTTAGAAAGTGCAAGCACGGAAAGCTGTCTGTCTGGCTTACTTTACAGATTATGTCCCAAGATTTTCAGTAGCTTAGATATGACCACGGTCTTACTTGCCTTCTGTCTGGAGGATGGCAGCCAGATTGCGAAGCAGCGTGCATCATTCCGCTGACGCACATCGAGGGAAATCCGGGAGCTGTCTGCTGGAACAGCTGCTCGCCCTTTTTTTTTTTCCTGAAGGAAACTAGGGGAAAAAAAGAAAACCAGGACAAAATTGAGCAACAGTGTGTGATAGTTGAGGCACCAGTGCACAGGCTGTCTCCACCGCCGCCTTAGTCAGACGTTTGATAAGCAACTTGGAGCAGCACTTGGGAATTTTCAGTATGGTTGAGATGTCCTACTTCGTGAGGAGTTTCAGGGCTGTGCCTGTGGGTGAATGAATCAGAATGATGATTATTCAGAGTTGGAAACTTCCAAGTCAGGGAGGAAGGAAAGGAAACCTACTCAGGAGCTGAATTTTCAAATCATTTTTAAGAGGAAAAATTGTAGTTAGTGTGCTTTTAATTGCAAGTGATGCATTTTATTGTGTTGCCTTCAGCTGATGTTGCTGGAAAGAATTATGCCTGATACAGGAAATTCTCTTTATCTCACCACTTCGTCCAGAAGAAGGGGTTGAATAGCTGATGTAGTTAATGTTAAAATCCTTCAGCTCTCTTGCTGGGGAGTGAGCAGACAGCAGAAAGCACAGAACAAGGAGAGCAGCAGCGAGACCCTTGGCGAGGGATGCTCAGTGCTGCAGGAGAGTGAGTAAATGAAATGAGTAACCAAGTCCACCACTGCCAGCCCCTGCGAGGTCCAGCACCGTGTGGTGATGTGTCTGGGTGGTGAAACAGTGTCCCCGTTGCACTGTGAGTCCACATAAGGAGAGGTGTTGAAGCAGATCCTCTTAAGTAGCACAGGCTAAAGCCAAACCCTGATTTCTCCAGGATTTCTCTTCCCCCATCACATGTTTTTGGTGGGCAGTTGTGAAAATACCCGCTCGTGAGTATGAGCACTGGCACTGGAATTGTTTAAATTGTTTAAAAGGGGGAAAAAAAATCACTTCCTTCTGATTAAGCTTTTATTTCTGTCTTCTGCATCATCATTGCTTAATTGCTGCTAATGATTATCAGGGAAGTTAAAGGAGAGGCATTCACAGAGTCTGTAATGAAATCTGCAGTTGGACAATAAAGGAATAAAATCTCTAATTATCCAGGCTGGGAGTTAGCCATGTTATCACAGCTCATGCATTCAGCAGTGATTATGTGCGAGTCCTTCTGGATAGATCTTGAGCTCAGCTGGCTCTGTGGGAGGTGTCGGGGGCCGAACTGGAATCCTGTAGTGTGTAGAGCTGGGAATTGCACATGCAGCTTCCAACTGGTTTAAAGGGGCATTTTCAGGAGGGTGCTGTGGATGGGAATGTCAGAATTGATGCTCGGCAAGCAAAATACCACAGCAGGGAATTGCACTGGGGTTGGTGCTACAGATACACGTATATAGAATATTTTAAGTGTATAAAATATAGCTTGTATGTGTGTTCTAGTGGCTAGAAACTGGAGTGAGCCTAATGGGAGAGGACAGGGCTTGGGCCTCTTCTCTCTCTTCTCTCTCTTCTCTCTCTTCTCTCTCTTCTCTCTCTTCTCTCTCTTCTCTCTCTTCTCTCTCTTCTTTTCTGTTTTTTTTTCTGACTGTAGTTAGCTGGCAGCCCATCCAAAACCAGTTGGCTGTATTAATTCTTCCTAAGTGAAAGCTTTACATGGGTGTAACTCTTTCTTTTCTTTGGCAGCCAAAACATTTTTATTTCCAAAGGCAGGAAAGTCTGGGTGTTTGGGATTTTTTTTCTCCTTGGGTGCCATTTCTTGGTGATGGAGCTTCTGCTAACCCAGCACTTCCAAACATTTTAAATGAAATTTTTTAAAACAAAACAAAGCCAAAACTGGGGGAAAAGTGACACAAGTGCAAACTGGGAAAGTGGGACAAGGGCAGCTCCGCAGCTGCTCAGCCAGAGGAAAGGGCATGGTGGGAGGTGTCCTCATAACCTTTGAGGAGAAACACGTTTTAAGACTTCATGGGTTTTATGTAGCACCCGTTAACCCCGGAACCTTGTTGCTACAACATGCTGATCTGCCAAAGCTCTCCATGGAGTTAGGAAGGATTATGGCCAGGTATCAATATTAACCTTGGCAGCCACGCTACAACAAAAACCCTGCATGGGCTGTGAGCTTTCCTGTGCCAGGGAACACGTTAGTAAGTGGGCTAAAGAGTGGCCCTTCCAGCATAGGGATGATGCTGAATGGAAGTGTCCATTCTCAAGAATCCCAAATCCAATGAGATCTGGACCATCTGCTCTCCCATTCTCCAGGTGGGACTTGAGGAGCTGGCTGGGAAGGGAATGCTGCTAATTGCAGTGTCTGTCAAGAGCCGGAAAACCAGTTTAGTGCGTGGGGGAGTAAGGGGCATCACAGGAGATGCTGGGTCAGTGTGAGCTCAGAGACTTCATGGAGAGCAGCTCCGTTCTTCATCCAGATCCGCCATGGAATGAGCAGGTACACGTGGCCCATCACTGTCTGCACAGCAGCAGCGCAGTGGTGAAATGGTTCACATGGGCTCCTCCTCTCTCCCCCCCTCCCGAGCTCCAAGAGCTCTCCTGGGACAGAAGCAGCTTTGGTATGAAATCATCTCTTCAGATGATGTTTTTTTCCTTGCCAAAGTGGCTGGCAAGGGATTTCATCACCTTTTGGTCACACTGGTGAGGGTTCTGAGTCAAATCTTTCCTGGCACCTTCCTCGCAGTGTAGCTGGGGACATGGCTCAGGTTTATGGATCCCTACCAGATTTCCAGAAACTGGCAGTGTCCTTCTTAGTTGTGAGATACAAAGGCCTGGAGTCCCAGGGCAGTGCCAGAACAGCAGATCACTTCTGAGCAGCCTTCTGCATCCCAGGGGGGACAGGTTGGTTTGATCTGTTAAAAATAAGGTTGTGCCAGCTCTGTGGGGAGCGAAACGTCTGGGTGTGCAAGCTCTCACGTGGAACAGCTCGTCTGAAATGTGCTCTTTAAGCTGCAGTGTCCTATATTTCTCCTGTCCCCTGATCTAAAAACATCCTATGGGCTCAGCAGGATGTGAAAGAGGACTGAGCGTTTGAAGAAGGCTTTGCAGTTACGAGGAGGTGCCCTGGGTTTTGTGTGTTCAGCCTGGAAATGCTGTGATTTTTCTTTTTCAAAGTACCTAGAGATTTTTTTCTTTTTAACCCAGGGACCATTTCCTCCTCCTTGATGTCCCTGGGAACTGCAGTGGTTTTCTGCAAGGGCTCAGCCTGTCCGCTGGCTCCGCGGGGTTTCGGTGCTGTTTTCTGCGAGGGGTTATTGTGTGTGGCCATGGTGGTGTCTGAGATCTGAGCTGAAGGAAGTCAAGTCTGTGTTTGGGAGTTGAAATACTTGAGGAGAAATAATTGACCATAATCTGACAGCAGATCTAGCTATGCAGAGGACAGCTCATCACCATGTTAACAGGAACGGGCTTTCTAACGGAAACGGAGCTGATGGATGTTTTCTAATTATTCCCTTGTGTTGCAAATGTTAGAGAGCCAGCTTGAAATCTCTGCCCAGAATTCAGAGCCTTAATTTGTTTGACCTTTCCACTGCTGCAGACACAAGGCTGTGTGAATTGCAGTCATCTCTATTAATTTCTCCGCTGTTCTGGGGATGCAGATGAGCGCGTTCTCCTGCAGATGCTGCGTGGAAGCTGGTGTGGTACAGTCCTGTGTCAGGCAGGACTTTGTGGTGTGTCTGAGGGGATGCTGAGCTGTGCCTTGCTGCGGGGTTCATCTTCCAGACAGGTTGAGGTTCATCCTGAAGCTGGAGTTTTGCTTAAATACTCCGATGCTGGAGGGGTTTCTCTCCCTTTCTGTGTCTGTCTTAGAAATAACCAGATGCTCTGACAGATACATTTCTGTGGGTTCTCATGCCTTTGGACAGATCCATTTTGACAGAGAGTGGTGCATTTCAGATGATGTATCTCAAGGATGTGTAGTGCTCCAGTATCATCCTTTTGCCTTGAAAACATCATTCCAGCTAATCAGCCTGAGCCCCCTTTGAAAGTGCGTGTGTGTTTCCACTGGTTTATCAGGGAGACCCTTTAGGCTGGGTGGCTTTCATGTTTTAATAAAGGAAAGCTGTAGCTGCCAGGCATCTGCTGGCTCAGATGGACATCCTGGTACCAAACCTGTGTGCATGTGTGTCACTCTGGGTCTGTGAATCACCAGTGGGTGCAGCAGTAATTTTTGGTAACTAGGAGGCAGACGAAATTGCTGGTTATGATTTGATGTCTTGCCCACAGCAGAGCAAGCAAAAGGGATGAATTAGAGACAGGAATAGTAGCACAGCCTTTTTTTCTTCTTGTGTGCAGGAAACCTCAAAGCATATAATAAACTATTGCCATTTTGATTACCAAAAGAGAAAAAAAACACTGCAAAAAAAAAAAAAAGAATGCAAAGATAAAATAAGAAAACCTCAAGCTTAATGGTTTTGCCAGTAATAAAAATACATCACAGAACAAAAGGCTGCAGAGGGGTTTTTTTTATATCTTGTATTCAGTATTCTGGATTGAAAAGAAATTGGCAAAAGTGTATTTTTAAAGTCCCCACCTCACTTGCTTATTTTCGCCTGGGAGGAGGAGTGCCTCCGTGGCCACACCAGTCAGCAGCCAGCAGGGACGGTGGCGAGTATGGGAAAGGACATAATTAGGATAGCATTAATTGCTCTTATCAGAGGATTTATTTTACAACAGCCTTTTAACTCAAGCTGCCCCAGTGTTCAGTGCACTCTCCAGCAATGTCTGGTTTACTCCTGGAAGCTGGGCAGGGCCTGGCTGGGGACTCACTGAAACCCACTGCTCCTTTTTGACTTCAGTGAACAAAGAACCATTAAATCACGGGAACGCAGAGCTCCTTTGGGTTGTTCTGCACCAGCAGGACTTGTTTGAATCCTTACAGATACATTGAACTGACACTGGCACTTTAAGTAAAGCTTTTCAGCTCCTTTCTATATAACCAGTACATCCTTGGCCACAGCCAGTAATCTGCTCCCTTCTCTCATCCCTTCCCTCCCGCCCTGTTCTGTACCTGCTGCTTCTCAGCTCACCCCACTGTCTGCCAGGCTGCTCCACAGCAGCGGTGTTGTGCACCATGGGCAGATCTTGGGAGAGGGGGGGAAAGCTGTGGGGAATGCTGGTTTTCTCTGGCTATGGGTCAGGCTTTGTTTTAATGACAGTTTGCTGAGTTTTGGTGCGTTGTAGATTCTCGCAGAGTGTCTTCCACGAGCTGCTGGAAGAACCCAAAGAATTATTTTTTCCTTATCCTCTTGCTTTGGGTGTGGAACACAGCACCTTCCTAGTGCTATAGGGATGTGGGGGTAAGGCTAAAATCCTGAGTCAGCGTTCCCTACCCACTGCTCTTCTAAAATAGGACTTTTTTGGTGGCCAGCAGTGACAGAATGCAGAGCATACAGCTGTGCTGCACAGCAAAGGGCCTTTCAGGGCTATCTGGACCATCTGCTGTGCTCCACCCAGGGTCTAAGGAAAGCAAAATGCTGCTTAATCCCAAATCACTTCTTGTGCCCACAGCTGAGCTGGGAGTTCCTGCTCTCAGTGCTGATCCTTTGGGGCTGAGCCTTGGATCACTTCAAACCGCTGTCATTACCGAAGCAGCATAAAATGTGCCACTGGCCTCGCTGGTGTCTGGAGGAATATTGTGTCCTTGCAGGTCCGTGCCCATCCACGTTGATGGGGAGACTACGGCTGCTTTCAGGCCATTCTTGGCAGCACTTCACTGGCTCCGTGCAGCCTTCCACAATGGATTTTCCACGAGGTGCAGCGGTGCCCGGAGCTGGCTGCTGCCCCGACTTCGCTCGTTAGGAAATCGGATGCTTGCGGTTGGCACTGTGCTCCCCGCGGCACAGGCAGAGCAGCTGGTGCAGATCCACCCTGCTGCAGCCTCGGAGCCACAGCTCTAAATCCATTTCTTCTGCGTGGAGCACAACTGGAAAAGGAGGTGCTCGTGCTTGAGGGTTGGAGCTTGTAGAGCACTCGGTCGTGTCCCCTCATGGATTTGGTTCATTTGTTCTCGTGTGCATCACAGACTGTTAAATCATCTCACCCAGGTAGCTCTGTATGAACTCAAGAATTGCAGCCTAATCCAATTTTGCTCAGGAGAGACAAGAGGGAGGTTAATTTCTGAGCTTCTTCACAGACAGATGATTGATTAGGTGAGAGGTACTTAAGTGGTCCTGAGAGAGAGGCACATCCCACCTTACAGTGGGAGAGCACTCTGGGGGGAGGATTTATTCTCCCATCTGTCCTGGGATGGGAATTATTGCTGACATCAGCTCTGGTGACCAGCAGTGACCTTCAGCGTGGCTGACTTGCCAGACCTCCTAGAAGAAAGGATTTGGTCTGCTGTGAGATACTCAGCAACTTTTCAGAGCAAAGCCCCCCCCTGACCCTCTCCACCGATACCTTTTGCTACCACAAATACATTTATTGGCACCAAATCTCCCCTGATCCTGGCAGGCAGATCTAGTACTAAGGGTTTATTAACATGGGGCTGTGAGTGGTAGGAACATGCTGAGTGAGACAATTGCATAAAATAATGAGCTGAACAGAGAATTTGCAGGTTCTGGTCCAGACAGGATGGTCACATCTGAGCAGTCGGGATGCTCTGTGCACAGAGGCTGTGTGACACCTCCCAGAAACTTGATTTAAAGTTTCTCTTTAATCTTGTTTTGAAGGCTGAGTGGCTGGGCAGCAGTGTATTATCTTGCCCACTGTGTGCTTTTGGTGAATGTGTTCAAAAGTTTAGCTGCTTTGACAGTGAAGTGCCCCTGTTTTCATCACCTCTTGGATCTCATGACACCTTTACATCAATAAGAGAACCCTATTTCCATATTGTCAGATAGCAGCCATCCACACCTACTGCTCAAATCATGCCTGGCCTATTTACCTGCCTTTTCTGCTTAAGCTGATGCCCCTTCAATTAAAGAACATGAAGGATGTGGAGCTGGGTGCTGTGGTTTAGTGGATGTAGGTAGGCAGTTGGATTGGAGGATCTTGAAGGTCTCTTCCAACCTCGATGATTCTATGAAGCAAATCCCAGCTGCTTTGTTTGCAACCTTCTCTTTCCCATTCCTGTGCTTTTTAAGAACATTCCACCCTGTTACTCCTGGGGTGTAACAATAAACCTTCACAATAAACCACCCCACAATGGGTGTGGAAGTAATGTTGGTCTGTCAGCGTGTGCCTTTTGAATTTGCTGTGCCCAAGAGAAGCAGGTGCCAACAGCTCCTATTTCAGCTCCTCCTTGTTAGAGTTTTAATACCAACCAGTTTGTCGTCTGCTGTCATGGTCCCTTAGGTAACAGAGGTTAATTCTGCTCTCCGGGCCTGTTTTGAGGTGGAAAAAGCAGCATGTTCCTAATGCTGATTCAACAAAACGGTGACACGCAGCAGCACTGCTCTGCTTCATGGTCCAAGGAGCATTTGAAATGGAATAAATCTTGCAATCCTGTTCAGACCGTGCCAAACCACTTTTCAGGCTGGGTAAATATTAATAGCAGGCTGACATGAGTTTCTTGCAGGCTGTCATCCACCTCGGGCAGGAGGACCTGCACAGGGGTATCTGGGCCAAAATCTGTGAGGCTCCTTCTCTCCTTTGGGGGAAAAGGAACCAGTGGTCAGATCTCCAAGATTATGTTTAATATGGTCTCTGTCTCAGCCACTGAGCCGGGAGCGGAACGTCTGTGTTCCCAGATCGTTCAGGAGAGTCACTCCTCCAGCATGAGGTTGCCAAGCCTTCGAAGACTTTGATTATCAAACTGTAATTCCATCTGCAACCTTAATGAAGATGATGTCTTGAGGGGTGATCTGCTTCCATCCTCCTTTGGCGGACTGTGGGCCGAGGCACAAACGTTTGCATTTTTGGCATTCTCGATTTTTAAGGTTTTTCTCTTAAAACAAGAAGAGAGTCTGTATGGAAGTCAAAGGAAGTACAGTCAGTCGTCAGTGCAGTCGGGGTAGAATTTGCACAGCTGCCAAAAGGAGGTTCAGATATTTTACTGGGTGATGCAAAATAAATGTTTAATTCATAGTGCATAACACTTTAAATAAATATCACTTGCCCACCCTCTAATGAGGATACGCTTGACCATTGACACCTCGTGTTCTGGAGGTGGTTTCTCTGGCTAGTTTTTATGGTAGTCTGTACATTTTTTAGAAAAATAACATGCAAAATACAATTAATTTAATCTTGTCTTAAACTGAGTTTTGTAATGTTTCAGATCCTACATTTAAATTGCTGTTTTAAAACTGGCTTTATAGAGCAATAAACTGTGATTTCCTATGTTAGATGGTACCAACGTGTAGCTACTGTGTGCTTTTAACCAGAGACCTGGATGTTTCTCCTCCATTTTCCTTTCTTGGGAGACGTTTGCCTATTCCCTGCATCCCAGGCCATGCTGGATCCACCCGTGTGCAGGTTCCCTGGAGGTTTGCCCTCTGCTTAAGGAAGGGAGCGGTTATTTAATTTTTGAGCCTGGCTGCACAAAGGAAAGGGAAGTTTGTTTAGCAATTATTCTTTCACTCAACAAACAGAAACCAATGCCTATCTCCATGCTTTTCTGTCCAATAACTCCATCCATTTCTTGGACTGACCAGCCAAAGAGGGAACGGAGGAGGAAGGGAAGGTGGCTGTGAATAACAGAGTGGCTGCAAGAGGGCTCCCACCGCTGCTTCTTGTACCGGGTGGGAGGGCAAAGAGAGCAGAAGGAAAATGCAACCACAGCCATCGTACATCCGGATTTCCCAGGCAAAAGTGTGGTGTTTGTTGCAGGTGTAGGGAGTCCCTTGTGTTCCAGCCACGGTTGCTGTTTCTAGTTGTGTTTTTTACCTTTTCTTAAGAGTTAAATCTCTCTAATCTGGTGCAGCCTCAGGCTTGCCTGCACATTTGGTCATGGTGGTGCATTAATACATTATCACCTTCATCTCCTTCTGGGAAGAAAAGAGAAGAAGTTAGGGTTCAGTGAAAGAAGATAAGGGGGAGGAAGTTCTTGACCACAGTTGCGTGTGCTCTGTGGGGCTGTGGGCTCCTGCAGTCCCTCAGCAGCTTTTCGTATCGGCTCTCCCCAGGTTTATGTCTGCAGTGGGACCCACGCCATGCTGGTAACTGTTTGGCTATTTCAGTTTTGCTAAGGAGGGCTTGGCAAGTGATCACTCACCTCCCCCAGCCATCTTCCCAGACTGCATTTACAAAGGGGCTGCAGCTCTTCCACGTCGTTCTGGCACGGAAAGCGTTGCCCGTTCTGCTGGAGGAACCTCCTGCAGGAGCTCGCGAGCACCACTCCCCTGTCTTCAGGCTCAGTTGTTTCTGCTGCTTGTGTTGATGCCAGGACTTAAACATCAGGGAAACCAGAATGTTTGCACTGTGAGCTAATCTACTCTTTAAAGATGTTAGATAATGTAATAAAACAGCTCGGCGGTGCATTGCAATTACCTTTCACATTTCGTCATGCTTCTAAAATTTTTGTCTTCTGAAACTGGGCCTATATTTTTAGTACAGTGCAATCAAAAATGTCTGGCCAAGAACCTGGTATAGTACCTAGGAAAATGGAAATATTCCTTTAAATGTCTTCCAGAGCTGTGGTTTCCTCTGACTATTAAACTCCATTTGTTATGTCCTGATTACATACTTTGGTCTGGGTTATATATGGTTTGGATTTATAATTCCCTATATATGGATGGTTTGATCTCTTCCTTGTTTTTTAATAGCAGAAAGCCCAGCCTAGAGTTTTAGTTTAGCATGATGTAAGCATAATTATTTAGTGGGCAAGAGAATAAAGATTGCATTCCTTTGTTTGCCACCGAGGCTTACAGATTATTATTATTTTTTCTTCATGGTTGTGACCAGAAGATTTGTGTTATTAAAACCTGAACTGTTATGTCAGGGTAATGGTTTCTGTAACTTGCAAGTGAAGGAGGAAACCTCACACAGAGCCAGCTAATTCACCAGTGCAGTGGATTTGACATTTGGACCTGACATCATCCAGCAGTGACATGAGACCTGCAGCTTGGTGAGCTCACATAGTTCACTCTGGCATTGTGCAGCACTCGGGGCACAAATTACTAGCAGTAGTCCGAACTACTCTCATAAACTACAACCCCTTCCTGTCTTCTACTCTTCTTAAGTCTTTAGGATATCTTTTCCTGTAAGGAAATTTCCAGGCTGGCATTTATCACACGACTTCCTACCTAACGTGGTGTCTGTGCTGAGCTGCTGCATGGTCCCCTGCAGCTTGTAAAGCTCCAGGTGCTGCCTTGAGCAACTCATTGGCTTTTGGAACTGTACCCGTCCTCTTGCCCGTGACCATCTGGTGCCTGTCTAGTTGTGCTTCTATGGAACATAAAGCAAAGCAAGAGCAGAGCAGCTCAGGTAAATGCCCTCTCAAGACAGCTTCCAGTCTCAGTCCTGAGTGGGAGTTGTCTGGAGGATGAAGATGGGAAGGGTGTTTTGGATAGGGTTGGTTTTTGGTGTGTGCTTTTTGATGTTGTGGGGTTCTTTTACTTTTCCCAGTGTATTTTAGCCCTTTGACACAATGGAAAAGCTGACATTTAAAGAGTTGTGTGGTTTCTTCCCTGTTGAAAGTGGACATGAGGGCTACACCACAGGAAAAAAACAACCTCTGAGGAGCCCAGGCAGCTGGGCTCTCGGGGCCAGGGAGACTTGCACTGACCTACTTCTTCACTCATTGCAAATAACACGCTACATCTGCTAGGATGACTTTGCTACTCTGCTAGTGGGTCACAAAACCTGGCCACTCATCCCTGCTGCCAAAGAGGACAGTGCTTTGTGTAACGGGAGGGCAGCAGCAGGCAGGCACCGAGTGCATCTTCAGGTCTGCGCCACGTCACTTCGGTTCCAGCCATGAAACCTGGTTCCTAGAAATCCTCCAAGTGTGACATCCCAGTCCTGGAGAACAGGCAGTGCTTTTGTGGAGAATCAACATAAAGCAGTGAGCAATGCAACATGGTGTGTAGATCATGTGCGTCTGTCTCCTCACTCATCGTATCCTTTCCCAGCTGATGGATTTAGTGGAGTTTGTATGTGATTTCTTTTAATGTGCTTCCAATTAGTCACGGTGCTTTATTTCCTAGACTTCATTAAGCTTGTGGTCTGACCATGTTGTGATAGTCACTCCCAGCACTTTGCTGGATACCACTTTTAATATCCGGATATAGATTTCTCCAATATCCTGCAATGCATTTTTTCAGTGCTCTTCTGGATAACACTAATACTGAACAGTCTGGATGCACCATGCCCCTGGGCTGCCTTTTAAGGTTAGCATAATGCTTTCCATCTTTCATCTTTGCACAACATGGATTGCTGTTATGTTTTGGGGTTTTTTTAGGACATAAAGTACCCGAAAGGAGCATCTTGCTTAAAAAGTATCACAAGGTGACAGGGCGATGCTGCAATCTTGCCTCTCTTTTCTGCTCTGCCCTTGTGCCTTCTCCCTTTCACACTCACTCTTTGCCCATCCTCTGCTCTTGTCTTTTTATCCATGGGAAATACCAGAATGGTGCACTGTTTCCATGGGGATCAAAATGCTCAGGAGATCACCTCTCTGTTCTTCTGGCTTGAAGACTTGTAGAAATAACGGAGGGGAAAGTGGAAGTTCTCTTTTGGCAGTTCGCTGAATAAAGAGATGGCAGGGTGAATAGATCAGGCTGGATTTGTCACTTATGTTCCTGTGGCACTCGTGAATTTGCTGTTAAAGTTTCTGTGAAGGTAGAAGACAACTGTTCTGCAAGTCAAGAGGTCAAACTTCTTCCCTTGGAGACAGAGGGTTGTTGTTCGCTGGTGTGCATTGAAGCAGTTCTGGGCCAGGTGTAGATTTGCCTTCTCCAAACAGAAAAAAGCCTTTGAACACATTACCATTGTCTTAAAAATGAAGCTGTCCCCTGGGGCGTTTGACAGGAGGCCAGACCTCAGAGGACAGCTGAGGAGAGAGGGAGACAGGTTTCTAACATCTGTGTCGGGTGGGGGAATTGCATTTGGCTTTGGTGTTCGTGTCAAGGCAAAGGCAGCAAGAGGCAGGGCTTGAGGAGGAGCATGGTCCAGCACCCTACCCACTGCTGGCTCTGGTTGGAAAAAAACCAATCAGTGATGGGCAAAACAGCCGTGAAATGAGGGGTGAGAATCCCGGGGTACGAGCATGACTCTTCCCGTAGGCTTTAGAGAAAAATCCCGACAGTGCTGGATTTGGCATCCCAAATCAGATTGTTGCTGTAGAGTGTGTCCTTCAGAAATGTCCTTCCTCCCACCCAAGCTCTCGGGGTGCCTCCAGGCCCTGCAGGATGAGCTGTGTGGAATGGTGCTGCTATTTTCAGATGCAGACAGTGTGTCAGTGCCCACCTCGCTTTCTGGCGCACCTTTGCTATCCCGAGGGCTGAATCAGCAATGGGGACTGTGTCCCCCTGTCACCAGCTGAGCCTGTTTGCCAAAGCTTGCTCTGAGTTTGGAAGCCTGCTGTTGGCTGTGAGTTGGGAGCTCCTCACCTATTTGCTCATCGGTTTCACGTCAGAGCCCTGATTAGCTCCAGCCCCAAACCGCACTGAACTTGGGAACAACCTGCAGTTCAGATGCTACAAGTATATCTCAGAAGAGTACTCAGGAAAATGCAGCAGAAAGTAGTCCTGTGTGTCCCTCTGAAAGCCCTATTGAAGGGCTCTGGCTCCCTTGTGGCCGTGCCTTTGTGGGACAGCAGAACACAGTCCCCATCCATGCCCCCTGCCCTGCGGGGCCGGTGGCTCGCCCGTGTCTGAGCTGCGGCGATTTATAACGCCCCAAGGAAACGAGAGCCCGGCTCAATGCAGCTTTAAGCTGTCAGGCTGTAAATTGTCTTGGTTCAGGAGCTACTTCAAAGCAGCCCTGCTTTCCTGCAGCAAGGAGAAGGCTTTCTGGCAAAGCCAGCGTAGGTCATTTGCTATTCATGAGTCGAATCCCTGAAATGTCCTCCCTCAACAACTCAAAATGGGTCATAAGAAGACAAGGCATCGCTGTCCGGTGAATGGAGCTGCTGACCACCAGCTTCTCCATCTGTTGGCTAAAGCTGCTTCTGCTTTCTCAGCAATGGCTTTTCCTCCCTCCCTGCCTTGCTCTGTTGTGCTCAGCAGCGTTGAGCACCCACAAGGTTTCCTGAAGCAACGGGATTTTGACCCCACCCAGATCCCCATGTGTCCCTGCTCCTCCTACTGCCCTGTCTCCCAGAAGTGTGTCAATGGGGTAAGGGAAAGTCACTAATGAAAAGGTTAAAATTTCTCCAAGCCACCTGGTTTCCAAATCCAGAGAGGATCTGCAGCCTTCAGGGGGAGGGAAGAGAAAGAAAGCACTGGCTGAGCACAAGCAGGGACTTGCAGGCTGCTGGAGGGACCGAGCAGCGGTGGCTGCAGGTGACAGGCACAAGCTCTGGAGCCAGGTCTGCTCTCCCAGAACTTCACCTGCAGCAGCTCAGTCAACCAACAGAACAAAGACTCCTCCACCTCAAAGCAGAGGAACAAAGGAAACCCTATGAAGGGACCAAAAAGCTCTTCATGTGTGCAGGGCTGACATTCAAAAGGGAGTTTGTGGGAATGGCAAATCCTTTGCCAAGCTGGGGAACATCCGAGGCAGCGTTTAATTTATTTCTTTTCCATTACATTTCTGGTAGCAGCTAATGCATTTACATCCAGCAGGACCGGGTTTATCGTCTCCACATCTCCAGTTTTAATTTAGGGCATTACAAAAGCGGCGGTTGAAGAATTCTTTTAGTCAAAGCTGGATGATGGATGGTGAACATCAGCAGAGCTTAAACACGCCCGCTCGGAGGTGAGCCCCTGGGTCTGACAGACCGTGTGTAATGCAAGAGGCACTCGGTTACAGAGCGGAGTCACTCTGCTTCTTACTTCTCCAATCTGTGCCAGATAGCAAACTTCCAGAAAACCTCAGACCATATACAGTTAGCCAGCAGCACTATGTGAAGTCTGTAACCATATTTGAACGAACGGGCGAGCTTGGCCACGGCGAGCAGGGAAATGCCAGTCTGCCTGACAGCTCATTTGAATAATGAGAAAGTTGTTCCAGTGACAGGAGGACAATAAAAGCTGTGGCTGCCTAGAAAGATGTTGCCTTTCTTCTAGTTGAGAGCGTGCATGCAGCTGCAGAGGAGTGGGCTGGTCCCAAACCTGGGCATGTGCAGCCGCCTCCTCCCTTCTTTCACTGCTTTTCTCTTCTTTTTGGGGTGTTTAATCTGCACCCATCCTGTGAGCCCTATCCAAATAGGTGTGCATTAGTATCTCACTACTTTCTTCTAAGAAGTGCCTTATTTTAAATGTATTATCCCTTATGCTGAAGTGAAGCAAGTAATAAAAACAGGTGACCTTTGTAGTTGGAGCTATTAATTCACAGTTTGCATTTCTATTGATGTACAGGGCATGAAAGTCAAATCTTGAGAGATCATCAGGGGCAAACTTCTGCTGATCCCCCTGTCAATCCCTGTATCTTTTGTAACCAAACTCCTGTGTATTGAACATATTTTAGATGGCAGAGCCCCTTGAGGCACAGACCTTGTCACTGGGTGGTTTGGGCAGTCTGTGCTGGCCGGTGTACGTTCGTGATGAGACAAAGGGCAGCTTTTGCCTTCAAACTCAGCACAGAATAGTGGGCAGGCTCTGAGTCCTGCATGGTAATGACACAAGCACAAGAGAAACACTTTTGCAATCGTGGCATCTCAGTGTGGAAACTCTGTCTGCAGCCACACGATGCTCTTCACCATCGCAGCCTTCTGAAGCCGCGTTATCCCAGGGCCAGGGCTCAGCTGTAGGATCCTCCTGGGCTGACTGAAACATGTGGCTTCTCCACATAAAACAAGGGTTTGTGGCTTTGTTTCCCCTCCCCTCCTCTGAGCAATTATTCAACAATTCTTTTGGCCAAAAACAAAACCACCCGAGCACGCGTTTAAAACGCTTGGGAACAATGCTGTGCAGCTCTAGTGAACCCTGGAAGCTGTCACCCTGTGCCGCTCCCCGTGTGAAGCAAGCTGGTGATTGAGTCCAGGCCCTTGTAGATGGTCTTCAAACCAGCTCCAGAAATGGTGGATCTGGCTGAAAAAAGCAGATTGAAGATGAAGAACCGATCTGAAAGAGGAGCCATGAAGCCACCTGCCTATGTCACGAGCGTTACGGGTTCTGCGGGAATTTGTAAGGAACTCCATAGCTTCCTCTTATTTTCCACCAACAGGAATAAAAGGAGGTGTTCTTTTAAATCCAGTTTAATTTAGGAGGAGCAGCCGAGGATCGTGGAGTGAGTTCCCACTTTGTTGCTGGGTGCCTTCCTGCTGACACCAGCCCTGGCTCTGAATCATAGAATCATAGAATCATTATGGTTGGAAGGGACCTCCAGGGTCATCAAGTCCAACCTTTATCCCATCATATTCCCAGTGCTGCCTCGTGCTGCCGGCTCTGCTCCCGCTTGGAGCAGCCCAGCCTTCAGCAGTGGCCAGCAAAGGCAAGGCAGCCTTGCTGCAGCGAGCAGAGGGAGATTGTGGTCCTTGCTGGAAGGCTTTCTCCTCCTTGGGGGCTGATAAATAGGTAATCACAGGCCCTGGTGCCTTGTGCTCAGCCACAGTGGCTCTTCCCAAGCTTGCTGAGCTGGCGTGGTGGCAGCGACTCCTGGGATGGTCAGTGGCCTTCAAACTATGCTGAATTACTAACAGGGCTGGTTGCCAGATGTTCATCTGAAAGGAGTCAGCTGAACCCCCATCACCTGCAAGCTCAGAGCTGCTTTTTGCTGAAGGGCTGTGGGTGTTAAATCACCTTAACTGCTGGGTGTCTTCAGCATGATCCTGGAAAAAGCAGTCAGTGAGCACCATGTTGGAGCATGTGCCACCCAGTTAACACAGCAGTGATTCAGCTGTCACCCTGTGCTTTGTGCTGCTGCAAACCAGGTGACACTGGTGAGACACGAGCAGAGCTGAGCGTTGATCCAGTGCGTCCACGTGGATCCAGCGAGGCCAAGTGGGTGGAACGAGCCTGCTCTCAGAGCTCACTTAAATACTGGCTTGCTCTGATTCAGGCATCCCCGCCAGCATGAGGTGGTGTGCAGCTGCCACCTCCTAGGGACAGGTCACCACACATTTGGACGGGGAGAACGTTTCCAGAGTGTGTCCTGAACAATGTCCCTCTTTCCAGCTGCTCGCCTGGCAGAGGCGCAGCGCCGCAGCCCCCAGGGAGCGGCTGTTGTGGCAGCTGGAGGAGGGCTCGCTAGCAGAGACATCAGAAATCCAATATATTCCCAGTTTTCTGTCAATTTTCATTAGCCAAGGCCAGTGCTGCTGGCAGAGGAGTGGTTTTACCATCGGTTGTTAGGGGAGCGTAAAGCAGACGGGTTTCTAAATGCGGTTATGAAAGATTCTCTGTCACTTTGAGGCCATTCCTGGCACTGCAGGTCTGAAGGCTGCAGCTCTGACACAGCCAGTTCAGCACTTGGCCTTGTCTTGGGGATTTTGTTCAGCGTTCCCAGCTCCCCTCTCACCCCTTTCCAAAAGATCTGTTCCTGCCACAAGCCTCTGCGAGGGATCGGGAGCAGCCAGCATGGCCTCTTGCCATAAAGAAGGGAGCTGTGTCCCTCATCTGAAATGGTTCTGTTCAAGCTGGAAGTGCCAAAAGTCTTGAAAATGAATAATTTTTTTAAATACACCCCCATCTTTTTACACCCAGGGCAGAACAGCAGCAGTAGCTATTGTGAGGCCAGATCTTAGTCTAATTAAAGCCACAATAATCTCCTGTGAAGGCTCAGGGAGATTTAGAGCTTTGTGCTGGTGTGACTGCTTCAGAACTGTCCTTCAGCCTGGAGCTGTTACTGTGACATTGTCCTCATGTAGGGCATGGGTGAGGGTTCCAGAAACATCTTCAGAAGAAAGCTGTGATGTGGGCAAGGGGCTGGATCCTGCAGCTGGATCCACTGGATCCTTCCCCCAGAGTTCCTGCAGGATCTGGTGTTGGCAAGGACCTGGAGACCTGGTCTGGGGTGTGCTGCAGAATCACTGCTGTCCCCAGCCAGCCTGGCAGAGACGCTGCACTGCTCCAGCTTTATTTCTGGTGTTGGACTGGTGTTCAGATGATGCATGGATGCCCAGGCTGCAGCTGAAGTTTCTCCAAGTAGAGGGTTTCTTCTCCATAAGTAAGCAGCAGCTAGTGGTGGTCTTGCCAACTGTGTTGGGACCAGAAAGGCTCATCATCCATCATGGCTTGCAACTCCTACAAAAACCACTGGGTGTGGAAAGCAGCTCCCAAATAGGAATCTTTGAATTCCACGGACAAAAGTATTTCAAAATGATTACATTACTGCCTCTTGAGAACACACGGTGGAAAATCACGCAGCAGGCCAGAAGAGGTCTTCTCTTCTGTAGTCTCTGCTCAGAGAAGCGGGGTCTCTGCTCAAAGAATCCCTCTGACTGTGTTTCCAGCATCCGAAAAAATATCTGCCAGAGTGTCAGAAGCTTTCTGCTCATCATCTCCAAGAAACTGCCCTCCAAGGGTCATGTGCTGCTCCTCTGAAATCTTAACGCTCTGCTTGAGAAAGAGCAGACACAGACTTCCGAGGCTGCGGCTCTTTCTTTCCTGGGCCTGTTGAAATTCATAATGAAAACCAAGTTTTTCTTGTGCTCTGCCTGTCCTGCGGAGTCTGAAAGCATGGAGTTGACAACAAGGAGAAGAAACCCCAAGATGTGGAATATTCGGTGGGCAAATAATTTGGCATCATCCCCGAGTCTGGCCTTTAAAGGAGCAAATCAGCAGCGAGGCGCTGTGTTCCTGGTTTGGTTTGGCCCTGGGACAGAGGCAGTGCCTCTCTGCTGGAGAGGGAGAGCTGAATCATTTGCCCTGTGGGTCAAAGCCTTAACTCGAGCAAGGCAGAGCCATGTGTGGAACAGCAGCTTGCACCAGGACTCGTAATTTGGAAATTATGCTAGAAACAAATTTTGGGCACACTTTCTCAAGCAATAGCAGTGATAATTAGTCATTAGCACCTATGGTTTCTGCTTCTTTAATAGCCGTAGCGTGGAACATTTGTTAATATTTAGTGATGTTTTATTTGTTTTTGTTTCTGTTAAATCAGAATCCGTTGGAAGGAAACCCTGCAGTTGCATCCAGCTCTCCCAAGGGCTGCGCAGTGAAATCCAAATGGCACGGTCTGTTTTATCTGGTTACGCCTGAGGTACAAAATGCTTCCAGGTTATATTTTGGGTTGTGCTTTAAAAACCTAAATCTGTGTCTCTAGGAAAGCAGTCCCAGGCTTTACGTGGTGCACAGGGTCACCTATGTAGTTTGTGTGTCAGATACACCCAAGGCACGGGGGGTTTTGCTAAATGAGCAACTGTCTTCTTCTGAGAGCGTTATATGATTGCACTGATCTGTCTTTACACAGCAGGTCTGGTTCAGCTTGTCGCCCTTATCCAAAACAGGGGACACCTGAGAAAGGAATCCCTGCTTCATGAGCAAGAGGAGACCAGGAGGGTGAAGCTCAGTTTAATGCAGGGTCGAGAGGAGGGATGTTCTCCTCTGCTTTGTAGCTGGAGGATCTCGGTTCCCAAGTGCTGTGGATTGCTCCCATATGTAGGTTTTGGGTAATGAGATCCTCAAGCTTGAGGTCAGAGGTGAAGTACATGATTCCAGTTCTGAAGACACATTGATTTTGGCAGGTTTTCTTCTTTCTGTTGCCATGCTGGGAATACTTTAAAGGCTACTTAGTTTGAGGAATTGTAAATGAAGAAGTAATTTTTAAGCTCTTCTTCTTGCTTAAACAAGAAAGGACTGGGAGAAGGACAGTTGTTTAATTAAACAGCTACTTGGTGTTGTTCACAAAAGATTGAACTCCAGCAGTAACTCTCCTAATTCACAGATTGCTTGGGAATTCAATGACCTTGAGTTTGCTGTGCTTGAAACTTGCCTTAGATACTTGGCTTCCTCTGTCGAATGCTTTGGAGAGGAGAGGGGTGCAGAAGGCACTGGGAGGTTCTCAAGTGAGACAGATGCTGTTGCACTTAGTGTCGTGTAAGAAGAGAAAATTGTGTTGTATAAAATAAGCTTCTTGCTTCAGAGCATGCCTGGGGTCACTGTGCTCAGAGGTCACACTGTACCACAGCTGGATCTGCCTCTGCTTCTCTCGCTGTGGAAATTCTGAGTCCTGGCTCTTCGGGGTGTCCAGCTGATTTTCTTGCCCCTCTTTAATTTATGAAACAAAGGCAAATGCGAAGCAGTGGTGGTACATGGTGAAATTTGTGTGAGAAGGAACTTGTCTGAGGGATCACGTTGTTTCCTCGTGCTCCACAGCTTGGGGCTTCGCTTGTCAGCAGAGAGGGCAGTCTGATCCCCCGGTGGTGTTTCCCACGTCCTTTCCTGCAGTGGCAGCTGGGGAGGTTGCAGGGATGACCGAGTGGTCAAGTTTACTGGAAATGAGTGTTTATCCATCACTTCCCTGTGTTTGTCTTCACCATAATGACACTGCCCAGGAGTGGCTGCAGTCAGGTCAGTGGTTAGCTGTGAGATTGCAAAGAAAGGATTGGGATTTAGAATGGAAAGACCATCATTAGTAAGAGCCCTGAATACAGAATTGGCTCCAGGGAGATCACTGCAGTCTCCTCCTCTGCCATAGGCAAGTCAGCAGTAAACAAAAAGCCACTGCTCCTTTCCATTGGGTCCATTAGGTTGGGTATTAGGAAGAAGTTCTTTACTGAGAGGGTGGTTGGGCACTGGAATGGGCTGCCCAGGGAGGTGGTGGAGTCACCGTCCCTGGGGGTGTTCAGAAAACAGGTTGATGAGGCACTTGAGGCCATGGTCTGATGGTCTGATGGTTAGGAATATGATGGGATAAAGGTTGGACTTGATGACCCTGGAGGTCCCTTCTAACCATCATGATTCTATGATTCTATGATTCTACATGCAAATACTTAATCAATTTAGCTGTATCCGTGATATAAAAACCAGAAAATCACCTGTTTTGGTTAATCACACCAAAGTGGCAGAGCTGTAGTGTAGCTACAGTCGTTTCATACAGGTACTTGGGATGTGGGTGCAAACCATCTTCCATTTCACTTCATCCATCCAATGGAACTGCCCCCTTGCCCCTCTATGGCTGCGTCTCTGGAAGGAGGAGCGAGGAGGAGATGGGGGCGAGCACCCGGCGTGGTTCTGGCAGCAGAGCTGTCGGGCAGGGCAATGGCTGTCCCAGCACCCGTGTTATTCCTGGAGGAGAAGGCTCTGCTCCAGCTCCAGAGAGGAGCCAACATGCTCATCTCCCAGTTGAGGTGCTCATGCCTAGGTGACGTTGGCCGTCTTCCGAGCTTTAATTAGTCGGGCTTTGTGTCTAAAGCACATCTCAGGCAGCTCGAAGCCTGCCATACATGTCCTGTCCACGATTGCTTTTCATGGGCCTTGTGGGGCTGCGTTCTCTGGGCTGTAGTAGTACAATCTGGAGCTGTGAGAGAAAGCCCTCGGGGGCTAATCCGTGGCTGTGGGCCAGTTTCTGCATAAACTGGTCTTATTTTTAAAGTCCATTTTCTCCAGTACACTTTTTTTTGGCCTGCAAAAGACTTCTTCATTTAATACGAAGAACATAACACTCTCTCCTTTCAGTTGGTCTCTTGGACAGGAGCCAGTAGTGCCCACAACAGCTGTACCACAGTTTAAACATTCAGTCTCTAATGGCTTGGGGAACATTAGGGTTTTTAAGGCTTCAACAGGTCTAGAGTAAATAGTGGTCAATAAAGAGTAGCTCTTCTTTGTATCCCTACACTCTCAGTGCTCTGCGCTAGAATAAAGCATGCTTAGAATATAATCATTGCAAAATTAATATCCATGAAAGGTTCTTTTTTGGAAAAGAATCATCGAGAAACCTGGTTCACTAGAAGAAGAGTTTGTGGGAGTTGAGCTCGCAGGATTCTGGTAGCAGGCACGGGGAGGTTTGCACTCAATGCCTGTTGGATGTGCTGGTGTTGCTCCCCGTGTCTGTGTTTCACTGCTGCCACATGGGAGCAACAAATAAATCACAGAGAGAATTACAAATACATTTCTCTGTTGTCTTCTCCCACCCACCACTCTCTGTTAATGATGTACACGAGGGATAATTGTGATTTTTCATCTTCCTTATGGCTTTCTGGTGTTGCATGGAGCCCAGAGCCCGTGTGGGCTAACAGGTAATGCTCAGCATAGCGTTCTGGACCCAGAGGAGGTGGAGGCTTCGTTAGTGATCAAAGCCAGTGCCGAGGGGTGGTGCTGCCTCCATGATTTAAATGCATCAGTGTTGGTGGAGCTGTCAAACTGTATGGAGTTTCTTCCAAGTTTTGTAGATGTGGCTGAGAAAACGCAACCCATGTGGGGCTCCTTACCATGAAGGAAAGCCCATGGGCATGGCTGTGCTCCTGCAGCATCGGGCCAGTGTCCACAGGCACCTCAGCCCAGGAAACACTCAATTGCTTTGTTGGCTGCTGGCCACTTGGGCTTCATTTGCAGTGCAAAAATAGCTTGTAATTCATTATACTCTCTGAATTGATTAACTCCTTCTGATACCCTTCCATGTGGGGTGGACCTTGGTTCCTCGGTGGGGGATCAGGGCTGCGGGATGCTGCCACGTTGCTGAATAAGGAGGCAAGAGGGATGCTGGAGTAGGAGAGGGGGAGACTTCACAGGAAAAACAACTGAAGTGCCAGGCTTGCAAGGCATTCTTCTGAAAAACAGGATTATCGAAAGCCTGGCTGCTGTGGTGCTTCTCATTAGCTGCACTGCAGGGCTGGCCGGGGCACAGGGTTTGTCACAGTTGTCACCTTCTTGGCTGGGGCATGGTGGCCATTCATAGATGTCTCAGTTGGAAATTGCCTTGCATTGAAGCACCGGTAGAGCCTCGCTGAGATACGCTGTCTTTTCAGCTCACTTTTCAAATTTAGCAAGTTTTTGGAAGAGACAAGAGGTAGTATTGAAAGGTCAGAAGTTAACCAGCCCAGCTGAGAGGTTACTCCTGCGTGGCAAGCCAGAGCTTTAAAATACGCCTGTTAATTTTATTTAGGCCATTTGCTAGGGGGCTCCTGCCTTTACTTCCATGGGGAAGTTTCATAACATTTTCCTACCCATCGGTATTCTATTAAAACTTTGTTGTGTAATCTGAAAGCCTTTCTGCTTCTCATGGTTTCCTCTCGTAGTTAATTCCGAATGCCCTAGATGGCAATTTTGGAATAAATGCACTCGGGCTGCATGGTCTTGATTTTCTTCTCTTATAAATTCAAAACAAGATTTAAAATTAAGTCCTATTGTCAGTTTTCCTTTAATAAGAGTCGCCTAACAACATGATTTAAGGATTTGTATCTAATGTCACAGTACTCTTGGGAAAGCCTGTGCCTGTAGTAGCCTTGTAGTTATAATGTCAGTGAAATCCCCAGTGTGTTGCCATACACATTTAATGCTTCTCATTCTCTATATATGTGTTGTGTTAGAGAGGACAGATCAGTGGAGTCCCTAGAAATGCAGGTGTGGGTCCTGCAGTGTTGGACTGCTCTTGTCCTTGCTGCATGAGCACTCTGTGGTAATAAATTGTGCTTGCAGGACTGACAGTGAGTGGGTGTGATCTGAGGTCTCCCGGAGCCCTGAACAGAAGCAGCGAGGTTCAAACTGGGCAAAAAATGAAGTGTTATTAGTAGAGGAAACAATATAGGGATAGAAACAAAGAGCAGCCTGGGTGGGTGAGTGGAGAAACATGCTGCTCAGGAGAGCGTGAGGTTCATTCAATTTGGAGGATGCTGCTGAGCACAGGATTACACCAGCTACGCTCTGCCCACAGCACTCCTTCAACCCTCGCGTGACTTCTCAGGGGATGCACATCTTGACAGGCAGCTCCTCAGTGCCTTGCCAAGGGGCCATGGCTGAGATGTTCTCCGTTGGCTGCGTTGCTGTGTGGGATCTCTCCAGGCCTGGAGAGCTTGAAGACAGCATGAAAGCGGACGGAATCACTCGGGGGGAGAGCGGGCAAGGAGGTGAACTCGAGCAGAAAAGGAGAAGGGATGAGGAAGTGATGATGACCCATGAAAAAAAAGTCCTCCCTTTCTCAGTCCAGCTGAAATTCCTCCCTCCCTCCCTCCTTTGAAATGAATTACATTTATTCAGATCAGAATCCCCTCTGAAGGGGACGCAGGGTGCTCTGTGCTGTCGGCGGCGATGCGCTGCAGGTCAGCTCTCAGTGAGCACACATCTGGTGTGTCAGGGTAGCGGCGATTGAACCCAGGTGTGAGTTTATCCCTTAGATTCAACGTCTGCCCACAATAATGGGAAAAATGCAACCAAAGGCCTAATAAAAGAGGATTCTGCTGGGTCTGAGCAGCTGGTAGAAGCATCACTCGTGCTGTCTGTTAAAGGGAGGCTTCCCATGCCTGTGATTTCCCTGTAATTGCTGTTGTATTTGAGCCATTCTCTTGTCTGTTCTCCTCTCTGTAGTTTGGATTTTAGCTCTTTGCTAATCATAGAATCATCCAGGTTGGAAGAGACCTTCAAGCTCATCCAGTCCAACCCCTACCTACATCACCACTAACCCACATCACCCAGCACCACATCCTGAACACGTCCAGGGACGGTGACTCCACCAGCTCCCTTGGCAACTTATCCCAACACCCAATCACCCTGACAGTGAAAAAATTAAATCTTTCCAGCCTTTTTACACGTGCCTTGGGACTGGATTCTGCTGTCAATAATGTAGGTTGGATCCTCTAATGAGTGAAGCTGTTGTGTCAGCTCCTCTGGCAGGTTGATGATGTTTGTGTTGCGGCATGGAATCAGCCCATGATCTTTTTAAATGTCCCTTGTCTAGGCTGATATAGAACTTTGGCCTTCAGGGTTTTTTCTTTTCTCTTGGATTATTTTTTTTCCCACATTATCATCCTGGTTTCCACATGCCTTTGATCATATCAGCAACTGCCTGACCTACTGAAAACTGCAGAGCTGGTTTGCGGGTGTTCCTTAAGTTGAGGCTTTCCAGGAGGCTTCTGAATCTAATCTCAGCTCGCTATCTTCTTGTTCTGAAACAGCAATTTCTACTTCAAGGATGCTTTTATTCCAGCATGCATACACACCCTGTGTTACCCGCCTTCTGCAGCTGCTGCTGGGGATCTCAGGTGCATTTTACTTTCTACTGACATTTTAAAACGACAGCTTCGCGTTGCAGCACTTGGGATAACATTTTTAGCATCATTAAAACTGGATTTTTAATCCAGTGTTTGGGTGTGACAGAAAAGGTGTCGTCATACTCGCTTGCTATGTATATAGCATCCTTTTTTATTGTTCTTTATTAATATCATTATTATAATTAAAGCCCATGGGAGGCAGAAGAATAATAAGAGTTTTGTAGTGAACGCTGTATTATTTTTTTTTCCTGGTGGTGTGGAAAAATGAGTTTACAATCTATTTACTGCTCAGTTGTTTGGTGATATCTCTAGAATGGGCCGTAGTAATCCCAAATCCACGGTAGATGTTTCTTTTACCAGTTTTACAATGAATAATCCTCTTGATTTCCTTGAATAGCAGCTGGTATTGCTACAACTGGTGCCTAAAACCAAGAACAGCTTATTCAGAAAGCCTCCTGGCCCCACGAGCAAGGAGGAGTTTTCTCCCAACAGGGGCTGTGTGGGCTGACTTTCATGAGCACAGCACTGGCGAGACACTGACTTCTCCTTTTTCTCTTCTAGATGCAGCAGCTGTTCTATGAAAATTATGAGCAGAACAAGAAAGGCTACATCCGAGACCTGAGGAACAGCAAGATACACAGAGCTATAACTCTGCACCCCAACAAGAACCCCCCGTACCAGTACAGACTTCACAGCTACATGCTGAGCCGCAAGATAGCAGAGCTGCGCCACCGCACCGTGCAGCTGCACCGGGAGATTGTCCTGATGAGCAAATACAGCAACAGCGAGATCCACAAGGATGACTTGCAGCTGGGGATGCCACCCTCCTTCATGCGATTCCAGCCCCGCCACCGGGAAGAAATCCTGGAGTGGGAATATCTTACAGGCAAGTATTTGTATTCAGGTGCCGACGGGCAGCCCCCTCGCAGAGGAATGGACTCTTCTCAGCGGGAAGCATTGGATGACATCGTGATGCAGGTCATGGAAATGATCAACGCCAACGCTAAGACCCGGGGGAGGATCATAGATTTCAAGGAGATACAGTATGGCTACCGCAGAGTAAACCCCATGTATGGGGCAGAGTATGTTCTTGACTTGTTGCTTCTGTACAAAAAGCATAAGGGGAAGAAGATGACCGTCCCCGTCAGGCGGCACGCATACCTGCAGCAGACGTTCAGCAAGATCCAGTTTATGGAGCATGAAGAGATGGACGCCAAAGAGCTGGCCAGCAAAATCAACCAGGATTCTGGATCCTTGTCTTTCCTCTCCAACTCCCTGAAGATGTTTGTTCCCTTCCAGCTCAGCCGATCAAAAGTAGAGAGGACGGAACTCAAAGACAAGAAGATCAACATCCTGATCCCTCTCTCCGGGCGTTTTGACATGTTCACGAGGTTCATGGGGAATTTTGAAAAGACATGCCTCATCCCAAACCAGAACGTCAAGCTGGTTGTCCTGCTTTTCAACTCCAACTCCAACCCTGACAAAGCGAAGCAGATCGAGCTGATGAGAGATTACCGCTCCAAATACCCCAAGGCTGACATGCAGGTCTTACCGGTGTCGGGGGAGTTCTCGAGGGCACTGGCTCTGGAAGTCGGATCCTCTCAGTTCCAGAACGAGTCTTTACTTTTCTTCTGCGATGTTGACTTGGTGTTTACCACAGAATTCCTCCAGCGGTGTAGAGCCAACACGGTTTTGGGTCAACAAGTATACTTTCCCATCATTTTTAGCCAGTATGATCCAAAGATTGTTTATAGTGGAAAAGTTCCCAGTGACAATCATTTTGCCTTCACCCAGAAAACAGGTTTCTGGAGGAACTATGGCTTTGGTATTACCTGTATTTACAAAGCTGATCTTATTCGAGCAGGTGGTTTTGATGTCTCCATCCAAGGCTGGGGCCTTGAAGACGTAGACCTATTTAACAAAGTCATTCAAGCTGGCTTAAAAACTTTCCGAAGCCAAGAAATCGGAGTAGTCCACGTGCATCACCCTGTTTTTTGTGACCCTAATCTTGATCCAAAACAATATAAAATGTGCTTGGGGTCCAAAGCTTCAACTTATGGGTCCACACAGCAGCTGGCTGAAATATGGTTTGAAAAAAATGACCCGAATTTTGGGAAAAGCAGCAATACTAATGGCTCAGTGAGGACAGCCTAATGTCCAGCTATGCTGGAAAAGACTTTTTTTTAATTATCTAATTTATTTTTGGGAAAATGTTTTTTGATAATTCACTTTTAAAAGACCACACAGGATATATTTTAGAAATCATCGTTGTTTTCTTACAAAGCGCTCCTTTTGCGAAGAACAAGGCCGTTGGGGGTTTTTTTTGTTGTTGTTGTTGTGTTTTTGGTTTTGAACAAAACTGTGATCAATATTTGCCTTCAAACAAAAAATTGGTGTAAGCGTTACCTGCCCGAGCAGCGGCAATCTGACTTGAATTAGAATTTCCTTATGAACAAAAGGTTGTTTCCTACCTTTTCCGTTGCTGTCTTCGTTGCTGGGATTCGGTAAATTGGGACCCGAGCGTGCAGCCAAGTGACAAAACGCTGGGTCTAAATGTTTTATTGTGACTGCTACCGTGCAGAGATGCTCCTTCTTTTGTTCAGGGTAGCCATTGCTTTTGAAATCGCGTTAGAATAAAACAGATCGCCGTGGCGATGGCAAAGGGTGGGGTTTTTTTCCCAAATGGCTGATTATTTCAGTTTAATAATACACTTCCACTTATCATGGCCAGGCGACTTGAAGGGAGGGAAGCGAGTAAGCACAACCTGCTATTGCTCAGTCCGTGTAGAAATTTGTCTTTCCTATTTGGTCCGTACGTGGATGTAATGTGTTAGAACCCATGGTGGGTTCCATGTGTGATCCTCACCCGTGTCCTGCCCGGAGCCGAGGCGACGTGATCGAGAAATGCTGACGCACGACAAGGGAGGGGAAGAGGATGGGAAATGTAAATCTCTTGCAGCAAAGCAACAGCACACAAGGAACAATTAGAGATCCCTAACGAGAACTGAGAAATCTCCCGTACCGAGTGTCCTGCACCTGATTGCATTGATTTTGTTCAGTCGGTTGCGTGATGTTAATGGGAACAATTATTACATTTGATTACTAGTTTTGTTTGGGATTATTTTTTTTCTGTATCTGATAGACCGTTAATTTATTTAATATCCATTGTTTTAGGTTCTTGACCTTTCCTTGAATATCTGTTAGTCATTTTAATATTTTATATATATATATATGTGTGTGTAAATATATATATATATATTAGGAATGTATTGCATCTGCTCACTGATAAGGTAGTGTACATCATACTTGCAGTAAATGATCTCCAAAGANGGGGCAACACAAGAAAAGTGTGATCCCTATGAATTAACACCTAGCAAGGTAAGAGAAAAATACACAAAATAAAGTGCCTTAAAGCCAGAGAGGGAACCCTTTACACCGAGACGTAGACAGTGGGTAGACATTGTCATTGGAGCAGAGGGTCTCTCGGGACCTACCTACCTGTACATATCTTGCTCAGCAGAAACAAAGAAATAAAAACAGCGAACAATATATTTTTCTATCGTATCCTCCAGCATCATTTCGTCTCATTGCTCACAGTTCCACTTCTCCTGCTCTTTGGGAAGTGGGGACCAGTGAAGGAGCGAAGCAGAGCCGATGCTTAGGTTGGTGCCACGTTCGAAGGGATCATATGGAGTAATTGCTATTCCAGTAGAAGAAATAACCATTGTTTACACGTGTATGGAGTATGAACTGCAGCTAGCGTAGCGTCGATGTCTTATAATGTTCATCGTTTTTTGGTGACAGTCCCAAGGATGTAGGTACTTGGATGGATTCAGTGCATGGAAAAGCTTTTTTTTTTTCTTTTTTTTCTTTTTTTTTTTAAAGACTTGCTTCTAAGATGCAATAAAGATTTTTTATTTGCAATCGGAGCTCCTCATGTCGTCTGCCTCAGTCCGTACCTTTCCATACAGTGTAGGCACAGCCACAAAAGTAAAGCAGTTTGGGGAATTCAGTAATTAATTCCAGGTAAAAGGATCTCCCTCTTACAAAGGGTTTTGACTGTGTTGTGTTTTAGCCCAGAATAAACTTAATTCCACGTACCTTGTCTCTGGGGAGAGGGAAGACAAATCCATTCACCAGTCTCTGGTGAATACACACTTGAAATGCAATGGTGACAAGGCTGAATAATTAATATTTGTTAAATATTTTGTAATAATTAACACATCAAGCACTTATTTTTAACAGCTCGGCCAGTTTTATCACAATTGTTCAATATTGGTGTGAGGCTTTTTTAGGTAAAAATGAAGTCCCGAAGCAAGAATCTTGGGGATTACAGAAGTTTCTTCACAGTAGGGAAAGGAAAAAAAAAAAGTAGCTGATAATTGTGGCTGCAGGAAAGAGCTCGAGGAGTAGGAACCCTAAATAGCTGTAGGGAAAGAGAGGGGGGAAAAAAAGCCCCATACTTACTTACACTGTATTTATTAACATTTGTGATTATGTAGGACTTTTTTTAGCCCGCAACAGCTGGCAGAAGCATGAAAATGGAAAGAGCTGGTTAATGCAAAGCACCCGTCTGGTGCTGGGATATTTTTTGCTCAGTTGCTGCGGTTCTGATGCAGTTCCCGAATCTGCCAAAGCTGAATAAAACACGAGTTTCACACCGAGCTTGCAGGCAACTCTTGAGGCCCCACATCTTAACTGACCACGTGTTTTATGGACTTGCAGCTTAAAAGTAATCAATTTTAAAGTTAAATTTTGAATTATAACCATCTATGATAAAGCCCACCCTTATAAAACCCATTCTATACTAAAATGAGCCATATTTGCTGCCCAAGTTGTCAGGAGCTAGAACAGGTGGAAGCCGTTGGCTGGTGAGTGCTAACCCAGATCCCCTCTGGGGCTGGAACGTTTTGTTGCAGTTTACTCTGGTTGGTTGGGAGAGAAGTTCCCTTCATGCTGAGGAGCCAGTTGGTGTTGGAAAACCCAGGAGTTCCTCCAGTCCAGTGAGAAAAACAACGTATGAGAAAATGAGACAGTGTCATCCTGACATTGGAGAAGGTGGTGACCCATGGTAGTTTGCTGAGGGTCACTATATATTATGATGCTTCTCCATTAAAGCAATTAAAAATGCGAGACACTTCTTTCCCTCCTCCTTCCAGTGTGCATAGCCTCTGTCAGATGCTGTGCTGGTCGTGGACGGGCTCACTGCAATAAAGACCTGCCCAAGCAGGGCTTTTCAGCCCATCAGCGCTTGGATTTAAACTCTTCCACCTTTTTTGGACCCCCACAGGTGCGAGTTCGGTCCCGCACGGAGGATGAACTCATGGGTCAACGCTAGGAAACACTTTGCCATTCCTGGCTTCCTGGGGCTCACGGTGACAGTGACCATGCCCAGGGGTTGGCCTCCAGCAGCCTGATGGGTGCTCAGTTCTGGGGTGGGTTATCACCTGCAGAACGTGGAGCTGATGAGCAGAAGAGGCTGAGGTGAACATCAGGGGAATCTGCAAAGGAGCCTAAAGGCAGCCTGGGCCTTCCTTCTGGTAGGGATGTTTGTGGAGTGGGTTGGAGAGCCTGGTTGTCCAAGGGCTCTCAGGAGAATGGCCAAAATTTATGGTGAGCCTTGAGCTGAGACATCTTGAGGCTGCACTTGGCCATTTGTTCATAAACGTTCATCAGTGGCTAGAGTTAAATTGCACATGAAACTTAAGGGAGAGGCAACGGGGGGGAGCAGGCTGGATTTATTACTGCTGTTTTCTAAAAGCACTTCCCTCCCAGCAGCTCGTTTTGTTGCTCAAGAATCAATGATGGTGAAAAGAGGCAAAGGTAATGGGGGAAAGCGCAGGTCTGGGAAAGCCATCGCGGTACTTCCAGTGACCGTCATGCTCGGTGCAAGCATCACAGGTTAAATATTTATGTGCAACTTTGCAGAGTCACAGGCCGTGGAAGGATTTCAAGTTTCGGGCCTTTAGGCACAGAGGGGTTTTATTGCCCTGAAAAACTCCGTGCCCAGCTCCAGGCTCCGCGCGGCTCCCGGGACCTGCCTGTGCGGTTCCTTTCAGCAACATCAGCAAGAATGTCCCTGCTGACCCCAGATCTGCTTAGTCCGAGTTTTTTGTTGCAGCTCTAACTTTAGATTGCAAATTATTAGCCTAAATTGCTTTGCATGAATACTTGCTAAAAATACTCCACTTGCACAGCCTCACTCGAGAGCTTTTTTGGGAAGAAAACCCTTCAGAGGCATTAAAACTGGAGAGCAGGTTAGCACCTTGCCTGGGGGTGGGTGCTCCCAGGTCCCACTACGTTTCTCCTCTGCTTTGCTTTGGGACGTGGTGGTTTCTGGGCTGGTGGGACACTGCCCACCTTGGGACCTGTTTGAACAAACATTTTCATGCGCAGGGCTTCTGTCGGTGCAGAGCAGCGCGCTGGCAGAGTTACTGCAGTGACTGGAGGACATTCAGGGCCTGATTTGAGCTTGAAGGCTGTCTCCTCCATGGGGCATGGGCAGCCTTGGAGACTTCCTGAACTCCTTGGCCAAGGTGTGTTGAGCTGCAGTGCAGCTGCATCCCATTTTCTTCCCCAACTCGTTGACGGGATGTTACCTGACTGCTGCTGCCAGAAGCACTTCTATTCCTTGCATCCAAGCTGCTGCCGACACTTGCCCAGTTGCAAGAAACTCGTCCACATCCTTTCCAAGCTCCAAAACCCATCTCCCAGTTCTCCTCCAGCCCAGGGATCTCTTACCACCTTTAAATCACGTTTATGACCAGGGTGAAAAAAAAATAAAATGAAATTAATATCAATAAAAGAACAGCCCGGATCCTGGGCTGGCTGTGTTTACTTTCACACTTTAATTCAATAAAAATCTCAACTTTAATTGACCTGAATCAACTCCAACATTTCCAGCACGCTGGGCTCGAGTGTCTTGGATGTCAGGGGTCCCACAGGGCTTAGGGGTGCCCGGAGGACTTTGCCTGGGTCCTGCTACACCTCTCAGCATCGGTTTCTTTAGACGAGGAAGACAAAAAGATAACAGCACCTTTGTGCTTTATTGACTTTTCAATAAGAGGGCTCATACAAAGGGCGCAGTTAAAGTAATTCCGTGATAAAACAAATGTGCAAAGCAAACACCCTGTGATATGGGGCAGATAAGGGCTGTTTGCCTCGCTGGCGGTGCCTCTCTGGGCACCGTTTGGGCCCTGGGGATCCCGAATTGCTGCAGATGTGCAGCCTCACGGATCGGGTCCGTGCCCTGTCCGGCTGCCCATGGCCCAAAATCACTCTCCTGTGATTCCCCTGGTGCTGAGCATCTGCCCCCAGCACGCTCAGCCCTCAGCCCCCAGCACCATCCCTGTCCCCATCATCATCTCCATCCCCATCCTCTGCTCCTAGGTTCATGTGAACCTCTCAGGGCAGTTTCTGGGGGCTGTGATTTGTGTGCAGCCCTGACCCAACGGCTGCTGCTGCCTCCCAAGACATCAGAAGCTGGGTAGATGCAAGGAGCTGGGCAGTGTTTGCACAAAGCCACTGGGAGGGTTTATTTTTTTGGAATACAGCTTAAAAAGTTCTGTTCTCACATGGAGCCCTGCTCACTGCAGCAGTAAGGGGAGGACCCTCAGCACGATGGAAATCAAAGGGAAACCCCCTTTTCCAGAGGTCAGACCAACACGTCCCCAGGGGAAGGTTTATTAGGGCTGGAAGATGGTGCTGAAGTGTTTAATAGCACGGAAACCGGCTCAAATCGCCTCCGGTGCGATAAGCAGACCCTGGGGTGACAGCGTGTGGGGTTGGGACCCCCATCCCATGCCTGGGGTGGGGGCTCAGCACTGGGGGCAATCCCAGAGCTGGGACTCCCAGTCAGAGCCCACAGCGCCCGCCGGCGGGGGGCTTTCCTGGCAAAACACCTTCCCCAGCTGCAGACGTGCTGTTGTAAAAGACCCTATTGTCAAAAAAATAGAAAAAAAACTCCAACAAAAACAGGACTAAATTGTGTAGAGGAGCCTCCGACATCTCATGTTTTTCATAGGGAGTGGGGCCCCACAGTGAGACGTGGCACTGCTCGGACCTTAATGCTCCTTTCAGCCAGCGTGTCCCTGTGTCCGGCCCCCGGGGTGAACGGGGAATAAAACATCAGGGAAAGGCTCGGCACGGACGGCGGGAAGCATCTTCTGGGGATGCCAGAGGGAGGGACCAGGTTGTGTAAACCCAGCTGAGCACTTGGAATGGGCCTTTCCTTTGTGTTTTTTGGGGTTTTGTTTTAAAATCTTGGTGTCACCCTGCTCGGTGCTGGCGCTGAGGAGTGGCCCCCACCCTGGCAGAGCAGCAGCCTCCTTCTGCCTGTGGTAAAACCAAGCCGGGGCCCTGGTACCGGTCAAGCCACCGGAGCCCAGCGGTGCTCCCTGTCCCACCGCCGCAGCCCGGGGTGAGCCAAGGACAGGCTGGCAGCCCGAAATAGCCACAATATTTCCTGCCCTTTAAAGTTTGCTTAAAGAAAACTAATTTCCTCTGTCCTTTGGGTACAGAATACAAAGCAGCCAGCGCTGCCCTTTCCCCACCTGATGTGTCCCGATGCTGTGTGGAACGGGGAGCAGCCATCTCCTGTGTCACTGCTCGCCTGCCACCGGCGCACAAGAGCTCAGCTTGGCTCTAATCTATTAAATTATGATTCTTTTTGGGTTTAAACACCTGTTTGCCCTGGTTTGAGAGCACCAGGGTGAAGATTTCCTGTGCCAGCCTGAGCCCACACGGGACCCCCCCCCGCTGCTGCCGCCTGTGGTAATGGAAAAGGCGGGAACAGCCGAGCCAATGGGGAGGGGAGGCTGGGTCAGGTGACCCCAATGGGCCAATCACAGCACTCCTGCCTGAGGCGCTCAGGATAAAATGGCTCCTCAGAGTCTGCCCTGGGGCTGCAGGGCTGGGGGTCGCCTCTGGGCACCCCCCTGTGCTGAGGGCTGGGGTCACCTCTGGCCACCCCCCCCTGTGCTGAGGGCTGGGGTCACCTCTTGCCATCCCCCCTGTGCTCCTGCTGTGNTGCAGGGCCCCCAGCCTGTTTGAATCACACAGAATCACACAGAATCACACAGAATTCTAGGGTTGGAAGGGACCTCGAAGGATCATCTAGTTTGCTGGCTGGAGAAGAACCTCGTGCACAGGGACAGCTCGCTTGCCCCTGCCTCCTCACGTAGGAGCCATGCAGCTCCTCCGAGGGTCTGTGGGCTGTCATGGGAGACGCTGGGCCCAGGCACCCCCATGGCTGCTGAGTCCCGTTTAGGGCTGTTCTGCTATGGCTGTAATCACCACAATCACCCCCTGGAAATGCAGGCTTCACGTTTGCATTTTCATTTATATATCTGGATAGATTTACATCTTTGTATGCAACTCACCATCTTTATTATTATTATAATTCTTTTCTGTTACATTAAAACGGTTCTATTTCTCTTCCCCCACCTCAGTCTCCCCCCTATTCCCCCATTACCACCCCCAGGAGGTGCTGGGGATCTCAGAGCATCTGTCACCTGATTATGGACCAAACCCGTGAAGATGTTGAATATCACAAAGAAGAGAAAAAAAAACATTTGAGTCACCCAGCTCTTGGAAATCTGAAGCTGAAAATGGCATTTTTAAGCCTCAAAAGCACCAAGAGCCACCCAGGGGGCACAGGGTGTTGTGATGCTTGTGCTGGGCCTCAGCAGCAGCGCAGTGCTAGAGCCGGGGGCTCTGGTGCTGATGGCTCCATTAATCCCAGTGGCAGCAGGTCCTGAATGTCTCACTGCTTCCTCAGAGAGTAATTAATGGCCCCAGCACTCCCGCTGCCAGTGCAGGGGGTTAATCTCATTTCAGAGCATCCGTTTCCCTCCCAGCACCGAGCCCTTTCCGTGTGCTCCCGCTGCTCCCAGGCGGGCTGTGGGAACCTGACATTGACAAAATAACACCAAGCTGTTTTCTTGTCTCTCCTCGGCCAGCTGAAGGAATAACACCCCCCCTCCAGGCCCCTGCTTGGACTTACTTTTGGAAGCTGAAATAAAACAGTAAGGACTGTAATAGATGCAGCTATTTTAGGGACTCCTATCACCAGCATCTGGGGCTCAGGCAGCCCCTTGCTCCTGGGTTTTTGGGGCTTTTCCTGCCTTTGGCCTTGACCTCCTCCCTCTCCTCAGGGAGGGATGGTGGGGATGAGTGATGCTCCTCATCCGTCCCTGTTCCACCAGAAGCAGAACAGGCTTCGCTGGTGGGAGGGTTGGGAATGAGCATTGAAATCTCAATTGAACCAGAGTTTTTTAAAATTTTCCTTTGTTTTCAATTTCTGTTTATTGTTTCCCCTGGGAATTTATTCCCGCAGCACATGCGTTGTTCACTTAATGGAGCCTTGTGCTAACCAGGTTTCAGGTTTGTGAAAGAGGGGGGTAGATTTTGTCCTGACTCCAGGGTAGCAGCATTCAGGCTCCGAGTTGCTTTTGGGAACTGATCCCCTGTTCCCAGGAGGTTTTGGGACACATTCGCTCCTGTCCCTGCAGCAGGGACCTCTCATACCACAACACAGTGACATTTGCTTCTCTGCCACCCCCTTCCCCGACCCAGCTGGTGAGGGTGGCAGCAGGGTTTTAGGTCTGGGGGGGGATGTGAGCAGGAACAGCTCTGGTGGCAGCAGAACAAAGCCCCTTTTGTGGCAGAGCCTCGGCCAGTGCCCACCAAAGGTTTGTGAGAGGCTCTGGCTGACCCCCATGGGTGCTGGGGAGCCCGTGGGGGACACAGCCTGATGCCAGCTCTGGAAACAGCACAGTACCAGAGATGTTCTGCTGGAGAGGGATGGTGAAGAACTGGTGTGGCTTTGTCAAAGCAAACCTGCAGGGGTGAATGAAAGCACCGACTGCTTGAGAGCCTCTGGGGTTCAGGGCTCGTGAAGCATTACTCGTGTGTAAAAGGGGTCTGGCACCCAGAGAAGGCACCCATGAGATGGTTGAACTCCAGCCGAGGTGACATGGCTGGCAAGTGCAGGCTTTGGGCTGTGCAGCAGGATGGGAGGTGGGTGACACAGTTCCAGGGAAGCACAGTTAATCAGCCCTGACACAGATACAGCTATTTCACAGCTAAGCTCCAGTCAGGATAAGCTCTCGGGGCAGCTGTGACAATGCCTGTCAAACCACAGCGGCAGCGAGGGGCTGAGCCATCTCTTCCTCATTTCTGAGACAACAGGAGAGCTTGTCCTGGCGAGGGGGAGCAAACCCAGGTGCTGCTGTACCTGCTCCCCGAGCCACAGGAGGATGGAGATGGATAAGGGTGGGTAAGGAGACAGGCTGTACTTCCAAACCCAATTCCAGCCACGCTCAGCAGGAGGATGCACACTTTAATCAAATGCTGCAAAGCCCTAACATCCTGCAGCTCACGCAGGCACGGGCTGCCTATAAAAAGTGCCACCAACGCAGTGTCATTGTGGGGAGAAATCTGTTTATTTTAAGATACACTCTGTTTCTGAAGAAGGACATTTTCAGCAGCCTGCAACAGAAATGTGAACCAGAGGGTTAACCTGCCCGTTCGGCCTTGGCCAGCCTTGCCGATGCTCACACAAGTTTCTTGGGATAGAAATAAAAAGGTCCAAAATTCAAACTGTACACCTTTTTACAGGACACTTAGCTGGGCTCACTTTTTACACTGCTGTACATGCTCGGGATAACTAAGTGCAATCGCATTCAGAGCCAAAACATCATCCCAGGCCATTAATGAAGATAAAATAAAAGCTGAGGCGAGCGGAAGCTGAACAGATACGCAGGCAAATTGAGCTTATTGTATTCCCAAAACTCCAGGGTGCATTTACCGAGAGAAAGAAGAGGGGAGCAAAGGCAGTTCATAAACCTTCCTGGTCCCAGGGCTCCCTTCTCTTACACCAGGAGGTATCTGTCAAACCGAGTGGCTTTGCTTTGTATCAGCTCTATTTACAATTGGCTTTGCAACAGTGCAGTTAAGCAGCTCGCTCGCTGCACTGAGGTGCAGTGTTACTGGCAGGTTATTGTAGGCTCTCGCAGTAGCACGGTGCCACAAGAGCTTTTAGGAATCAGAAATGCAGTGGCCAGCCAAAGCTTATTGCTGGTTTGTACATCTGGAGGTCTCTACACAGCAGTCACAACAGGGGCTACACCTGGAGTAGCCTCTAACAGACTCACAGGGATGTGGGAATGCATTCCCATGGATGCTTTCCCCCAGGAGCAGGGTGAATCAGCCCACAGGCAGAGGGGACTGCAACGTGCTCAGGCTCCCAGGTGAGAGCCCGCTGAAGTTACCGGAGCTCTCTGAGCTGACAACATACACTGTGAAAGCAGCAGCAGCAGCCAGGGCATGCCGAAGGTGAGGAAGGAATTTAAAATGGGGAAGAAGAAACTGGAGATGGAGGCATGAGCAGAGCCGCAGCCACCTCCACCTTCTGCTCTCGAGCCACCTCCACCTTCTGCTCTCAACTGCTGCAGGCGCAGAGTGTGATAGAGCAAGAAAGCAGGGAGATGGTCCAGCTCCCAGGCTCATCCCTGCCCTGCTCACCCCGGTTCCTCCAGTCCCCAAGAGCCCTGCTGGGGCTCCAGCCATAGGAACCCCACAGTGCTCTTTAGCAGCAAACCAGCCATCTGCTCCCCCCCTGCACCCCTGTCCCTGCCTGGCCGGGGCTGTGTCTCCGAGTCCAGGACCCTTCCACCATCCGTGGAGCCGCGGTCCCAGCACCACGAGCACTACCTTCTCTTTCTCATGCAGGTTTCAAGCCTTCCCAGCTCTTCATAGGCCTGGTAGAAAAGGTCGAAGTCTCTGGCGCTCCAGCCCCTCCAGACAGCCAGGCACCACTCCATGTTTTCGTTCTCAAAGCAGCACACAACTGTGTCCTTTGCTATGAGAGCAGCATCCACCAGCGTCCTGGGAAGGGAAGGAGAGAGCAGGGAAGGGCGTTACAGCGGAGAGCAACTCTGGGAGCAGCACACTGCTGCTCATCTCTGCATAAGCTGCAAATCCTCGGGAAAGGAGGATGTGGCAAAGAGGGATCAGAAACTGCCATGGCAAAACCAAGTGGCTCAGTGACATGGGAAGAGATTTCTAAAGGGATTCAGGTGCCCAAACACACAGGTGGGTGCTCGAGTCCAGTGTGACATTTTGAAGGGGGTGTTAATCTCCTGATCTGCTAAATCCGCACTCCTGCTTGCTGCCAGCTGGGCATTTTCACAACAGTCCACACCATGCCACAGCCAGCAGGGTGCTGGGAGCCTCCGCAGCCCGAGAGGCAGCATGGCAGTGGGATGGAGCCCAGCTCCGCCAGTGCTGGGTGTGAGCCCCAGGTCCGGACCAGCACACAGCTGCAACAGCCCCGGGACCCACGAGGTCCGTGCAGGAGTCCTGTGTGACAGCATTGTGCTGCATGTGCTTCCCTTTGTGGTTTCTGAGCACGTTACCTGGTCAAACAGGAGCAGCTGGAGCTGCCCCTGCACATGCCCCGGTGGGAGGTGGCCAGGCAGGTGACACTTGTGTCTTTGCAGGGTTCAAGGGAACCTCGCTGGGCTCTTTCTACCACTCCAATAGCAGATGGGGGAAGACCGGCCCCAGTTTCCCCAGAAAAGCCCCTCGATGGGGAGCACTGGCAACAAAGGCTGGTTTTTATCACAAACTGCCTCACAGAAGCAACATCCCTCGCCTCCCTGCCCTGCTCTGCACCCAGAGGGTCTTGGAGGAGGCAGGCACTATCAGCTGGTCTTTATCCTGCTGGGCAAACCAGGTGAGTCCACAGCCACCACGCTTGAGCCAGCCAGGCAGCAGAACAGGACCAGCCGGAGATGGCCGTGTCACCTCGCCTTAACACCACACTTAAAATTTTGGGAAAGCAAAATCAACTTAAAGAGTACCTTGTGGACAATAAAGAGAACCCGCCACGCCTCCAGCCCAAGTGACAAAGACACTCGTGAGCAAGCAGAGGGAATGGCAGGAGCACTTTGATCTCCTGTTGTGTTTGCCCAGTGGTAATGAATGACCATTTATATTCCTTAGCACTGCTTAACCTCCATTTGTTTGGACATAAATAGTACAATCCCAGACCGGTATTTAAGTGATCAGCAGGAACACCCCCATCTCTCTAGCAGCTCTTTATTTACTTGGACTCTTGTTCGCTGTATGAAACATTTTAAATTAATGCATATAACTGCTCTCCCCTGTGCTCCAGGAGCCTTCCCCCAGCCCGTCACTGCTGCCAGCACAAAGGTGCTCATTTAGAGCCAGAACGTCAACCTGATCCACGTGAATGCAGCCACAGACAAGCACCGTGCTCTGCATAAATACACCTCTTGTTCTGAACGCAGGGCCTGAGTCTGCCAAGCTCCAGGGATCCTCTGCCAGG
Source organism: Aegotheles bennettii (assembly GCA_013398125.1). Classification (NCBI taxonomy): domain Eukaryota; kingdom Metazoa; phylum Chordata; class Aves; order Caprimulgiformes; family Aegothelidae; genus Aegotheles; species Aegotheles bennettii. Next base: position 770,295 of record VZRW01007566.1, on the reverse strand, counting down.
TGCCCTCAGAGCCCCAGGAGTCAGCACCAGGCAGGATCAGACCGACGTTTGTTGTGTTGTACAAGATGGTTCTGCCCGTCTCGTTACGGGTGCCCTTGGTCTCTGTGGCTTTGGCCATGGTCGCAGTGCCTTTCCCTCACCATCTGTCATGCTACAGGAGCACACACATGCCTCAGTGTGCAACCAGCAATTGTTTCTCCTCCGGCTGGGAGCTTCTCAGATGCTGCTGGAAGCCATGAGGAAGCTCCTGAGAGCTGGGACCCTGCAGAGCCACCCTCTGCCACCCAGTCCCCTGGTGCCCCCAGACACTGGTGTGGTGGGCACTGCCCGGTCAGCCTCACCCGTAGGGAGCCAGTTCCCCAGCCTTCAGCACAGCAATCACTCTGCCCCGCTGGGTGCCAGATTCCTTCTCCAGTCCGATAACGATGATATCTCCTCCTCTCCTAGAGAAGAAACAAGGGAGAAACCACAGATACTCCACAGCAGAGTCCGGTGGCAGCTGAGGAAGACCCATGCTGGATACCCACCCTCTCTGCTGCAATCCCTCCTGCAGTTACAGGACCTTCTGCAGGGGAGGGAGCACTGAGATGCCACTGAGGGGCATCCTGAATCCACTACAGCAAGAGCCTCCAAGACAGGTAAAATCAGATTCCCAGTGGTTTTCACCAGTGCACCAGGGTTGAGTCTGAGCGAGGAAGCTGCCTGCTGTTCTTTGTTTCCTCAGTAGCTGGGGAAACAGGGCTTTGTGTCCACATCTCCTACTGAAATCGATCCTGCCAGCCCTTAGATGTGGCTGTTCTACCCAACACTAGATATCTGTACAAAGGAGTAGAAAAACCCATGTACCATTGCACTGGGAACAAAATTTCTTAATAACTTGACTGGGCAGGTCAATCCTACTGGGAGTGCAAAAGTTCCTGAGTTAGCCTGAGCTAATCTCACGCTCAGCCCAGGGGGGATATTTTTACCACGTTGCCTTCATAAGTGACCCACTTACCTGGGGATCCATATGAGGTCTTTTACTGGAAGAATCTTCACAGCTTGGAGATGCTGCGTGTTGTCACCTGCATCGTGATCCAGGGAAGGTTTCAGCTCATGAAATTTGTCAGACTCCTCAAAATCTGTGGAGTAAGGTGCACTGGAAGAGCTCATGGGTGAGCTGGGTAGGCTGGAGGGGCACCGGGTTATCCTGTTAGGAGGCGAGGAGGAGTAGGAAGACACAGAGCAATAATCTGTGAGCGAGTCTTGGTGGTTCAGTATCTGGGTGCCAACCTCTGGGCTGTAGATAATGCTCATGTCCCCCACCGGGTTGTTCTCCACGGCTTTGTGGTTTATAGGTGCTGTAGCTGGGATGGCTGCCGAAGGCTGCTGGATTGTAAACATGTCCCTGAGGGGGCTGCAGTCTCCGCAGAAGTAGCGTGCGCAGAGCTGGTAGGTGGTAGCGTGATACATCACCAAGAAGTTGCTTTTATCATCCAGACACCACACCACCTCCTCCCCGTGACACTCCGAGTTGCAGGCGATGGAGGTGATCACTGATGGTGGGCTGAAGGGCTCCAGCCTCCTGCTGATCTCCATCGTGGCACAGTCAATGACGAGGATGCCGGGGCCATTGCTGTACCAGACCTCTGCTCCGCTGTTGGCGATCTCCATGGCCTTCACGGGGTACGGGTTCTGCCGAGGGTCATCATCAGAAATGCTGAACTTGGACCTGTTTGCCGTGTGGGAACACAGGTAGGAGCAGCTGTCCCCTGGGATGCCCTGGGACACTGAAAACACCGCTACAAGTCCATCCGACAAGCCGGCCAGCACCACGTACGAGTTCTGAAAGACAGAGCAGATTTGCTATCCAGATACTTCACTTCTCTGCAAAACAAGTGCTTCCAATCCCAGAGCTGCCTCTCACAATCCTGTGAGTACATTAGTAACTTACCCCAAATCACTCGGTGATAACAGCAACGTGAAAAGAAGTCATTACATAGGAGCTGCTGCAGAGCCATACTCGTCTCACCCAGCATTACCTCTCTATTGGCAAGAGAGGACAGATGGACCTGGCAGTCTGCCCCGAAGGTTAACAAATTCAAGCTGGAGTATGTTCAGAGGCAGCCATCATGATCCTAGGAATCCAGCTGTAGAAACCCAGCTCATTTCCAAAAAGGAAAGCTATTGCTGTCGGTGTAGGTAGGAGACGAAGGGAAGAAAGGCAGTAAAAACAGAAAGAGGAGGAAGCAATCCTCTCACAAACAGCAATGGCTCTGCATCTGATGTCTGCTGCTTGGACAGGGGGGCTGGGACCCCCGTAGCTCAGAGAGATCCCAGCAAAGGGTACAGAAGCAGCAGCAGTTCAGCAAAGTGGCTGCCAAGTGTTGTGAACAACTTGCAGGTAGTTAAAAAACCTGCCCCTCAACCACAGCCATGCTGGCTGCAGGAGCCACGGCCAGCATGGAGCTCCGGTGCAGTGCTCTGGGCACTGCTGTGATGGACACCGCTGTGATGGACACCATCATGTCCCATGGACAGGAGCTAGTGAGAAAGCCATGGCTCGCTGGGTCTCCGATTCCTCCAGCACATCGCAGCAGTGCAAAATGCTGTTAAACAGACTGGGAAATGGATCTCTTGGGAACAAAACTCCCCATGACCTTGGGTCTGTACCAGAAACTCCACCATCTGTGAAGCAGATAAAACAATACCTACCTCAAAGGCCTTTCTATTTCCTCCCCGTGGAGCAATAAATTCTAAAAAAAGACCCTTTGCCCAGGGCTTTTTTTTGCTGTTGTTACGATCTGGCTGGACTAAGCAAAGCAAAATGAACAGAACCAGAGAGAGCATGGCCAGCTGAACCCACACAGCCTCACCCCTCCGTGGTGGAAAGCCTTCCTCCTGGTGTGCCCAGGACACCAGCGACACTGGAGCCTCTGCAAGATGGGATGGGGTCTTGGCCTCACCCCTTGCCCTTCCAGGGATCTTGCCTGTGCCAGCCCTGGTAGATAGCTCCCAAACTGCTAAAACTTCTAGAAGCCAAAAATCAGTATCTTGAGTTGCTCCCAGATAGCAAGGGGCAGATCTCATAGGGGTAAGTGTTAGTTTAATTGATAGCACTGTTTGCAAGGCTCATTATTAAGAGTCTTGGACAAAGACAGACTATTTGCACACAAAGTATGAGTAAAACCATGAGTGTGCTGAGCCCTAATGACTAATCCAAATCACGGCAGAATTTTACTGTAATGGGAAAAACTAGGGAGGCAAGTGGAAAGTTGTGAAATGGGACTTGGACTTCAACTCAGCCCAGTCTCACGTCTCTAACCACTAATTAAAATAAACCCAAATGACCTGCAGTGTTCCGTGCCACGGCCCCGCTGCCATGTGGGGCTGGTGCAAAGGCTCCTGGATATGGGTTTGCCAGGGAGTTGCATCAATAGGTTGGAACACGGCACGACTCTTTGCACAAGCTGGGTTTTGGGTTACTTCTCCTTTGGAAAGGAGTTCAATTGTTTAAAACAGAACAAAACAAAGCAGAACAGCCCACATTTCTCTGATGAAAATGGTCCAACTGCTTTCAGCCCAAAGGACCCCGCACAATAGGTGTTTCTTATTAAAAATGGAAAACTTAAATTGAAATGGGAACATCTGAAGTTAATCGTGATGTGGGTATGTCAACCCAAACTGCTCCTAGCGTGACACAGGACACTATTAAAGTCTTCAGAGAGCTTTCCTGTCTGATTAATACTTATTAATACTTATCCAAGCACAGTCCTCATAAAAAATATTTTGACTTCTCTGATTAGCGTCAGCTACTGCAGAGCAGAATCCACATTCCCTTTTGGGTTCCATAGGCCAAATTTCCCTGGCACCGGGCACCATAACTGGGCAGGGCAGTGTCTGTGACCCCAATCCAGCTTTACTGGTAACACCAACCTTGCCAAATCCTATCCTGCCTGGGTTACCACAATGGTGGAAGCAAATCTGGAAGATATTTTGTGCTTTGGGGCACTTATTACTCAGAGCCTTGGCTACAGTACCTGTTTCTATCCAGCCACTGTTGTTCTCTCTCTGTTTAGGAAATGAGGAGTAGGAACTCAAGTGCTGAGAAATGCTGTCAACCTGCTATCCCTGGCGAAGAACTGACCCATTTCACAGAAGATCCCAGCAAAGGCCACCCCTGGGTGTCACTGACTCACCAGACTTCATTAGGTGCTGGTGCAGCTGGGCAGCGAGGCAAAACTCTGCAGATCAGGGTGTTACAACAGTGACCAAAGGCAGGCAGGGCAGCAGCCTCCAGAAACCTTAAGTAACTTTCTCAGAATTCATTTTCAACATTTGGGCTCCGCAAAGAGCCAACAAAAACACGCAGCAACAAAACTGCATTTGAAGTCTCCGTCCTGCCAGAAGTCCCGCTGTGCCAGGGAGGAAGGCCCCTGAGCAGGGCTGTGACGGGATGCGATGTGCAGATGAGCAGGCTCCAGACGTCCTGTCCTCGCAAGAGGAGGACAGTGTGAGGCTCAGAGCCACTGGGATGGGTGCTGTGAGCAGGTTCACATCAAATACAGCCCCCGACACCATGACCTCGGTCGCCTCCTCCCCTCTGGTGCTGGTCTGGCAGGGTCTGGCGCTGCTGGCAGCAAACGCCGTGGCAGGCTGCAGCCTTTAAATGCACCTTTTGTCTTCGCGTGTTCCAGGCTTTTGCAAGAGGCCAGAGGCTTGCACCCATTCAGATTTCTCTGTCCCTCAACATCTCCTTGCAAGAACGCTGCAAACCAATTCAGAAAGCCTCTTGTTTTGCTCTTTTTAACCTGTTTGCTTGCTTAGTTGTTTTATTTTTCTGAAAGGAAATTTACTGAAAATGTTATTGTTTGCCAAAAAACAATGACACTGGTGACAGAAAGCATGCAACAAAAAAGCTTAAATTGTACAAGACTTTTCCTTGGCGGGCGAGTTTTGGATCCTGGGCCTCTCTCTGCCGCTTTTAAATTTCCATGATGCTTCCTTTGGATGAGAAACCAAGTTTTGGAAACTATTTCTTTTGGATCAGCCTTCCCAAGGCAGTCGTAAAGAATTCCCCTTCCCAGCAACAACCCTCAGCAATTCTCTGACTGCTAGTTACCTCACATCTCATCAGCTAAAGGCTTTCTTCCCAGGGAAACGCGAGCAATTCTCTTCTCCACTGGACAATAATGAATGTGTGATAACTCTGCTACAGCTCGTTGCGCCGTACAGCAAGTCTGACAAGTGTAAGCTTTCCACTTAGCTCTGCTGGAAGAACTGGCTGCTTCGAAAAACGGGTTTGTTTCTTGCCAACCTGGTCTGCACATCCCTACGGCTGCTGCTCTGGCTATTTCACTGCCAAACTCATTCATAGAAAGGAGAGAGGAAAAAGTAAGTCCAATAAAGCAAGAAGGAGTGCGCCGAAGGGATGTGGATTTCTGGAAGGTTGGGTAGGGTCGGGGGAGGAAGGGAGGTGTCTAGACTCAATATTACTATTGTAGGGCCTGGCATTATTTATGACATTTTCTAGGCAAGCCACAAACTGAAAATAGAAACTAAGAGACATAAAGCCACTCGTAACCCCTGAGGAATGGCTTTGCAAGCTGTACGACAGTGGAAAAGCTGAAAGTGAAAGACTCGTTCGACTGTCCTGGACAAAACCTGAGGCAGCATGAAAAAGAAATTTGCCCTACACATCAGAAATGAAACTCCTCGGCGGAGAAACGCTGCGGGTCTGGGAGCCAAAGAAAGCCGACAGATGCAGCCTCCCGGCGGGTGAAATTCACCCCTGTGCCAACTTTCGATCTGTGCCCTACTTTAGCTTTACTTACACCATGTTTGGAAGTGAAGCAGTACACCTTACACTAACCATCCTCCTCAGCAGTGCAGCAAATGAGCCAGAAATGGACAATAACACAGAACGGGCACTGAACAGCTCCGCCGCCGCTCCATACTGAGCTGTCAGACACATACCAGTCTGCTGGCATTTGCAAAAGCTGCACAGCTACCAATATATTATGTTAGAACATAATGATATGTTTTCACTTGAGGTGGCTGTAAGCAAACCGGAGGTAATTTAGCCCAAAAACAGTTTTTATACATCTCCCAAGACTTGCCCGCAATAGGCAGTCATGTCAGGTTTCTCTTGCCAGTAACTGGATGTTAGCAATTCCAGAACCAGGCAGACAGTATATAACTTCTGTTATTGCCCATAAGAGGCAGTGCTTGGACTGCCTGTATTATCTGTGTTCTCATTCAAAAGCAAAGAGAAGTGTGGCTGAACCTAGATAATATTTCAAGATAATTGTGCACAAAAATGATAGCACGTGCACACACCAGGAAAAGAGTGGGCATCAGGGCTAGGGTATACCCAAGTCCTGCATTGGCAGGTAACAAATCTCTATTCTAATTATTGTTTCTCTGCTTGATCAGCCTAAACCCTGTCATCCAGTGATGTGGAAACTCAGCTGGAAAACTTCCTTGCACAGGAATTTGATCTGTTTTGACTATTTTCCCAGCAGGCTCGGAAGTGCCAGCTTTGGTCCCCTGACTCAGGTTCTTGCCCACACCTCTGTCTTCTGGCAGAGGCACAAAGACCTGGAAACCTTCTCCTTGCACTGCCAAAATGTTCCTGGGCATTGCAAAGTCCTTCAACACCAGCTAGTGACAAGCTGGGCAAACTCTGGCAGGTTGGCCAGGCAGCTGACGGCTTAGTCCCACTAATGCCCCTTTTCCTTCAGGTTCCTCCTTACCTTTTTGACAACAGGCATTACTAGAAAGCAGCTCACAGTAGCAGGAGTGTCTAAACCCTTCTGCGGCGTCTTTAGAGGACACATGCCCTGCAACCCATACACAGAAATCTTCTGGTCCTGTGAAAGAGCACATAAAATTCTATAAATTTCAATCACTTTCCACGCTTTTCCTTGTTTGAGACCTGAACAAGATCAAATTGGTTCCAAAACCAGTTTTAACTTGTATTTTTTCAATATCCAGAGCCTGGATTTCTCTTTGTTTCCCCTGGAGAGCATTTGCTTTGTCTGTGGGTAGAAAGCAGGTACTACCTTCCCCAGAAGGCGCTGTGGGCAGTATATGCACTATCCAAAGGCCACAAAAATCACCACTATAGGTTTTTTATCACATCTAAAAGCAGCATTTGAAAACCCTGACTCTGGGTTTTTAAATATTTTTTTAAAATTCTTCCAAAAATAAACTAAAATGACGGGTGCCCCCCCAACCCCCACAAATCCCAAACCCGTCAGAAGAATTGACTTATTTTACATTAATCTGTCAATTCAAGATAAGCTACTATTACATTGTGTGTGGAATTACACCTGCTCTACAACTCATACATCTACTAAGCTGACACAGAGCACCCAGTCTGGGGAATAGCAATACATTTCATTTTGATCAAAAAGATGGGATATAAAATGCTTTAAGATTTCTGAATTGTAACTTTTCTATACTTCTTGTTATGAAAAATTAGGAATATTTGAACTTTACCTCAATTTGGGAACTGAAAAAGTAAAAATATCTTATTTTCTTACAGGTGAGAAAAGATCTATACTCTCACTCAGTTCCAGCATCCGTGCTAGGGCGGAGTGAATTAACCAACACAAATTATTTATTCAGCAAGCATGGCCTTTTTTCCCCTCCCTGAACACTGAGCTTCAGGAACATTTCAGTTTGTTTCAGATATTTTTTGTTTGTTTTGTGTCAAACGATTGTGTCAGCACTGGCTGACACTGAACACAGCCCTTTCTGATGGGCGGACAGGGGCTCTGAGGGATAAATCAGCCATGCTCTCTCACTCTTATCTCTTTAGCCACAGCTTTCCGCAGTGAACACAAACCTTGGGTACCCATTTCCCACCAACTTTCAAATCCCTCGGGCCTGTTTTAAAACCCCACCCTTGAACACATGGTTTCTTTCACCACTTCCCGTTATCGCGCACAGATAAGGACATTCCCCAGATGAAACGCTGGGTACAGATGCACTGCAAGCTGGAGAGTTTCACCTCGGGAAGTCGAGGTTCCCATGATTGCTTTGAACACCAGGAGGCACGATTTTGCTCCAGGTATCAGCTGAGTAACAGGCACAAACAATAGGATTTCTGCAAGGTGTAAGATTTCACAGAAGCTATGTTTGGTTTATGAAATCTAAATTACAGGAAATCAAGGTACTTACTAAATATGATAAAATCTGGTTAACATATTTTTCAGAAACAATACACCTGGAGACAGCAAAGCCACACTTCTCATCTGAGATGTCCGTTGTCTCAAACACTCTTAGCTTTACTAATTTAATAGGCTCTTTCTCTTTGTTTATGTCCCTTCTCATGAGGCCCCTCTGGAGCGGGCACTGAAGCGCAGGCAACGCTCACCTCCGTGGCAGCCCAAAGAGCATTCTGAAATTTTAGTTGGCAGCAGAGCTTCATTCCCGGGCAGCTCATCCTCTCCACTTCTATGACTCCTTTCTCTGGATTCACCACTGTGTAGTTTCTGAAAGGAGCAAATAACACATTTCCTGCAGCCAACGTTCAGCCTGCAAACTGCTACGGGACGGTACTCGGCACTTCTGGCCAAGCCATAACGTGACTGTGCAGATGTGGATGATGTTTCAAGGATCTACAACCCTCCAAATAATCGTTGCAGAGGAAGAGAAATACAGATGTGCCACAGCTCTTCCTCAGGGGGCAGATATGCAATTGCTTCTGTGAAGATTTAAACCCAGCTATCCAACTTTGCGCGGAAATGGACTGGGAGAACTTATGCGGTCTGTTACTACAATTCAGCTGAGACAAACAGCTCCAGCTGAACAGCAGTAATTAATAGCTGGGAGGTCTTAGCCCATCTTGCCCATTAGGTTCTCAAGAGAATATGTGCTCGTTATTATCTGGCTTTGTTACTTAGTCTAGTGCACAGGCAGAAGAGCATGATTCTTCCAAATGAGAGCAAAGATCTGCAACCTGATAAACTAATTTATAAACACGACTAATTAATATTTTTGTAACTAAAAGGATTTTGTTTGCTTGGGGTCTGGGAAAGTTTACTGGGTTTGGGTGTTTGAACAATAACTGGATATTCACGGCCACATCTGTGAACCCCAGATGTTTTACCAACTGTGGCACAAGCAATTACACATCCTGAAATCTGTCACATATAAGTAATTTGTTATTCAGCAGCCTCCAGCAAGTGGATTGTCCAGTCAGGAAGCAGATTCACCGAGATATATTGCTGTGAATATTTGGACAACGTCCATGTATTCAAAATGCATCTGCGAGTCCCATGTGTCTCAGTTTCAGCAGGAATGGTTATACTGTCTGCACTGAACGACTGACCAGGCACCACAAACAGCAAAGCAAACAGTTGGTAATCACATACCTTTGCCATTAGGTTAACACTGATGAATAATGAACACATTAATATAAATTTCAGATCAGTTTGTGAATATTTCCAAATTAGATTTGGGCTGTAAAAATCAGTACCATCCATAAAAATAAACCTAACTAGCCATGGTTCACATGTGGCTGAGCAAAATGCCATCATCTCAGTCACAATTTAACAACATTTGAAGCACTTGACTATTCAGTATCGCACGCATTTTACTGAAGTACACACTTGGATGCACACACAGCTTCAGGCATGTGGTTAACTCCCGATGATTTCAATAGGATTTAAGCATGTGCTTAATTGCTTTGCAGAACAGAAATGGAACTGCAGTCTCAATTAGGAAAGGTTTAGTGTTAAATGGCCTCATTAGGAAAGGCAGAACACGTCTGTTCTCATGTGCAAATGCTTCATCCTGTGTGTGTGAATCATTACACTGCCCTAATCTTCTCCTCATATTAACTGAAGCAGAGTTAAGCTCATTAAATATCCTTTATAAAGCAACCACTGTTCCCAATTAAAAGAGTTTGGGAAAACAGTGTTCACCGTATCCTTGGCATTGACCCAAATTCCCTTTCACCTTCTTTACCTCTCTCCCAGAGGCACAAGTGAAGATGCTGAAGGATTTTTACTTACAAAAAGAAAGAAATTACTAATATGAGGCATCTCACCTGGTGTCTTCCTTCCCATCCCAGAACACCACAGTGTACTCCTGTCCTTGGGAGCAGAAGAAGGAAGACTGCTTCCCACAGGATAGCAGGTACATAAATGTTGCAAAGGTAGGATCCTTCATCTGTCCTACCACAGAAATGGCCAGTGGGCGCTGTGGAGAAAGGAAAAGAGAAAGATATATGTCACATGAGACAGCTGAAGGTCCAGATGAAATAAAAGAATCATAATAATCATTATTTATTAAAGCTGGAGAACCAAGTATGTCTTCTTTAATAAATGCTTTTGCTACTTTCTCAAATCTGCACTTAATTCTCCTTACAAATACCACCTCATTGTTCTTCGCATCCTCCATATCCCAGGCACTGAAGCCAAACCTCTTCTGTACTTCCATGGTTTGGTCTGTGATTCTCTTACACATTTTATTGATTAATTTCTTCAGGTTTATGAATTTTGGAAGATGACCCACTGTCACAACAGTGTCTAGCTGTTTGTGAGTCAAGCTGAACTTTGAAGGACAGCAGCTCTGAAACACAAACTTGTAATTAAATTCAAAAATGCAATGCAGCATAATCCTTTTCTCATACTTTGAGCCCTTTTCGTCCTCATGCTGCCTTTTATAATCTCGAGGGTTTTGAAGTCTTTGTAGTTACACTCACAGCATGATACTGTACCTGTTTCTAGAAATTAAGGGTAATGTCTTGCCCTGGTGAAATCAATAGCCTAATTGCCATTGATGTCAAGGGAGCTTCATGTCACCACAGATGTCTAAGGCCACCAATCTGCCATTGTTTCATTCATAAAACTCATTTAAGTCAACAGAAGTTCTGGGCCAAATCAGCAGGAGGGGTAAACAGGCTGATCTGTTCTGCTGTACCAAGAGCAAGCTCAGCTCTCCTGCATGAAAAGGGCTGCCACATCCCTGTAGCTACAAGATCAGAAAACATTGGTCATGAGGGTTCTTTTGTACCTTTTCTGGCTTAGTGTCCCAACACTCCATCATGAGTGCCTGCATCCTATACAGCTGCACCTCTTCTGGCTGCCCAAGAACAGGACGGATCCCTTTAGACAGCTTCTTTGCAATCTGGAGCTGGTGTTGTCCTAGCACAGGTCGCTGACCAGACAGCAGCTCATACAGGACCATCCCGTATGAGAACATGTCGACCTACAGCCAGCAACAGAGAGAAAAAGAACAAGGGCAAACCTCCCTTGGTGGGTGGAGAGGAGAGCAAGGGAAGCCATGGTGGGAAAGCTGGTGCTGCACACCATGCATGTGGAGGGGAATGCAGGCCATGCATGAAGCCAGCCACTGCTGTCACATAGGAGCTGCCCCCATGGATACATCTCAGTTACCTTCTCATCGTAGACTATGCGAGGTCTGATCTCAGGAGCTTGGTAGCCTGGTGTGCCTTCCACACCAAGTGCACCTTCGTGGAACGACTGCCGGGAGATTCCGTAGTCTGAGAGTTTGATATTGATGTGCTCTTTGACATCCAAGGACCACACCAAAATATTGTCCGACTTCAGGTCGCAGAAGATGATGTTCTTCTTATGCAGGTAGGCAAGGCCTGTTACAATCTGATAGGCTATTTTGTGTGTCAGCATGTGTCCCAGTGGCACAAAGGAAGACCCTGGCACAAAGGAACAGCCTGTCTTCAGCTCTTGTAATTGCAATAACTGCTTTTTTTGTCCTCTTTTATAAACTCCAAAGCAATAACCAACAACCTTTTAAAACATCACTCAATGCCATGATTTGAAGTGACATTGTTCGTGTTACCATACATGTCTGACAGTTCTATTAGATTTTTTTTTTTTAGAACCCTTTCATTTCTAGACCCCTAAATCTTCTGGTGAAAATTAGTGTTTGACAGAAAGTTGACACAAAGCCAAGGTGCCAAAGGGGTCAGATGGCCTTGACCTATCTTGGAATTAGTGTCGTTCATTTGACAGCAGCAGAAATACAGATAATTATGAGAGAATTTAGAGTGCCAGACACCCATCTGCAGGGGTAAGAACACAGCATTACCCATGCAGCACTGAAGTGAGATGCACTTCATTATTAATTTGCAGAGAAATTGAAAATCCAGGTCTCCAAAGTAGTTTTGAAAATCCTGAGCATTGATTTTTACGAGGTTCCCAAAGGCACAGTTTAAGAGCAATTCTATCTCTTCCACTTCCCCTAGTCTGGAAAAAAATCCTCTTCAGTAAATTAAGCAGTAATTTAAATGTTGTTGATCATTTGTCACTACTGTGACTTGGAAAGTGAACTCTCCTGGGAGGGAGACCCTGTTTTTACCTTTGGAGTTTTCAGACAACACAGTGGTGAGGCTGCCCAGAGGGGCCAGCTCTAGGGCGAAGCAGAGAGGATGGATGCTGATGCCGATGAGGGAGACGATGCAGGGGTGTTGCAGTGAGTGGAGCATGCTGGCCTCCTGGCGAAACTCAGAGAAGTTCTTCATGGCATCCATGGCTCTCAGGTGTTTCAGCATGGTATCTGGCAACACAGACAAACCCCTTCTCACTCCCCAGCTGCAAAACCGAGTCAGAAACTCTTTGGAAGGTGCTAATCACTGAGTGAATGCTGCAGAAGGCAAGCAGCTTGTGGGGTTATGCCAACAGCAGAGCTGTAGGTTGTGTCCTCACATTGGTGCATGAGCCACTAAGAGACATCTTGGCTACAATCAGGATACGTACGGCTGCCTCAGGAAGCAAGTGTTCCCTTGGTTCTTTGACACCAACCCTGAGTGCAACTGGCACACATCGTTCTCATCTATAACCTGGATGATTTTGGAAAAATCAAGCAGGGACTCTGTGGGTGTGAATGTCACCTTGCAAACCCTTCAGTGGAAGGAGTCTTTCCTACTCTTTCCCGGCTGCCTTGCCAGAAGAGGGACCCTTCACAGTAACTTTTCTGTCATGGGACACCACAGGCTGCTCAGGCAGGTCTGGTCTTCCCAAAGGTTATTTGTCACTGGGACAGCAGCTGGCCTCCTCCACAGCTCAAAGGTTCACTGCACCCTTTCCTGACAAGCATGAGGAAAGTGAGGCACTTTCCCCTTTCCTTTGCCCATGGACTTAAGGCTCTGCTGGAAGCCTGTGCTCAACAGCCAGCACGTGCAGCATGAGAGCCTGTCCCTGCAGGGGAGAAGGATTTCAAATCTGCTTTCTGTAGCTGCTAGCACAGATGGTGTAAGAGACTTATTCAAGGGTGGAGACCCACAAGTCTTTAGTGCAAACCCATGCAAATCCACACTTCTCATTGCCAAATAGCTTGGGAACAGGAGATGAAATCTTGCCTCTCACCCCAATCAAGGGCTCTGCCGTGGCACCCTGTAAGTCCACCCATTGACCTGCAGGGGAGAAGCTTCCTGCAATGCCAATGACCTTCATCACTACAAATGCTTTCGTGAAGGACTCTAAGATGCATCCTCCTCCTCCATGGAAACATTCATTTTGCTATATAACTCAAAGCTGTATTTAAACAGGTGCTGCCAGCACTTGGAAGAGCGAAGGCTCTTTGGTCTTAGCTCGGGGTTCCAGGCTGCAAGAGCTGATTCCCAACACTGATTCTGTGTACTGTACCTGCAGCTGAAGTGGGAGAACCCTTGCATTTTTTAATCTGAAATCTCTTCACAGCCACTGGTTTTCCTTGGTACCGTGCCCGATATATAACGGTCCCACTTCCACCCTGGCCAAGAACGTTGTTTTCATTTTCACTGCACTCCAGTTTGCTATTTTCCAGGAACAGTCTGCCAAAAAGAGATTGGGGTTTTTTAATTAACAGACAAGTTTCAAAGGCACCGTAAATTCATGTTTTTAATGTGATTTCCATTTTCACAAATCCCTAGTAGGTTCTTGTCTTATCTACTGAGAGGATTGAACCACCTACACTACCTTGGTATTTTTGAATTGCCAGAGCAGGGATGGAGAGTGGGTGAATTTGTGGTCCTGGGGTCAGTGTGTTCCTATAGCAGAGATGACTTAGGAAAAAAAATCCAACTGAATTACATTGGTACACTGAAACTCACCCAAAAGCTATCAAATAATGTTACCTGGCAGGAAAATCAGTCATGAAAAGCTCTGGGACCAGCTCTTGGAGAGAAACAGGTATGTCAGGGTGGTTAGGACACGTGATGTAGTCCAGCTCGATGGCAGTCAGCACACAGTCCTCCATGTTGAAGTACTGCACCTCCTCTGCCTTCTCCCCACACTCATTCTCCTCTGGCCTGGAAGCTGCACAGATGTGGCAGGGCACATACTGCTCCATCAGCAAGGTGCCATCACTCTCGGTGGCTGTGAGTGCTTCAAAGCAAAGAGAAAACAACATAACCCATGTAAACTGAGAAGGAACAACAGCTCCTTGCACATTCAAACGTCTACAGTCACTCACTCTTCCACTGGCTGAAAATGATCACGCTCATGAAAGCACCAGTTTATTCCAGTGCATTAACTGGCAAAAGAAAATAGCTTTTTGCAAAGCAAAGATAGCAGGGACAGCACTGAGGAGACAGACTATTGACATAACTTAACAGCTACTCTGCTTAGGTCACAGGGAACACTCAGAGTTGTGAAAAAAATATATTCAGGACCAGTAGAAATTAGAAGCATAGGAATAAAGCCCTGGAGAGAACCTTCTACTTGCTGGGTGTCTCTGTGAACTGCACACAGGGATCACTGTGTGTGCTAAAGAGCATGACCGTGCAGTAGAAGGCTGGCAGCTGTGAGGCTGCCCAGGAGCCCCAGCCACGGCTGCTTTGCAGATTGTGAGTGCCAGATGGCTTCAGACAGAGAGCTGGCATGGGAATGGGAATGGACTGGGAGGCATGGCATGCTGCAGGTGCCAGCTGGGAGACAGCACCCACCTGCAGCACTCAAGATAGGAACACAGTCACTGTGGGCTCTCTCATAGACAAGGCTTTCAGTCCCTCCAGGGGAAACGTGGACTCTACCAAGACCAAACCTTTGGGAGGTTCACACCTCTGCCACTAACCACAGAAGGACTTTGTGGTGACAGGCTCCATTAAATGCCTACAATTAGGCAGGGTGAGTACAAGCTGTAGCCTTGAAGTCATGACTCTTCTCAAGCTTCAGTGATTAATGTTATCACTATTTTAATCCAAAGGCAAATAAAATCTTCTTTTACCTTCATAACATGCAGAACATGAATATGTGAGAGTGCACAACTGCTTCCTCCAGAGAGCCTCCAATTAAGGGATTTTGGCACTGCTTTCTAGACCAGTGCGGGATGACAAAGAAAACTTCAAATTTTGTTTTGGTTTTAAACAAAGTGTATTGGGATTGCAAACAGCCTGCTGGGTAACAGCAGGATCTATGCTGATCAGAGGAAAAACAACTGCTGGAGTCAAGGAAGTTACCTTGGCACAGAGTCCTTGGTATCATATTCACTCATGCCTCTCACATCACAATTTTATAAATTATAGGGTGTTAGAAATGGTGGGCAAATGCTGATCCCAGCTGATGCCAAAACGAGTTCTGCCTTCAAGGGACAGTGCCAAGTAATTTGGGCCAAATCCTGTCCCTGCTATGAGCACTGGAAGAACCTCTTGAGCTCCTACAGAAGCAGGTCCTGTTTGAACTGCAATGTTTAACCCATGCTTGCAGTGACTGACGGACCAAAAGACACAGTGTCTAGACCGAGGTGTGCTGGCAAAGAACCTTGATCTGTCTGCAGGTTATCAGCTTTTCTCAAACTTCACTGGCTTAAGACTGACAGAGTCTGAGGGGTCTTCAATTTATGCACAATATTGTGCACCTGGAGAGCTCTGTCAAAGAACCTTCTTTTAAACAGGTGTAATTACCACACAGAAAATTGCAGTAGTTCTCTTACCAGGAAACCACTGGTCTATCAAAGAGTTGACATGATCTGTGATGAATGCCATTGCTGAAAAGTCTCTCACTTCTGACTGGCAAATGATTTTAATTCCACCACTTTTCTTCTTTTTCCAGTTCACATCAGAAGACTCAACACTAAGAGAGACAACAGACAGCCACGTGAAGCTTTTGTGAAGTACCAGTGTCGACAAACTTTCTTTCTCTTAGGAAACTTGAGTTACACAACAACATGTCGTTCATAAGTAATCAAAATAAAAAGCAATCTAGCTTTGAGGATGATTTTCAGCTCAGTCTGTTCCACAAATGACTTTCAGAAGAGAATTCTTGCACAGAAGTGCCGGTTGCTCACAATGGGTAAATGCTACAGAAGGTCAGACCCAGAGAAAACTCTGGCCTGAGTGAACTGAGTATGGTGGAGAGTTTTGATAGAAATGGCACATACAGAATGAGGAAGGGTTAGGAGTGTTAAAAATCAGTAATAAAACTCCAGTGGCATAATACTACTACAACTCCCAAAAACTGTTTGGAAAAGTTTATGGACATAACAATTTTTGTGCAATTCCCACCAAAATCAAACAAACAAACAAACAAAAAGCTTTAATACAAAGAACTGAGTTCTGTAACTCCCTGAAGTACACGGGGAGGTAAGAGTACAACCACCACCCATGGTCCAGAATTAAGGATTTGCAGTGCCTGGGTCCAAGTCTCTACTCAGCCACAGGCTGTCGGGACGAACTCAGGAGAGTCACTGTGCCCTTCTGGTCTCCAACCACGCAACAGCACCAACACTTCCTCCCTATCTTGGCAGAGACTTGAAGAGCAAATGCATCTGCAGATACTACAAGGATGAAAGTCTTCAGTGGCTGCCTACTCTCTGCATTTGTGAAAGGACATGGACAGCAGGTTTTCTCCAGACTCAGATCCAGCAGATGCTCTGCCTGGGCCAGCTTAAACCAGTTGTCCTTAGTCCCTGTTGCATGCAGCCTGAGAGCACAGAAGCACCTCCATTGATCTGGATTGCTGCCACACAGTGGTGAAATTTCAGGATTCAGTGGAAAGCTCCTTGACGTAAGGAAATCTTTGCGTGTGAAAATGCAAGATTTTACACTGGCAAAGAGTTCTGCTCTGAATATCACTTCCTTTTTTTCAGGCCTCTTTAAATTTGTGGCTGCAATAACACATCAGGTTGATATATTCAGAACTGCCAAACAATCAGTTACTCATCGTTTTTGTCACCAGTTGTTACCATATGAGTTATGTCTGTTAGAAGAGCCTCCTCTTCTACTGATGAGCGAGCATATAGCATGAGTCAGGCCCATTCATCTCCATTCAGATGATGTGTTTCATACACTCTATTAGTCCCCTGTCACGCATGCTGCATTACAAACACAAATTACCTAAGATAGCCTCCATCAAAGGTAACGAACAGACCTTCCTGCCAGTAAACAGTGTGAGTCCTTTTGACTCGGAACGTGCTGCAGCGGTTCCTTTGGGTGCCTGTGAAGCTGTAGATGGTCACCTTTTTGCTTCTTGTCTTGGTGTTCTTCTTGTTTTCAAAAAGCTGAAACAAGCAGAAAAGCATGAAAATCATTAAATTATTGAAATGTCTCATAAGGATGTTGTTTTAATCGAGCAACAAGGTGACATCTTTTTTTGGCCTTCACGAGTGCTATCGTACATTTTCCATTAAAGAATGGCTTGTGCTCATAAAAATATTTTGCAATGGAATGAAAACACACACAGCAAAAGTTGGTTTTGCAGCCATGGAAATATTTTTCATGCCACTCAAAAAGAAACACGCTCATATCCATGAACGAAGTTAATTCTGTAACTGTGACATTTGTTATATGAATTCTGCATTTGCAAAAGTCTTATAAACCTGAAGAAGAGCTAAATGTCCTAGTGAATGATTAAGTTTGCCCTCAATATAGAGAGTTAACTTTTCCACCTGTCTCAGTGGAAGATGGCTTTTCTCCAAGACACTTCAAGCTAGCACTTAGAGCAAATTGTATTTTTGTTTCAAAACTAAAGACTTAATCTGCAGAATTTCACTGTACTAATTGCTCTAATGCTTATTTGTCTGCAGACGGGTCTGATGGCTGGGATCCTTTCCACTCACTTCAGTGGGGACTGGATGAGGGTCCTAGCAATGGTGCTCTGGGGTTATGTAGTGCCCATGAGGATGCAAGCAAGGGGTTGCCAAGACAGCCTGTTAAAACAGGTAAGGTTATTACATGGTCTGAGAAGCCTGGAACACAGAGGGCCTTACAAAAACAGGTATCACGTTTTCCATGTTCTGTACATTAGTGACAGAACACAGTTTAAATGGATAGCTGTTAAGAAGATACCACAGTAGTACTAAAAATATTGTGCAGGTATTTATTATGGTTTCCAGCAGACCTGTTTTCAGATATAAGCTGCTGCAAAAACATGTTTGTAACAACATCAAAATTCGCTTAGCTTTCACAACCTTACAAACATTACTTTAATGACTTGCATACCGCTTGCAGTAATAGGGTGCTTGCACTCATTATCCCATTAAGGTAACAGTCCTGTAATTTTCTTCTCATTTAAATCTATACAGACTCAGATAGCTGACTTTGGTGGAGCTTTTCCAGATCCTTACTGGAAAATGGCATGAGCAGAGTCTGGCCCAGTGGAACGGTTATGGACAAGAGCCGCAGGCAGAACTCCAATTACTTGTAATTGGGAGATGCTGGAGGTATTGAGACCTTCCAGGAGATGATGTTATAAAGAGTCTGTGGAGAACTGCAGGCTTTGTTCCCCAGTGCCAATTTGTTGTTCTAAATGACACCTACTGTGAAAACAGAATCAGATTTTGATTGCAGTCTCATCTCCCCATTTATTCAAATAGTGTTACTGAAGTCTGTGACTGAAGCAAACTGGATGTGAGGAGACACCCACTTACATTGAACAACAAACTTTAGCTGTCATCTTCTGCTTGCAGAGAGACACAATAACCTACCTGGAGGTCCATCTCTGCCAAGCTAATTAACATTCGGGCTATGAATCTTTGCCAAAAGCCAACTGGGACAAAACTCATCTTGAAGACCCTTTGGACTGTGTTTGTGGTCTGGTGGCAGAGCCCATGGATATCTAATGCTGGCTTGGTAGGAAGCAGATGAGGGAGGAGGTAGCTGAAACACATCAAATTCAACAGCTCAAATTTTTGCTACAGCTTATAACAGTAAGTATATTGTTACTGGATAATAAGGCAATTCAGTTTCCAAAGAGATTTTTAATGGCACAGCCTACTGCATATAAAAAAGCTTTTAGACTAAAGGCGCTGCAGCAATACATGAAGAAATTAATTTACACTATGGAAGCAAGAAGAGGCAAAACAGACATTACATAATTCAGCCAGGGCTATTGGACAGGGCTAAAGTTGAGGTAATGAGCAGCACATTTGTGTAGTCACAAATTAAATGCATTCAAATATAAGAGTCATTAGAACAGCTGTGACGTTGAGACTCATTTTTTGGTACCTTTACTACTCAGCTCCAGCAGTAAGCAGAGAATTACAGCTGTAGTTCTACATAGAACAGAAGAGAAATGCAAAACCAACCAACAGCAGCTCAGCTTCTGTAAGCCCACAAGGTGGGAGAGGAGGTATCATGGGAGGTGGCAATGAGGCAGTTACAGGCTGCAGGGATGGGATTGCTCTGGTTCTCATCCCAGTCCCAGAATGGGAGCATCTCATGGGTCAACACGACAGGGTTTGCTGTGCACCATACTGCAGCTGATGGACTCCCTACCACATCCCTGACAAACACCTGGGGTGAGAAGTCACTCCAGAGTGATGCCAGCAGAGGCATCGCTTGCCTTGCTCAGTCTCTTCCTGCAATCTGGTTATTAGGTTCTTGGCCCCAGTGTGGAGGAGACTCAGTGCTATCTGAGTCTGACCAGTCAGAAGTAACAGAGCTACACTGGTGTAGAGGACCACCAAGTTTTCAAATTATTTTCAGCTCTCCCAGTAAGCACAGAGTGTTCTTTTGTCCCGATCTGAGAAGCTAAAACCTTTTGGAAGACTACAACTGTTCTGAAAACTATGAGCTTATGGCTTTCAATACCTTCCAGTGAATCTCTTGACAGTGATATCTATACCAAATACATTCCCAGATGCTTATATAATCAAAAATCTTATTTGCTTATAAGCAGAAACACTGCTGTTTTATCAGAGTTGAGCCTGAGAAAATGTGTTGGCATCTGGAGCTTATCATTGATGGGCATAATGACAGCAATGAGGCACATGACCAAGGGACTTGACCAAAGTAACAGTGGCAGGGACAAGACACACAACTAGAACTAATGCTGAGTCCAAATCTAATGCTTTAAGCCTAGCAGGTTTTCTCTCTAGCAGCTGCAGTATTCTGTAAAACCTGAAATACCAGTTCAGAAAAAGCAGCCATTGCTAGACAACAGCTCTGTCCATATGTCACAGTCCATAACATCTGATGACATTTTACATGATCGAATTATCTGTTCCATGAAACATCTTTGGCATGTTAAACTGACACAAATTTCTCTTCACTTACAAATTACAATAAGAACAGTCATACTTTTAACCCTATTTTAACAAGCAGAATAAAGCTAAATTACATGCACCTTTGGCAGAAAAGTGGAGTGCATCAAACTAAAAGTTCTTGCTCTATAAAGGGAGTGGTGCATCATACGACAGCAAATAAATTTTCCCCAGCACATCCAAGAAAGGGTCTAGGAGTATAAGAAGGCCAGTGAGGCCCTTCTGGACCACAACTATATAGTGGATTATAACACAGATGGTGATTCGATGCTCTTGAACAACAGCCAATGCAAATTTTGAAAATATGTGAAACATGCCCCCATCCACCCTTTCAGAACAGAAACTGGCAGCTGCTTTCTCTATTGACTGCACAGAAATCCTATCTGGCAATCTAGACAATAATTGCAGAAGCACAGTAACAAATAACTGCTCTGTGTCTGGCTAGTACATTAAATTAATCCAACCTGCTATAGCTACAGTGCATGAGTGGGAAGAATATTCTGCTAATGTGGCTTGGATCGCTCTAAAAAAGATTGGGCAGGCCATGAAAAAGCAGTTTCCTTGTTCCTGAAGCACAGACAATGTAATTGCCTTGGAGAAAAATGGCAGATAGTAACAAGGAGTCCAAAAGGCATTTTGGACTAAGCAGAAACATTGCTGCTTTATCTGTGTTAAGCCTGAGAAAATTTGTTGGCATCCGGGACTGGATAAGTGACAGGCATAATGACAGCACAGAGAATGCTGCACTTGTGCTGGCATTCAGAGCTCCCGAGAGGCTCAGGGCGATGCAGCCGTGCTGTCCTGGAAGGGCAAGGAAGTGAAATGCTAATACCACATCAAAAGTGCAATACAACCACAGTTTCACCATTAACGCAACAACAGGCTGTCGCCAAGCAGATGGGAGAGAGAAAAATAGCAGGGAACTCTGCTCAGAGGAAAAGAGATCGGGGGGGCAGAGGGGAGGAGGACTCATTAGCATGTAAAGAGAATGAGGTTTCCTAGACCATTTCTAGGAAAACTATTGATCAACACCTATTGAGGGTAAAAATTCACAATTGCTACTAAGTGACACTTCCCTGATTTCACTAAGAATAAAATATACTACTTTCAGAACTGACGTAATTATTGATTACCAAGTTTTCTGCCATACTCTGGAGTGTGGATCATTCACTGGAAACAGATGACTCCAGGCCATCCATAATTCAGGCCCAGCAGCCATGAGCCCCACATCCTCTCTGGGCTGCAGCTGTGCCAGCTGAGTGCTTACAGCTTCCACCTGCTCATCGCCACATCCCTGGCAGTGTCACTGCCCCACCATGCTGGTGGCAGAGTCTGTCACCAGCCTCAATGCACCCAGTGGACAAAGACTTTCTTTGGAAAGTTTTCAAACTAGTTTGTTTGGACCAAAGGATGCTCATGCCAGGAAATACAGCCTGGATGGATGGGTGCCTTCCCTTGCACTGTATAACACACTCAAATATTTTCTTACAGCAAGGTCCTTGCCAAGACAACTGCTTGTAGTGACAAAGCCTGCTCATATCTGCTGATTAAATATAGCCATTCTTCTCCAGTCTGGCTAAGTCTCTCTATCAGCATACCTGTTATTGGCCACAGGCAGTGCAATTTCAAACTTGGCCAAGAACTGGAAGTACTGCTCTTCGGTTTGCTCAGTGAAGCCCGTCCCAACCAGCAGCATCCTGAGATCCTCTGCTCTGATGACTCCATTCTTAGCTACAGACTTGGAGCTCTTGATGTTGAAAATCCTTTGTAGACACTCTGAGAGCCAGACGGGGTCAAGGAAGTAGAGGTTTCTCAGGCCATGGCTTGTGTCTGGGAAGTGCAGTAGTGTACCCGTTTCTATGAGAAAATTAATAGCTGCAAAAAACAAAGAACTGTAGATTAGCAATAGACTGGTGTTAGGAAACCACAGTGCAGATGAATAAGATTATGAAGCAGTCTGTGAAGTTTTACACATACCAGATATAGCCAGCAAGCAGCCAAGCCAAGAGAATTACATTATTCTGAGGAGTGCTGCTATCTGGCACTCAACTTGTAAAACCCACATCTCACCGCTTTACAGACAGTATTTCTGTCCCTACCACACCTCCCCTTCACCCTCCTCCTGCCACTCTCACAGGGAAGGGCTCTCCCTGACTCCTGCAGAGCAAGGCCTCTGTGAAGATCACAGGACTGGGGCCCAATAGAGAAGACAGCCTTGAAACCATGGCAACCCTCATTCTTCACAGAGCAGAAATAAAATCAGATAAAGCTTTTTTTTTAAAAAAAAAAAATATAGTAACTTCAGACCATCCTAGAAACTTCCCAGCTCTCTCCCCAAAGCCCCATTACTAATTTTGTATTTTACCAATTTCCAAAGTGACCTCTACATGGGTGTAGAGCACTCTCTAACTGTTTTTTTTGCACAGCAATTATCTGGTTGGCTTTTTTTCCACCTCCACTTTTATTATCTGTGGAATATTTCAATTGCTCACACATACTGATTTCCAAGAAATCACTGGTCTGCTCTGACCTACCAGTTTGCAAGTCTTCATAGTCTTTGATATCATTTCCTGGCGTTTGCTCAATGATCAGCTCTATTTGTCTGTCTGTTAAATACTGTACATCATCATTCTGACTTCTTCTGTGCTGTTCTGCAAGGACAGCTTCTTGAAGGCTAAGGTAACTTCTTGGGATCTGCAAGCCACATGAGAAAAATAGGAGGATCAGTATCAGACGGCATCCTACATCAACAATAACTCCTGAAGTTCACCTCCCAGTACAAAGCCAAGTCCCTCAAAAGCCCCCCTTTGGTAAGGATCACCACCAGAAAGCACAGTTCTCACCAATCTCCCTGCAAGCTTCTGTGAGCAAATGGAGCTGCCGACATCCTTCATGTTACAAGTGACGTGAAAAATCAGCTGTCGGAGTCCATCGAGGCCTTCCAGAGTCTTACATGAGAGCTCACTGCAAAAGTCATGCAAGGGTGAAGATTATCAAACCTTATCAGCACACTGGCTTCCTTTCCAGGCCCACTTTCTCTTATCAGTGACTTTAAATTTCCTGTGTGGGGTGAATGGGAGGAAGGCTGTCAGGGAGCACTTTTAGCTTTGGAGAAAAATAAGAAGCAGCCTGGAAAACAGATATTAGGCTAACTCCTGCTCTGCCTTTTTCATTTACTGTGCACTCCTCTCCTGTCCCCTGTACACCGTAATCTCTGGGGACTTGCCTGGCAGACTGAGCAAAGCCATCACCCTCTTCCCTTCCCTGCACACATCCTGGAAGGGACTGCAGGAGGGAGGAAAACACAGTGCTCCAGCAGTCGCTGGGGACCAGTCCAGTTCTCCCTGCCTCAGATCAAAGAGGCCCGATGATGACTACCAGACACCTTTTCCACCCTCATTCCGGCCCTTGCTCAGCTGGATCCTGTGATCTGGGAATTGATGTTTAGAGCCTAAAAGCTGGCCTTCATCATCTCCTTAGCAGCCAAAGCCCTGCTCTCTTCAGCCCCTATTATTTTTGGTCCTTTTGTGGGCTGGATAAGAATGGTTCTCTTCCACTTTCCTCAACAAAGAGTCTTTCTAACTGATCCTACAAATGTTCCTGGGGCAGACAGAAAGTCCTTTTCTAAAGGAATATGCTTTATCTTAAACCTCAGCCATGAGTGGCACTGGGAAATGTGCACTCAGTGGGATGCTGGAGCCCTCAGCACTGATAAAAGTACCCTGGGCTCACCCACACCAGGCTTTCACAGCACACACTCCTCCAGGCGACCCGAGTGTTGCTCAGAGGAGCCCCATCCAGGTGGATGATGGGGTGTGAAGGAGAGGCAGGGGTGGGAGGAGGTAGGAAATCACTCACAACTCTGACTGGAAGGAAATGAGGGGGGAAATGAAGGTGAAGAAGGGGAACGTGTGGGATGTGAGACAGGGTGAAAGAAAATCCCCTGGAGAAAGAATGACTGAGGTCATGGTAGGAGGCCATGGTCTAATGGTCTAATGGTTAGGAATATGATGGGATAAAGGTTGGACTTGATGACCCTGGAGGTCCCTTCCAACCATAATGATTCTATGATTCTATGCTCTATGGTGATGGGAAAAGAGGCTTGAGCAGACTGAAGCACAAAGCTTTCTCTTTCTCACTGTGAGTCTCTGTGCCTCACACTGGGTTCCTGGTGCTCCTCCTAATGGGAAAGAGCCAGCTGGGATGCCCGACTCAGTGCTTGTATCTGCAGAACAGAGCGTGGGAGGTCTCCTGATGACTTTGCCAGGCAGCAGATGCAAAGTGCTGGGGACGTTGCAGCACCCTTCTTTACTTGCCAGCCACCACCTGCTCTTGCTCCAGGCACTGGCAATTTCACAGCTCGGTGCCAGCCTGCTGCATCCGTTCTCCCCGTGCAGTGCAGTCCTGTGGCTGACAGATCTGCTTCTTTCCCAGCCAGAGAAGCCTCCTCTCCCCAAGGGCATTCTCTGTCAGCCACAGGGATCTTCCAGACAGCACCACCCCTCTGTTATCACACGTGGAGAACTCGGATGGCACAGGTTTGGACTGCCAGGGGCTCAGGGGGCTGACCCGCTCCTCGCCCTGCCAACACTGCCACATGAGCTGTGTTCCCATGTCAAGTAGCAAGAGGTTCCCATGCAGCCTCCCCTTAACAACCCCTACCCTGTAACAGTCATGCCCTCAAGCTTTGCAGCATTAATTATTCAATCTGTACCTTCTCTCCCTGTGACTAATAAACTGTATCACCATTTACTGGCGAGAAACCTGAATGGAGCAGGAGCACTAAAACAGGCTGGCCAAGGCCATGACTTTGGAGCTTCCAGCTCTCAGACCCATGATCAGATCCCTGAGCAACACTGAAATTCTCTCTGATTAAACTACATTATCTCAGACAAAAATAGATGAAATGCAACGCTGACGAGTCCCTTAAATCAGTTCCGTTGCCAAGGAGATCAAGCACTATAAAATGGTGTAAAGTGACATAAAATAGAGTGACTGAGCTCCATAAAGGCACAAGTACTTACTGCAGGTGCTTGAATGTGATATCTGGGAAGCCAGTGGCTCTGGATCCAGAGGGAGACCGACAGAGAGCCAAGACATATGCCCTCAGAGTTGCTATCCTCTCCACGCGGAATTTGGTTTCTATTAAATCAAGGTGTGTTCCTACCACTAAAACGACTGAATTTGGAGCTTTGGCCTGCAAGAGACAACACCAACAATGATCTCATCCATGTTATGTCATGGTAACTTCAGTGAGGACGTGTGAATAGTATAATATTTTACAGGGAGTAGTCACATACATTAATAAAAAGGAATATATATATATGTATATGTATATATATAAATAAAATAAAGGCAATCTGTCGTGGCAGCTTGACAACAGCAACAAGTGATCTGGGTATTACAGAAGTCATCCCACAGAATACAGCTTAATCATCTGCTGCTACTGCAGAGCAGGAAACTGTCAGTTTGGGTTTATTACATCAGGGCTTAACATAAAGGGAGTTGCCATGTGGTATTAAGTTGCTACAAGTCAGCTAAATGATGGGAACTATGTCTGCCCAGACAAAGGAAAATGAAGTTAGCTGAACCTGTAGCTAGAAAATCTAACTCTGATATCCTGAAAAAAGCCAGTTACTGTCCAGAGTGGATACCTTTACATAAACTTTTTCACTGGAGGTGCATGGAGAGGTGAGATAAACTGCTAGAAATGTCTGAATCTACTCAATCCTGAATCAGTGCAAAGGAATGGAATAGATGATCTTGTGGTTTCTTCCAACCCTTCCATGATTCTATCACAGGACTGGAACGTATCCTGGTTTCAGGGAATGTGCTGCCAAATACAATGGGTTTGCACAGGCTTAAGCAGGGATCAGCCTGCTGATCCAAATAACTTTGACCACAGAAGGAAATTCAGATGCAGAAGTATATGCTTATTTGCAGTCAATCCATTTCTCTCTTGCAATGCCCTCTGAAATCTCAAACCTGACTGACACCAAACTCAAGCCCACTTGGCCCAATATTCTGCCTGGAGGCTAACGAAGGGTATAGGCACAGGGTAAGCATGGAGAAATTTCCCCTGGTGCATTCTCCCAGTATCCAGCAGTCTGCAGCTCACCAGCTTCCTGAGCATGAGACAGTATCTCTGGATTAATAGCACTTGGTGGATTTTTCTTCCACCAGTCTGTTTTTTCAACTTCTGACACCCGCAGCACATTGTAGTTCCAATAAATTCCCCCTGTTAGCTGTCTGTTGTGTTTAGGATACTTCCTATTGTTTGTTTCAAACCTACCATCTCATTATTTCATTTGATCTCTCCTAATTTTCCTATTGTAAAAGATCATGAACAAAGACTCCCTTTTTCCCCCCCTTACTTCATAATTATGCTTTCAGCTTTGTTACCTCGTTTGGGTTTTTGATTGCTGCTGACCATTAAGCTAATATTTTTGTGATGTCAGGATGTTTCTGCTTTGAAAGGCACCAGCTTACAGCCCATTTTTGTGTATGCAATGTTTCGGCAGATATCAAATAATAAACATTTACAAAAATTTATGAACATGGTATTATAAAAAAAATAATAATTGATCAACACTAATTAATTCACTGCAGTGCTGAGTCTCAGCTGAGAGCTGTCTGGGAGATACTCTCCAGCTCACCTGAATGTAAAGTGTTAAAAATATAACCCCAAGGCTAATGTGTGTCTAACCCACACAAGAAAGAAAATGCTTCCAACCCCCCTCAGAGCACAGTGTGGTCAAACACTAATTCCAAAATAAGTACGTTTAGCCTTACTTAGCAAGAGTTTATAAATCAGCTTTTGTTTCATTCTCTGATGTGTATGAGGGAGAACAAAGCAACTGATAAATTTAAACCATTAAATATAGTGATACGCCTACGGCGCAATGGAAAATTAATTCCAAAAGCTATGCAAAAGTCATAGCTTGCAGATTTTTTTTTAAAAAAGCAGACCAAAAAGAATCTGTAACATCACATATCTGTGTGCTGAGCTCCTCCTTGATAAACAGATACCCCAGAGTCCACCAGTGACTTCTTACCTCAATGTTCAGCAACCAGAACTGTAAGTTTGCCACAGCCTCTTCCCCCAGTGCCAAGTTCCATACCACTATGTACAATGCTTTGTCTGTGAAGAAACACTGATTGACTGTAGACATGCTTGCTGGGCCTCCAATATCCCAGACATTGAACTCCACTGAATCGACCTACTTAGACAAAGAGAAGTGTTCAAATCAAACGGTTGCAGTAAATCACAGGGAGATAATAGCTGAAGTATAAACCTACGCCTGCATAATGTATGACACAAGAAGGGTTTCAATGTCCTAATTGTGCCTCCAGGAAAGAAAAATCAACAAGCAATTGTTAAGCATGGCTACCACTTCCCCACAGGAAATCAAGACTAATTACTTGCTGCTAAAACGATAGAGGTGCCCTTGATGCTGGTAAATCTCCAGTTAATGCTGTGGATTCTCCAGGACAAACAAGGGTCTCATTCTGAGCCCTGTATTTCTCTGCATCTTGAATAGAAACTGTTTCATCCTTGTCTCTGCCACGCTCAACAGGACCGTTGCAGCTACTTATCTGCCACTGCTATGGGGAACAGGAAACCCCCTGCTGAAATCACTTCCACTGAGCTCAGCCCTAAGTGAGCCAAACAGAATATAGATGCTCAGGAGATGGGAAACTTCTCCAGCCTTTCATAAACACCTCCTGCACACTGCTCAGTGGCTTCTGACATGTGTGTCACACCAGAGATGGGCCGGAATTGCAGCTACCATAAATCAGACTCACTGATTTTGGGGGGAAAGTGTAAATGGAGGCCACTCTAGCTCTCTTCCAAGTATCTCAGTATCCATTCCTCCATGTGGGCCCACAACAGCACCAAGAGGGAGCATGGCTCTCTGCTGAAACGGTATTCAGGCTCCCAGTTGCAGTAGAGAGCACCTATGTACCTTGGAGGCTCTATCCCTAAATCACTTGGCCCTGGAGAGGCAAGAAGCCTGTGACTGAGCAGAAAATCAGACCCTGCTCCAGCCACCCTCCTCAGAGCATCATGTAACACTGAGTGGGCTCTGTTTACTGGTCCAGATCCAAGTACTGACTGATCCCACATGACAAGTTACCCTACGAGATTTCAGCAAAGAGTGAGTATCTCAGCAGGGCTCTGATCTTGTAGAATAGTTCCAGTCTCCCAGAAACAGCTGGAAGAACTTCCATATTGTTTAAGCCAAGCCTTAACCAGCACCAGGACTGCTTTGTTCATTCAAAAGATCTTCAGCTGTAGGTGCTTGTATGGAGAGACAGACTCAGAGGTAGGGACTAAAGCCCGTTCAGCATCTTGATCTCACTCTAGGTCTCTGATGCTGTCTAGGTTTTTATTTTATTCAATTGCTCTTCAGCACAAAATGCACAAGTCCCTTCTCCCACCAAAGTCTTCTCTTTCAAGAGTTAGGCTGTGCTGGCTCTTTTTCTCTCTGTCTCTGGCCTGGCACTCTTCACTGCAGAATTCACTGCCCTGAACTCAGCAGGCTCCTCCACCCCTTCAAAAACAGTCTGGTGGTCATGGCTCTCATCTGGGAAGGGAGGGCCAAGAGCTTGCACACCCTCAGCTCTAACCAGAGCTCAGGACCAAATCTGCATGCTCCAATCCCTGTGTTACTATGCAGGCGGTGGCCAGGGCCACCTACAAGTCTCTCAAATGCTTGAATGAATTCATTGCTGTCCAAATGAGTTCAGTATGGGTTGACAACACTCTCTGAATGAGCCATCTGAGGTTTGGGTGTTAAAGGTATGCCTTAGACATCTCTGGATCACACTAGAGGTCAGGCACCCTACCTTCCACCCACCTTCCCCACCTAGGACAATTCTGATACCAAGGGAGTCCGGCATTAGGTACTGATGTCCTGTTTTCTGGCCCTAAATGAAAGCACAATCTGCTTTAAAGAAGCTGATTTGAAACATTCTCTCAGAATCAGTGTCCAAAAACCACTCAAGCTGAGAGAGCCAGAATTTAGGCAGTCTATATATGGCTCTCTGTCTTTAAGATACAAAGTTGAGTGGTCAGGAAAACAGAACTGTCCTCTAGTATCAACTGGAGATGAAACAGAGGAATTGTGACTGATCTAAGGACATGTCACTTGTGAGGTTTGGCTCACAGGTAATGGAAACTGTTCTTTATAAAAAGGCAGGCAATTTCAACCCAAAAGGGACACTGCAGGGCTCAGACATCCCCCTGGCGCTAAGGATCTTTGACTGATTTTCACCTTTGCCTTGTGTCCCACTGGCTTAGGGAGCTCCCATTTTGTGGTACGTATGGTGGCATCGCTGTGCATCATCTGAGGGACTTTTCCTGTCTGTAGGATCTCGACCAGCGTCGACTTTCCCTGTCGTGGAGGACCGATGATGATCATCTTCATTAGCTTACACTTCTCTGCTTTGCGAAGCTGTGCTCTTAAGTATGCCAGCACTGTTTTAGGGCCTATGGGGGGGAAGTGAACAGGCTTTATCTGTGGTTAGTGGTTACAAATGTACACATGTACAGCAGGACTGCACAAAACCTACCTCTGCAGGCACATCAGCTGAATTAATATTTTCCCTGCAGTTTCGCTATGGGCTGAGACAGCCCAGAGAATAAACAAAGAAAACTCCAGTGGACAAACCTGAGACAGAGACCCCAGAAAAAGGTCACTGCTCCGAGACTCTACAATGGAGCACTGTAAGAAGAAACAAATGCTGTGGCTCGTATGCTTCAGAAGCTCAAAGGAAACATAAAATACTAATTTAGTATTGGAAAATACTCAGTTTTTCCTTCTACTTTTATGTTTCCAGTTAAAATTAGATTTAGGCTTCAACAGTGTGCTGGAGAAGGAATAATTCCTAATAACTTTGTTCCCACAGGATTTTCTTATTAAAACACACAAAAAAGAAGACAGTATTGTAATAGATCCAAAAACTTAGCAGCTTACAATAAAGTCACTTCAATGTGACTGTGCCTGTTGATTCTAAACACTTCAGTCTTTAGAAAGACTGCCTAAATACCCCAAAATATACCCATTCAGGAAGCAAGCCATGGAATTTATCCAGCATGCATACTGCAAATGAAATATTGCATTTGTAAGTCATCATTTGAACACGTGATCTATCTTAAATTGATTCTATAGCCAGAGCTTAGCACTGATTATCAAATTTGCAAATACGTGCAGGAGGTTTCCCCATGCAATTCCAGTTAACCGCAACAAGGGCTTGGGCACACACTGTTTGTTCCTGTTCAGGATCATTAAAAGGAAGTGATTTTCATTATACGTTCAGTCAATTTAATAAAGAACACATAGGATTAGCCTTACCCTCTTTTCTGATCTCTGCAGGAACGTTACTGATATTTAGTTCTTCAATATCCAGCTGCCAGAGATTAGCCAGCTGTCCAAGTTCTGGAGGAAGCTCTCGGATACCAGGGTTACTGTACAAAAACAAATAAATCTACCAACAACCAGGCTTTGTGTGTAAGTAGCTGCTCTCACAGACTCTCAGATTACACTATTCTCTCCTTGCAGAAATCTTCCATTAACATTTTAATAAGACTACTCAGCACTTTAATAGTAATTTCCATCCTAAAAGTGATGTACAACCTCAATTTATCCTCTGGGGCAGACAAGTGTAATCATCTTTGCTGGATACTTGAGGAAATAAAGGCAAAAATGATGAGTTATTGACTCTAATGCTATAGAAGTTGACAGCAAAAAGCCAGAATGAACTAGAGGCACATTAGATTCCCAGGCCTGTGTTCAAAGCATTAGATCAGCTTCCCTAATTCAAAAGGCTGGCCTTCTCCTTATCTAAAGCAAATGATGGGCACAGTTCTAACACAGGGCTGAGTATTTCCAGCTTTTTGACTTCAAAAGCACTGGACATCTGGGGTGGGGCTCCAGAGAAGACTGGTCACTAAAACAACATGGAAATAATACTGCATAGCTTTTCCAGGACACAGACTTACTTTCCTAAATAAAGTTCTGTTAGACCTTTCAGAAGGCAAACAGACTGCGGGACAGAGTCCAGCTGATTGTCGTTCAGATAAAGGACTTCCAGAGAATCACTCAGAAATGCTGGAAACTCCAAAAAAGGACCTGGAACAAGACAGGAAACAAATTGCACCTTTAAAACCTAACAGACACCAAGGCTCTGGACCAAGAGCCTTCACCTTAACTTTGTAGGCAGGACATGAGGTCATGTTCCTTGGCAGGAATCACCATGAAGCAACAGCAGAAAAGCAAAAGGCCTTCAGTGGCAATCAAACATCAATGCTCCCATCTCAATTGTTTAAAATTGTGGTGATGTGTGTTTGAAGGCTGCTGAGAGAAAAACTCTGGGCCTGCCAAGATGACTGTATGTCAGAGGATGAGTGGCATTATATTTCTTGCTGCTGAATAGCTGGTAATACCTTGTGACCCACCTGACAGCTGGCAGCAAAAGGGCATAGCAGGGGCACAAGTGGTTCTCAACATGTTTTTTCCATGTTGCCTGAGAAAAGCCAGAGGCTGGTCAGAATTTATGTTCAGGCCCCCACACTGCATCCTGGAATAATTTACAGTGGATCAAAGTCAATACCAACAGAGAAGAAAGCCCAAACTGCAGCTGACAGACTGCTAACCTAGGCTGCCTCTAAAACACTGCTGGCATTTGCCCCTCTGTTTTGTTTTAGACTGCAAGGTCTCGGGGCACTTCAGACTTCCTACACGTCTGAGCAGCAACTCACATACTTTGGGAGCAACCCAAGCAATAACAGCAAGAACTGCATGGCTGAGTTGCTGCTGCTGGAGAGGTTTAAACAAAGGGAAATTCATCTGGTTCCAAAGAGCATCATTTCACTCCACAAATTACTCCTGGGATAGTGACATTAAAAGCTGCCGTGGATTGTGTTGCTGTGTTAAGAGTGTCACATATATCTACCAAGACACATCCTGATGTGAAGTAAAACTAGGCCACACAGGGACAAGCAGATTCTGAGTCTCTGATTAGGAAAAGTACAACCAGCACCATCTGCTGCCTCCACGGTCAGTGAAAGCAACTCCCTGAGATGTGAGACATGCCCTTCCTCAAGGATAGGACAGTTGCACTTCTGCACTTCCACCAAGATCTTCTTCCCTCGCAGAGAAGACTTGAGGAAGTGTAACTAGACTGAGCCAAAAAAAAAAATGGAAGAGGTTTTCTCAGGAGAAAATTCCCCAGTTCTAATATTAACAGCATTTCAAGTCTGAGCTACGATCAGAAAAGGAGTAAGATAGAGTCCCACTGTCTGCAGGGGTGTTTTATATACGTGACAGGACTGTGGTGTGGGCAGGGTGTCACAGTCCGCCTTTCAGCTTGCAAATAAAAAATCATCTTTGGGATTATTTTAGGAGAACAGCAGGCTTATTCATGGATTCAATTCACTTCCTTTCTGGCTCATCACTGGACTTAAACTTCTCATTGTTGCTCTTCAGGACGCACCTAGGCATGGACAGATTTAGTCCCTTCTTGGACACGTAGGAGCAAACACCTAAAATAGCAGCAATACTCTCAATTCACCAAAGAGTCCCAGGCAGAAAGGAGTGTACTGTATTGGAAGCAAGCTCGAGGTGTTTATGAATTGTAATTATTTATTCATGAGTTATTTATGATTTCTCTGGCTTGAGCTCAAATTTTCTTTTAAAGAACTGTAGAAAAATTAAAACAAATCCCATCTTGAGAATGTATTTTTGGATGAGTAAATGCCACCAACACCAGATGCATGTGCAAGAAGTTATTCTGAGATTTATCAGTCACATATAGTGAACATCCATAAATTATTCTCTTTAAATAATCTAGACCTGAGTAAATACCTTTTTTGGTAAAATCATATGAAAACCTACCCCCCACCTCACTAGGAGACTTCTGTGAGCAGTTGATGTACTCCAGCTTCTGTTTTCTCTTGATGTTCTTTAAATTCTTGGCCACATCCTCTAGTCTTACCAAGCCATACTTGGCAGGGGAACAGACAGAAAGAGATGAGCTGGCTTTGCTCTGTCCCTGTGGCTATTCAACCGTGGCACCAGCCAGATGGGCTACTCTGTGCTCTCCTGCAACCTGAGGCAACCTCAGGTAGCTCAAAGCTGCACCAGGGTGTTATGTGCCATTTTCAAATGGTACTACTGCAGAGCCCATCCTTGCCAACCGCTCCTTTAGGTAGAGGGGTTATGCTGGGTTCACAGCACGTAGAAATTTCCATTAGGACAGCAATTCCCTTTTATAGCTGGTTTTAGCTGCCCTTGCCCTCTGCTCCTGCCATTCTCTCCCCACTGGGAAATGCTCCTGCAGCCCTTCACAGTGAAGCTCTGAGGACATCTCAGACTCCACAGAGTCACGAGATTCAGACTCTTTTTCCAGTTCTTCCATGCTCAGGATCCCACCGATGTCACAGCATTTCTATTTCCATTTCCTACTTGCAAAACAATGCAGAGCAATCCTTTCTCCTCCCCAGGGTGCAGATATAGGACTTGCTGCACAGAGGTTCTACTTTCACAGACAGACAAATGAGGTAGGATTAAGCCTTGCCTGGAGGTCCAGGGAGAGCCTCAGCTTCCCAGATGAGCAGACTGGAGGTTAGGACCTCCAGTCCTAACTTATAGCTATGGCTATTCTTGGTCCATTTACCAATTTTACCTATTCATAACCTGAGATCATGCACAATTTTCAGGGGAACTGAGGAAAGCATTTGCTGCAGGAGGGCCTCTCCCTCCCACGAGCAGCTGAGGGCTGCTCGGATGTGCGTCACGGAGACGCCAGCTCTATCCCACTCTGTGATTTGCAAAGAATGCTTTACAGCAGGCCATTCTTCAGGCAGCTGAGAATGAGAAAGCCCTCCAAGTGCTTTAAAATAAAACAAACAAACAAAAAGAAATGCAGATGAATCCCACAGAGAGCAGGAAGCAGTGCAAATATCTTCAGATAATCCTTTGTTCTCTCTGGGATTTCACGTGCACTAATCCAGAACATCTCCTCTGCTTTGCCCCAAACTGTGGGTGCAGATCACAGAGACAGGGAAAAACACACAATTTGCAAATTCAGCAATAGGAACTAAGAGTAATAAGACTAATTATGGGTTAATTACCCTTCAACTTACCAGTTAATACTCTGGCTAAAAAGAACAACCTTTGTGAAAAGAATAAAATCTTAGTGAGAGAAACAGGTTTCACTCATGCTTCAGCTTTCTGTACTGATGGTACCAACCAGGTGCATCGCTTCTTTAGAAACGTTTTAGCTAAACATATTTCCTCTTAATTTAAATGCTGTTGCATTTAAAATTGCAGATTAATTCACACATTTCCCTCCAGCCAAACTCCAGACATTCCTGCTGCTCCACAGCTCACCTGGCATTCTCAGCACTTGCTTCCCCACATTTCCACTGCCTTGTACCTTACCTGCCTCTGGGCCACAGCGCACCCTGCTCTTCGTGGTGAAAAAGGGAATCCTCTTTGTTTTAAATCCCTCATCGCTCCTGTGGGCAAAACAAAATGGTGACGTGGAGAAAAGAGCTTGGAGGCAGCAGTTGAGAACTGTACTGGAGCTGCATGCCCAGGACACTACGTGGTGCAGTCTGGCCCCACTCAAGGCTGTGGGATTCACAGCGCATCTCTTACAGGTTCCTGTCTGCTATCGAGAGATGGGATTGGAACCTGCTGTGAAATCACAGAGCTGGGCTCCACCAACACTTGTCAAGGCCCAATGGTTTTCTTCTGGGAAATTAACAGAGCTCTGTGAGGCAGCACTTTCAGCTCCCAGG
This sequence comes from Aegotheles bennettii, assembly GCA_013398125.1. NCBI lineage: Eukaryota > Metazoa > Chordata > Aves > Caprimulgiformes > Aegothelidae > Aegotheles > Aegotheles bennettii. The sequence goes on along the minus strand of VZRW01007566.1, from coordinate 735,053 downwards.
GCGAGAGCACTTGACCCCCGGCTTTATGGGCGTCAAGGTTAAGTAGGCTGTCAAAGAGCAAATTGAACAAGCTTCACGAGAAGCGCTGGAGAACTGACCTGCTGTCATTCCCTGCTCTCACCAGAGTGCCTCTGACAAGATGACCCAACAACATGACTCTGGAAACGCATTGAGACATTCAAAAAACTGTAATTTGGCTTTTGTGACTGACACAGCAACTCATAAAGACTCCAGAAAATTTGCTGGACAGGCACCCAAATGAGAGGACACAAGTATGATGCAGTTCTGGAGAAGACAGGGACCTTTAACTCCCTGTCTTAAACATCCCTATTGTAATTTCTAAACTAGAAGACCATCACTCTTATTGGATGACCATATTAACATCAGTCTTCTCTATGAACTTGCATCTGGTTACGTTTCCATTTAAAAAACAAAGATTTTTCATTCTTTCCAAAACAATACTCCCACACTAACTACAAACTGCAGCCCAGCCAGATGGTTTATGGTTAAGATATGGTCCCCACAATCTAGTATTTGTAGTGAGGAACCACACACAGGGTTAAAAAAATTTCTACACGCTCTTAAATTAAACTGCCATTATCAGTAATCTATCTACTTAATAAATGATACAGTCTGCTAAATGCCCAAAGAATCAGTAAAGGATAATTCATCACTGTCACAGTCACACAATATACTTAGAGACATGGTATGTGGATATCAACGCCTTCTGTGCAGGTAATTAATTCCCTACTGACACCCTTTGTATTACATGAGGGAGCGGGTTGGCTATTATTTCTTCAGCTCAGACAAAATTGGAAAGAAGCACTTACTTCCCAAGTTGGTTTTTTGAAAGATCCAGTGATTTAAGCTGTTTGCAATTCCACTTATCTTGCGAAGGCAATGTAACTAACTGATTTCCCAGCAGCTTCAGGGACACCAGAGCCTAGAAGAGGAATAGCCTACAGTCAGAAGGCAGAGTCCATCAAACACATAGAAAGAGGCTTTTTAGCATAGCTGTTAAATAACAGAAACATGCAGAAAGTACATCTTATTCAGCAGAACATCCTGTCCGTGCTGCCTAGCATGCAAACATTTCCTTCTTGTCTCCAGCAAATATATTTTCTGCATGAAGCCACACCACTATTAGTTCTGGGAGATTATTAGTCTGCTTGCTGACAGATGCAATTGGAAACAATCCATAGAAGAGGACATTTTACTTCTAGTGAGGAAACCTTTCCAAATGGAAAAGAACACTGTGATTTACCTACACAGCATGCCACGTATGGATGAGAAGTCTTATACACGTGGGCAAGCTAGTGCCAGAGTGGGCTTACACCTGCTGTGTGTGCAAAAAAATCAACGTGCAAAATGTGAACCAGTTCACACTGGGAGAATTTTTAATTGCTTTGTTATTACACGTCTATTAAAATGGAAAGGATTTACATTAACTTTGAAGATTTATACAAGGTACCTATCTACCTTTTTTCCCCCTTACACCAGAGACAGAAATTTCAAAAACAAGAAGTGAAGTTGATTAATATCATACAGTTAACACCACACAGATAGGACTCAGCTGCAAATACCATCAGTAAGGTTAAACACAAGCTCTCCTTTAAATTTAACTGAAATATAAAAGAAAAAAAATGCAGTTCCCACTCAAATTCATAAAAGCTTATGCTCTTCTGTCTGCCCTTAAAAATAATGTCGAGGCTCAAACGATCATTTTAATTTGGTTGAAAATCCAATTTTCCACTGAAAAACAGCCTTCCACGTAGAGTTTCCAATCAGGTTTATTCTGCAAATGCCTCCCCCACCCCCCCAAAACCTGAGAGAAACAGAATGTCAGCTGAATTATGTCGTGCCACAAGTACAGCAGTATTAATGAATTATATCCCATGGAAATCATGTTTTACCAGCAGAGACTTCAGCTTCGAGTGTGTTAAATGTTTTATGCACTCCACATAATATAAAAGGTTTATGCCCCTTTTCATCAAGCAGGATTAACAACGTCTCACAAACCCAGTCTGTTGGCCTTCCTCCCCGTTCCTCAGATTGGAAAAATATGAGGTATCCATGTGACATAAGGGATGGACAACCAGTAGTTGCTGGAACAGCAATTACCATGCAAAACGCTCCCTCTAGTGACACGAGAGGGGCAGCACTGGGGCCTCGGTGGGACTTGGGGAAGGTCAAGTAAAATATAAAACTGCAGAGTGAAACTAGTGGAAAGGATTGGAAAACCGTGTGAACTATAAAACCCTCCCTGCCACTTGACAGCCAATGCTTTTACCATCATTAGCCTTCCACTGGCATGAACCTCCTGTTGGAAGGAAGACCCAGTCCTCCCTTGGCGCCTGGTGCCAAGCTCTCTCCAAGTATCAGCATGGGGCTGTGTAATGACAATGCTTCAAACTTCTCCCCCGAAATATCCTTGAGCAGGGGCCGGGAGGAGAGGGAGGCTACAAGTTCCAGAATTAGCACAAACTTTGTTCTGTGTGGTCTAGCTGGGGTGCTTCATTTTCAGTCAACTGTATCCATGTTACACGTCCCCCACAAACGCTGACAAAGGCCACTCACCAGGAGAGCTCAGAGCCTGGTGAGATTATGTGCAATGCTTATGTGCCTGCTCCATTGGGGGGAAATTAGGGACTTTCAACTGGATATGGCTCTTCGTGACTGTAATTCTGGAGACCACCAGTCCTTGTTTGCAATTGCCTCTTCTTTCTCATCTCTAACTTCTCCATTTTTGCTGCCTTTCAGGAAGAGCCTCCAGAAGTGAGACAATGGCACCAGCGGACAACTTCCTTCAAACCTACTGCTGCAGCATGTAAGAAGGGCTCTAGTGTGCTAGATTCTATCAAAGGGAAGGAAGTGCAGCATCCAGATTAGGCTGCCTCAGTCCACTCAGCATGTGGAATAGCTAACCAGAGTCCTACCTGAATACTTCCACCCAGGGAGGGTCAGGTCTCTTCAAGAGAAGCAAACTAGTCTAGAGAACTAAGACATGGTTTGGAGAATGCATGTTTGGTTCCTTTAGGAGGCAGCAGACAGGAAAGCTGAGAAGGTCTCTGCTTCTCTTAGCACCACATTTCTAGTACATCCATCATATTAGCAACTGAGAGCTGGTCCGGGTCATAAGACCCCTCCACTAGCCAAAGGTCAGTGATAAAACTACATGTGCTACCAGCCTATGTCAGAGACGTGCTTTCGAGTCACAGTCCACCTCTGCTTTCAGCTTTTCCCAGGGAGAAGACACCTCACTGCTGTTCCCACATAATAATGTAGAACACATCAGGTTTCCAATGTTATCTGTAGGAACGCATTACTGCCCACTTCTCCCCCTTCCCACATCTACTTCTGGAGAGGGCTAGAGTGTGAGTGCAGCCCTATTCCCTGACACAAACTCTACAACCAAGGAGTAGCCAAAGCCAGGGTTGATGTAGGCATGGGCTTTCACCTTCTAGGTGCATACCACGCTGAAAACACCTGCTATTTATTGCTTTTATGAAGGCACAGCTGAAGAGATATGGATAAGAACTGGCACTATTTCAGGCAGTGAAAGCTGGCTAACTTTGAAGACAGAACACCAGCAGAGACTGCACCGAGGTCTTCTCTGATGCTCTATACTGGTGCCTTCACATCCCTCTGCAGCTTCTAAGCTGCAGCACACAAAGAGACATGCCCTTGAAGCACCATCTAGTGTTTAATATCTGTCATGGTAGCTTCTACCCACTGGGTTTATTTTTAATGAAAACGAAAGAAAAAAACAAAAACAAACAAACAAATAAAAAAAAACCAAACCAGAAAAAACAAGTTTTGGAGACAATAGTCCATAGGATTCACTCTATTTCAGGAGAAATGCCAATTGAAAACAAATGGCTACCAGAAAGCAAAGACAAATCTGCAGAGATCGTTAAGAACAACTGAGGGAGTAAACAACCCTCAGCACTCTTCTCCCAGGCAGGAGCAAGAGGAACCTTTACATCAGACTCCTAAGGTCCAAATTGGACATGGAGATGAACCATAACTTCAGCATCCTTCCCACTGAGGCCAGCGGTGAAAAATCACGAAACTTCTGCACAACAATTTATATGTAGGATGCATGTTTCATATATCCTAGGTAGATAGAAACATACATATGTTTCTGTCTCCATTACCCTGAGTTTCACAATCTGGAAGGGAAGCTTGGAGGAAACCCCCAAGTTCTGCTTGGTTTCATGTTGAAACCATGTGAAGCCACAAATTCTGAAGAATTCTGAAGTAAAACTATGGATGTCTGATGTCTACTGGTAAGAATTATTTAATCTGCACAAGCTTAATGATAAGGGAGACACCAACCAGCATTGTTTAGGGCACTCAAACATGCTGTTTTCAGCATAGAAAGACAAATCCTTAATTACACAACACTGGTGTGCCAGAATAAGAAAAAACACAACTATTTGTGAGCACACTTGAGAACATCTATATTTCAATGGCTGGAGCTTGCAGCTACAACACAGTGGTTGTCTTCTGAACTGCTCCCCTAAAATCTGAAACAGACATCCAAAGTGTTCTCAAAAGACTTCTGTTAAAAGCTAGATGCCATATCACACAATGAGTGTCCCAGTGGAGTAATTCAGGTGGTTATGGGCTGCTCAGAGGCTCTGTGCAATTGCTGTGCATCAACTCAAAACAGCAGGTAGTCTCCTACCTTAACCAGACAACCACCACTACCACATCAAGCTCTGAGTAGGTGTTAAGAGAAGTATCTGTGAAGTAGGAAGAAATGACACTTACTTCAAGCTGGAAGAGTCCCGGTGGAACTTCTCTAAGTGAGTTCTCAGAAAAATCCACTTCTCTGAGGTGATTTTTCCAGAAAATAGTTAATGCATCAGGTAGGAATTCCAATGAGTTTCTAGATGCTTTACAACATTTCTGGGAAACACAAAAGAGAAAATATCCACAGAGTAGTAATCACCTCTTTAAATAATGAGGTAGATCAGCTGTCACATGTTTGAGGCATTAATAAATTAATTCTAGGTGATCTCTTTAGCTATTGTGATCTAGATAAACTGTTGTGCATGCAGGCACACAAGATTTGCTGAGATGTACAGGGTGTTTCAAAAAGATGGACCAAATTTCAATTGAAGGTCCATTTCAAATGGGTCCATCTTTTTGAAACACCCTGTACTTGCTTAATTGATGGGCAAATTCTTTGGTGGGCAAGAAGTATTTTAAAAGTAATTTTGAAAATTATCCCCATTTGATTTCCAACCATAAACATACACTTCACCAAAGTATAGTGTTCTCCTCCTATCCCTGTAATAACCAGCAATGAAGTCACAGTGATGGGTGGGTATAGATGGCTCAGTTGGCCACAGGTCTGGGCAAAGTTAACTTTGGATGAAGGCTGAGTGTTCTGTAAAATGATCCTGACAATACTTCTGCTAATATGAACTATGGAGAAAATTAATACATGATTCTAGAAGTTCTTCATCAGTGTCATCAATATGGTAAGAAAGAGGGAGAACCTCAGAAAGGCTTGGCCTGAGACTCATAAACCGAAATCAGACAGGGGCACTCCTAGAGGAACAGAAGAGCCTTTTAGCCTAAGACACCTGACAGCTTTGTAAAAATCACAGTATAATTTCTGCAACGTTTCAACAGTTTTTTGGGCCTCTGACTCTGTCAGAGCAGTTTGACTTACCAAAGGGCAGGCCCAGGGATCTGGAAACACTTTCAGCTGATTTCTGGAAACATTCAGTATGTTTAGGGACTTGAAGCAGTATACAAAAACGGTTGGAAGTTCCACCAACCTGTTGTCAGAGACGTCCAACTCCTGCAGCTTCCTTAAACCAATCCAATTAGTTGCTAGAAAACATGAAACATTGTGGACTTGGTGTAAGCATGACAGCAGTCTGACCCAGCATGGCACTGTGTACTTGACAGATAAAAGCCAAAGGATTTTATGAGTGCTAAAAAAACAACCAGGCCTTTCATGCACTTTGGACAAAGGATTGAGAGATGCTAAGCACCCCAAGCTAATACTGTCTTTAAGTCATTACTAAAACAGTTTGGGGTTCTCCCTTACAAATCAGGCCTTGAAATGTTAGTGTAACACTGGACTGTACATACTGTTTTCCTCATCAAATAACTTCTCCATATAGTTTTTGGAAGCGACGAGTTTCTTAAGGTTTTTAAGATGTAGGAATCCAGAAGGGAGAGTAGAGAGCCTGTTGCTGGATACGTCAACCTCGAGTAACCTGTGAGTACAGAAGATACTCAGTCAGGCATCAATAAAATGCTAGCAAAGACTCCTGTTGCCATAGACATTTATTTGACCAGGACAGCTTTAGATCTGAAGGAAAGGAGCTGGAATGCACTCTAACAAGGCAAAACAAAAAACCCTATTTAGAAAATTATCCCTTCTAGGGAGCAGAGAGAAGCAGTCTGGATAGACAGTGGGTCAGATAATTGATAGGAGCCAGCAAACATCAATCTGAGCCAGCTCAGGGCTTAGACTTGGAGGAGTAGGGCTCACCAGAACCGGAGAAAAGCAGAAGCAACGTGAGACAATACAGGAATAAAAGTCTCTACAATTGTCCTGACAACTAACTTGGAAACACTGAGAATGCGAAAGAGCAACTCTTAAGATAAACCTTGCAGCAGACAAAAAATAAACCAAGAAGCTCTGGCATACACTCTTCACTTAGGCAATTTCATGCAAGAACAACTGAGACATTTGCACCTGCTCTCTGCATGGGTTCAGGTTGCTGTGGGCAGCAGCACACACACCTTGTACATATAATTTCATCAGATGACTGTACGCTGGGTAACTCTGTCAGCTGATTGTCAGCCAGGCTGAGCTTCCTGAGGTTGATCAGGCCCCATGGGATCACAGATGGAAGGGAGACCAGACAGTTGGCAGAGAGGTCAAGCTCAGTTATCTGACAGGAGATATCAATCAGCCAGTCCAGATCCACCCAGGGCAGCTTGAGGTTTGACCAGTTCACGCACAAAGCCTGCATGTGTCAAAGAAAGGAGAGAGAGAACCACGTCAGTAAAATCCCAGCGCTCTGGGCTGGTGTCACACTGCTGGGAACCTGGCAGGTCAGAGCACAGACCATAAACATTCTGCTCACTTTCCAATCTGCTTCTAGGTATCAAACTGACTTGGAGATGAAATCATGCCTGGATATCAACAGCCTCAACCAGCAGTGAGTTTCCACAGGGCTGGGCTCCCTGCCCTGCAAGACACATTCACGCTAGCAGCATGATATGGACAGATCATGGAAACCCATCTTAAATCCAGACTCCAAGCCCAAACCCCACTGCTGCTCTCTTGGACGTGGCCTGCATGGCTGCTCACATCTCCAAGGGACTCTGAACACCAACAGAGACCCGGCAGGTCCAGAGGAACTCCTGTGGAGCAGTCAGCCCCTGAAATGCTTGTGGATCATTGTTTGTGTTTTTGTAGAGGACAGGGACAGATCTGCTGAGTGTAGTAATGACTTCTCACCAGGAGGCTTGATACTGGAATAATTAATATATGCTCAGGCACTGCTCTTCCACCTTAAACCTGCCAACAACAAGCAGCCAAACCGAGCTGGGAAAGTTTTAGGTTTTGCAAAGGAACATCTGGGAAATGCAAGGAAAGGCAAATGTCCTCTTGTAAAGCATTTCTAAACACTAGAAATTTGCTCAGTATCATTTAGGAAGGTGTTTTAGTATCCAAGAGACATGATTTTGGCAGTTACCTCCTCTCTAGATAACATTCTGCTGCTTTTGACAGCAAGATGAGGAAGTCGTTTTATCCTCTTATGGAAAAAACCCAGAAGTTGTTGTGAAAGGCAGAACTACTTATTCCAGGTTCCAGCTCAGACAGAAGAAAACATGAACACATAATGGCCATCAATGCAAACAAATGACCCAAGGCTCATTTTCAAGATCACTTCCTCGCATTCCAGTGAGATCTATGTTCCAAAATACACATTTTTAAAATATTAGTCCCAAAAACTTTTTCATAAACTCAGTATTTTTGCCATAACTCATCCCAAGGACAGCCTCAGTGAAGTGATGGTTAATTCTCCACCAGGAGGCAGCAAGGACCTGACAGCAAATTTAATTTGCTTTCCAATTCCCAATATTTAGCACTTAGGATTTACAACCCCAAATTAAGAATTCAAAGGAATATATTTTAGCAAAGGAGAGAAAGAAAAGGGAAACAAAGGTCTATCTCAAATGCTTATTTGAGATTCAGAACTCCCAAGTAATGAAGATCTCACAATTTCAATGTTGAGGAGAAGGGAATTAAGGGTAAGCACAAGCAGTTGCACTTTTTAGCAACTAACAGTAATCGTACTTAGTGCAGCACTTTTCAAGTGTTCACTAGTGAAGCCTCAGGACAGCCCTGCAAATAGGAATGGAAATATTATGCCCATTGTATGACTGGGGAAACCGAGGCAGAGAGCACAAGCTGTCTGCCTAAAGCTACATTCACCATCATGCCACGAGGCATCCATGTAGAACAGAGCAAGCCAGCAGCGACGAGAAATCAAATTAAGTGGAGTAGCCACAGCTACTGCAAAATACACAGTGCCTAATGGGAGGTACACTGCAAAGCTTTCACACTGCCACTAAACAGATTCTGCTACACCATTAGACTTTTCCAGGTCTGTGTATTTCACAGATTTCCTGCTTACAAACTCTTGTTCTGAATTCTGCATGTAGTGCCCTGTAATTTTCTCTTCTCCCTTAACAGCCCAAGACTGAGCCTGTTTACACCACTGGACAGCAATCAGGTGTGGTTTATGGTAACAAAGAGTATAAACACACAGATCAGAGTCCCTTTTTTCACACCCTCCCCCGCTACCCCACACTTCAGGAGAGGTGTAGGGACAGGAAGAGCTTCCCAGTACAAGGAAACCTCACTGGGGAAGTGCACATTTGTGCTGAAACGCTTGACTAGTTTTTCCTGGTTCCTTGAATTGCTTCAAGAACTCCTAACAGGAGGCAGATCCCTAAATCCAGATAATGCAGGGAACCAGCTCTACACTACAAACAAAATCAAGTTGTATTGGTATCTGTCTGGCTACTTACATGCACATTCAGGGCACTACCCTGTCTTATAATACTGTTACTCTATTTCAGATAGAGAGCTCCATCCTATAGCAACTAAAATTGTCTCTGAATAGAAATACAGCTTAATCAGCTAGAAAGTTCTCTTACTGATATCATTTACACCATACTGTGGTTTATAGTGATGCCACAGAAGCCTTTTTATGCCAGGGCAATTAAACCTACACCATGACTTCTGCTCATACAGAAAAAAATCATCACTCTCCTACCTAACACTGCTGGATAAAATCACATAGTCTGCACTAGCAAAAACAAATCCCTTGGCTAAGGAAGGAATTAAGAAAAGGCCTGACCCCCAACTACATGTGCTTCATGCAGATTTTTAATAGGAATGGCCTTTTCAGGCTAGAAGAGAAAGGTGGAACAAAGATCCAGCTACTCAAAGTATAATACAAGCACAGCCTGCCTAGATATGTGAGAAACCTTTTGACAGGAATTAACCATTTAACAACTAACCTTGGCTGGCAATGCATACTCCATCTTGATGCTTTCTTTCCAGGAATACCATTTTTTTTAAAAAAGGCACATTGAGACTCAGCCAAAGTGGGGGCGGAGGGAGTAAGCCAGAAGGAATAGGGGAAAATCCAAGCTTTTAGGCAGCAGTTCCAGATAATGTGTCTGTGGTCTAAAAATTAACTGCCAGTAAGAAAGGGGCTTCCCGTTTACCCATATTGTTGTCAAGACATGGGGCATGGAAATACTAACACAGCACTGAGGATTACAGAAAAGTAGATTCGTCTCAGACTGCCTATCAGACCCACAAATTATCTCCTGTAACCATCAGGAAGACCTTGCTTGGAGGGAGACTAAACCTAAAAAATGAAGCCATGGAGATCAGCCATGCCCTTTCTCTACTTCCTACTTCTCTACAGCTCCCTTTTGCCAACACCCTTCATGGAGACCTCAGGCAGTGGCTGAAGCAACTTTTTGCTGACCCCATGCTGCTGGAGCAAGGTGGAATGAAGATCTGCTGGGAGACTAAAGCTACTTTTCATCCTACCACGCAGAAAACAGTGACATTACATTCAAAAGTGGCCTCTGCACTGATATAGCAGTTAATTATTATCCCATGTATATTATGATCACCAAAGACAAGTTCAGGGCAACGTCCAACAGCACACCAAGATGGAACTGGTGGCATCCTGGCACTTTCTCCTTCAGCAATGGTACTGCCACGATGGCTGTGGACACACAGGATCTGCACCATGGCCCAAAATGAAAACAGGTAAGGAAAAATGTTGTGGGCTTTTTAAAGTACCTTTTAGCATCTGATCTAAAGCGGGATGCTCTGTAGCACCTTTCCTGAGATAAACATCCATAACCAGAGTATTGAACCCCATCAACTATTCACATATTTTACAGAAACAAACAGAAGGAAGAAAATTGAGATTTCCAGCCAAAAATCACTGTCTCGGGCTACCCAGACTCTGCTAACCCATACAATGGGACAGTAACATCTCCTCCTCACCCATGGGAGCCAGGAATAAAAATGCACTACAGATTCCAACTCCTTCTTTTCTCTTCCTGCTTAATTAAACTCTGTCCAACAAAGCTGCAATAAAAACAGTATCAGAAAAAAGAACTGATGGTGTTTATACCCTCCTACAGTTCCCACTCTGTTTTAAGATGATGTTCTTTACAGTACAAAAAAGGACTTGTCCTTGAATACACCAACCAATGCAGCAATAATATCTATAGCCTGTTTTTAGCAGGTGCAAGCAGGACCATGTGTCCCTGCTGCTTCTCATTTCAGACTGTTACTCATCTCTATTTTGCATTTAAAATGATGTGTATCAGTTACCTCAAAAATGCAGTCATGGCCTCAGGCCATGTGATAGAAAGATACCTGCAGAATTCAGATAGGGACTTCTAAAACCACAGGCAAGATTGTGAAATCCAAAACCTGCTATGAATGCTGCGGGGTAGGTGTCCTCATCTCCTAGGCAGCTTTCTGAATCTCAGCAGTAAGTGCCTTGCACTCAGTGCTCCTCCCATACAGAGCCAAGGACTGACAGTGTCCCTTCTACCCGAGTACTGCAAACTGGAGGATCAGCCAAGCCCCTTCATCTGACTTAGGGACAGTGGACCAAGTCCACCTTGGTGCTACTAACCTGGTGTCAGGGGAGTTATCTTAGGGATTTACTTGGCTCAGCACCCTGCAGTGAAAACGTAATTAAAGTGACAGAAAGCCTGACAGCAATGCCATGAAGAGAGGGGATCTCCTCCCCAACTCATACTTAATCATCTCCACTATCTTCCCAGAAAATCCCATTTCTTTGATACCAAAGGTCTGTGATACAAACACAGCCTGACTCTGGGCAGCTTCCTGCTCTTCAGAAGGGCAAGGAAAACCTCTGCAGACTCCCCTCTCCTGCCAAGGAAAGAATTTCTCAATATGACTCCTGAAAAATAAATGGAAATCTTCTACTGCAGTGATGTCAGGGGATGCACTGAGGAAGGCAAGAGACTGGAAATTGTGCAGAAGCAAGAAACCCCACTGCTCTTGGGCAAACAATGAACACAAAAAATATTTACTTAGATTTGAGACCTTTTGGTAAGGTGATTAAAAAAGGCTGTTTTGCATTTCTCCTGACTGTCGTGACTTGCCCCAACAGAACCTCCCTCTTGCCAAAGACAGGATATTCTGAGGTCAGTGATCTAATTCCTCCTGCACATTTCTTTACCAATGGAGATGTGAGAGGATCACACACATACACATACTTTTGTATCCTTGTGTAGAAAACTCTGGCCAAAATACTTGCTGGGGAAAATGCAGCAGTTTAAGCTCTTTTCTGGTCTGTAATAGAAAAATAAAAAATATATAGCTCACATTGGGAAGTCACATGTTTTTCCATGCTGATTAAACCTATCAAAGCCTGGAACCTGTGCCCAGCCATTTTACTGCAGGGGGTCTTTTTGCCATTTGCTACCTGTTCCTGTAAAAATGGAGCACTTCCTCTCTTCAGCAAGGCAATGGCTTGCTGTGGAGATAAATTTATGCCAGAAAAAAAAAAAAAGGAGAAACAGCTATTAGAAAAATGAGATGTAGTGCTTCTTGTGTCAGAAAGGGCAACACTATGCTCCATGGCTGCCTGGAAGGTGTGGCAGCTAAACAGAGCTCTCCAACCACATTTTATGCATAGCTGTAGCGTTCACTGCTGTGAAATCAATTGGAGGTCAACTGTGCAGTGCTTTCACTTGAAGACAGCATAGATGGGGCAAACCCTTTTGAAGTTCTGGGCTCATTCTGAAACGATCCATGCTTGGTCTGCCCTGTCCAAGAGGAGAGACTCTGACATCCAGCTGGCTGCCATACACCTCGCAGGCTCCACACAATCCTTCCCTGCTTCCTCCCAGTGCAAAATGCATCACAGCATTTACACAAGAAGATTTACATTCGTGAACCTTAAGAGAGCTGAAGAAAGCACTGAGGCAGCTTGTTTGCAGCTGCCATGAAGTCGTGTTTTAAAAAATACCAGCATGTGTGATTATGGTTTCCCAGAGACCAGAGCTCTGCAGACAAACTAGGACAAATCTTCCTGAATTTAGCCCAGTCTGCCAGAATGAATTCAAAGAGAAAGCATTAAATAAGCAAACATATTAAAAATAAACAGCTACTAGAAGAATCAAGTTTCTGTGTCTGTTTGGGTTTTTTTGTTTGTTTTTTTCTTTTTCTTTTTCTTTTTTTTTTTAAACCAGGCCTTTCTGGCAATTAGCTGATGTTTTAAGATTGCTCTCTTCTTCACTCAGGGTGTGACAACAGCAAAGCTGAGTCATTTTTACAGCAGCAAAGTTAAATATTGCCAACAAGCTCACATGGAAAACTGATCTCTTCCCTGCGATTCAAGCATTTATTCCAAGTTTACTCAAGCTGAATTATCCAGTTATTTGGATTTTTTTTCTTCTAGAAGGCATGTAGTTTATCAACTCTTATCCACAACCATCTAGGATTTAGGGTTTTTTGTTTACCTGTCAACAAAACTAAGAATCCCACAGGGAGGGCTCTGAATCTGCTGATTGAACCGAATGAAGTCAACCTCACACACGCGGACCGTGATCCCTAACATCCACGGTATCGGAGGGAATCCAGTGAGACAGGGGCTTGGCAGGAAAACAGAGGATGGAGAAGCTTGTAACACTATGAAAACCTCTCTGCTTATTTTTACTTAACGCCAAAGCAGAATCAACACCCCATACTGTTACTGGCTGAGCAAACAGACACTCAGCTGGCAACGGGATTCACGCACACTGGAGCCTTGATCGAAAAATTTCCTTTGCAATTTTTCACTGCACAATTTTTATGACCTGATGAAAGCTGTAACTATTGAAAGTTCAGGGCTCTGACGCTGATATTCAACACCGGTTAATCTACACGCTGAGGGGAAAAACAAAAAATGCCTGATAACTAAATTGCTGGGTAACAGTGGAAGTAATAGATAATACTACACACTTCCCTGTAAAGCAGCAACTGTGTGCTGTGAGACATTTTTCAGTTCTGAATAAAGGAGGCTTGGATAACAGAGATTAAGAGAACGAAGAATATAGCCTAGTTATACGAAGATATGTGGTAATTCTAGAATGTAACCACACCCTGCATGAAAACAATGCCACTCATCTGTAGATCTCAAAGCATCATCATTATGTATTAAGCCATCCAACAGCTCTGAGTTTTGAGGAGGTTAATACTCCTGATTTTACAGTGGAAGAAACAGAGATGCAAATGAATTACTAAAATCATCAAAAGGCTGACAGTGGCTAAGTAGTGAACAGAGGTCTCACCAACCTAAAACAGCTCAAATTCCTTTTTGTTGGCCTCTGTGTCCCATCAAAAACTATTTCTGTGGGACAACCACAGCTTAGCTAATATGATCTGATCACATATGGTACTCTCCACGCTGCTCCAGAAAGCCAGATCTGTCCCAAACGAGTGACAGTGAAGGCTACCAGCCATCTTCTACTACTGAGGATCTGAAGTCAGGAAGGTATTTTGAGCAGATGTGAGCTTGCTCTACTCATGCTCCACGTTAACAAAAAGCCACGAGTCTGTTTGTATGTGCTACATCAGAGCTATGAGATGCAGGGGAAGAGAAGAGTTTACACACTCAGTTGTGCCATGCCAGTACTCCTGAATCACCTCGGAACCAGAACACACAATCAAAACCTAAAAGAAGCTCTTATCCTGGGGTCACAGAAGAAGCCTGTGGTAGCCTTTATTTCTCCCGAAGACTGAGCACAAAGTCAGTGTTTCCTTTCCACTGCATACGTCTGGTTCACACGCTGATGTTAAAATTGCCAAGCGGAAGCTGCCACATGCAGCGTCTTCCACCACGATGCCATTTGCAGGCCTTAAATGTTTTACACCTTGCAATTCAGCACTGGCATGAAAGCCACTTTCACAGCCTGTTCTCTAAATGGGCAGCAAACCACAAGGCTCTTAGCTGAGAAGAAGAATCACCAGCCACATGGTATGCAAAGACGAGTATCAATTATTAACACGATGCTCCTTTAAAAGGATGTCCCTTCAGATGGATAAATGGCTACTTACTGGTTTTGCTGGAGCACTACCTGGGAGTGGGCTCGTCTCAATGAAATACTTCCTCAGAAGGTGTTTGCTGGATTCAGGACTGTCCATCAGGATGTAGGAACAAAAGAAAGCTCCGTTCCGTAATAAAAACACAGCTACATCTTCATTCCCTGTGAAGAAAAGAGATTGTCTGTTCTCTTCTTCTCATGTAAATGAACCAACAAGGAGCTGAACAGAAATCCTGGGAAATAACCACTTCTGAAAAAAACTATGGGGGTGTACAAAAAGGGAACTGAACTGTATAAAGGCTCTTTCCTCCAGTGATAGGCTATGGTTTAGTCAAACTGAGACAGCAGAGACACTATGTGAAAGCACTGGCCCAGGCTCTGTTTTTCTCTTATTACCCCTGTCTTACTAAACTATACACACAGCTATGCTTCGAAGTGTAAATTATTCAGCCTAAATGAGGCATGTGTGCCAGAGTGTCCATAACAATAATGCTTTTACTTGCAAGGTTTCTGCTTCTGAAGGGTCTTTTCCCTAGGATTTTACAGAGGAAAGTTCAGTCTCTCCGTATTTACAGCAGTCTAACAGAAGAAGGCTCTCACTTAAATGTGCCTAAGTCAAAAGATTTAGAGCTAATTTTATTTTAGTTTATCCTACTGGAAATCCAGGACAATTCCAGGCAAGCCAGCCCACAGTGATACCTTCCCAGATGTGAACAACTCAGCCCATTCTTTAAAAGAAATTGCAGAAAGGGGCAAAGGTTTGAAGCATGCAAATACATACCTGCTTTTATAGCAGCGTACAGGGGCAGCCGTATAAGAACTGGAAACTCATTCTTCCTGACTGCACAGCTCTCTGGGTCAGCATTGTATGCACGAATTAGGAGTTTTACTATGTCCAAATGTCCCTGCTGGCAGGCTATGGCCAGCATCCAGTTCAGGAGTTGTTGGCAAGTATTGGGACCTACCGAAAAGATGCAGCATTTGACTTGGTTGATGCCACCCAGCTGTGATGTGCAAGTCATCCACAAATGATGGCTATGCAAAGGGTATAAGGTGAAGCCTCCGAGAACAAAAGAGCAGACTGCACTGCAAGAGTGTGTTACAGAAGAGCCCTAAGCTGGCCAGGTACAAATTTTACAGCTTTGATTTGCTGGTTTTTGTTACCTACCCAGCTAATGGGAGAACTTTTTTGAATGTCTCTGATCCAAACACGCATAAACTGGTGACAGTGGAAGGTTTGGTGGATGCCTGCTAGGCTGCCAGCAGAAAAATCAAACATCTAATCCCAAGCAGAAGTGCCAAGGGATGACCCAGGACTATCTCTGCATCCAGAGACAACAGGCCTGATCCAACAGGCATTAGATCCAAGCATCCAAGATCACTTCTTCCAAGGGGATCCCCACTTCATGAGGGGATACAAAGAATGAGAAAGAACAGCTGACTTTTCAGGCTACTGGATGAATAAAACAAAAATAAATGTTTCAGACAAGACAAAATAATTGTTTTACTTTGTTTTTACCACAACCTAAAGTCTCCCACAAAAAATTTCATTTCCCCTTGAAATATTTCATTTTGAGTGAATACTTTACTATCGATTCATAGTAAAGTTAGACGAATGTCATTTAAGGCTAAAAACTAAAATACCACGTTCTGATTTTTTTTTCAGTTTCTTCCTGTGGAAATTACATCATTCTTTGCATTCTTAACAACCCAACTAAATCATTCACCCTTGTGCTGCAAAAAATGGGCTCCACTTCAGCTGTAAGCCACAAGAAGTTCACACCGAGCCAGAGAGAATCTCTCCAGTGCATATGCCAAATTGCAAATTCATACAATTTATTTCTAAGCCCTGTGATAACTTCCCAGGGAAATAAATGGAAAGAAAAAAGCTTCTGAAAAAAAAAAAAAGCTGCTGTTTGTATAGAGCACCTCCCTGACTCCCCAAAGCATGGGTTTAAGGGATTTTGATCAGTTCTAAACTAAGTTTCCAGAAACTACTTAAGTCGCTTTTCACTACTGAGAGTATTATATTAACACAATTTAATTACAAAACCAGCACTGTCAGCCTCCTTCCTGGCTAAAGAAAATATTATGTTTAACTGCATCCCCCAAACTGGAACCTTTCTTTTGCTTATTAATGCTCTAGTGGTTTAAGAACATCAAATAAGCAGGTTTCCCAACAGGTTATTCCCGTTCTCACTGAGGACACTGGCAAGTACATAGCTTCAGTGAGGAGCTGAATTCAGGTCAAAGATTGCAGAGGCTTAGCTTAGCTGTTGTAGTTACTGCAGTGAGAAGCAGCTGCCATGCCTACAGTACACTTAGAGAGGAACAAGAGGAGCCAAACACAAGTTCCTGGTCCCGAGTTAGAGTAATGCTCTTCCTCCCCTCCCACAGCTGCCTTAAGAATTGTGGCTGGGTCTAATGATGCCTTTGTTCTGCTATAAAATAATTTTAAAAATGAAATGTAACTATAATGTAATGATTATTCTAAAGAAGGAATTCCTCTGGAAGTCAAATTGAGTCAAGAGAGCACAAAGCATGCTGCCAGCTGGGCACCCAAACTATTACTTTCCAGGCAGTCATGCTGCACTCTCACTCCCAGCACCACCGTGTCTGCTGGATCAGCAGAGTGGGATGATGCTGTTTTCTGAAAATCCCTTCATTTCTCTGTGGGTTCTGGGACGTTACCCAGCTGTGAGGCCTGATGGGAATGAATTGTCTAAATGGCATCTCCCTCCACTTCCAATTTGCAAACATGGAATATTTTTATGCATGTGTTTTCCCTCCCACGGGGGAAGTTTTCTTCAAACACAGCAGATATTAGATCCCTCCACGCACTTTCCCATGACTAAGTCCCTCCCCTTTCAAGGGATGTGAAAAAATTAAATAAATGCCTGCTTGAAGCTATAGCACCCAGCTACCAAGAAGCTTGAGGAAAGGCAGAGGCAACCCAATAAGCTTACCATGCAAGGAATCCAGCAGCTCTTTCACAACGTCCTTATGTCCAAAATATGCAGCCACCACAGCTGCATTGTCATCATTAGGTTCTGTTGGTAACACCACTAATGCTTCCTTCAGTAAATACCTCACTGCCTGAAGATCTCCGTATGCTGCTGCAATACCTAAAAGCTGGCACTGGTAAAGAAAACACAGCAAAATAAACTCCCTGTAAAAAGAGAGGGCACAGAAAGGGAGCATTCCTAGAGCCATGCATTTATTTGTGCCCAAGCAGATTCACACTCACTGCCACTGTGGTTTACTGAGACTGTGATAAACACTACCAGCCATTATCATCATTGCTGTTGATATATTAATTATATTAATTTGTTGGAGTTTGTTTTGTAGGGGGTTTTTTATGGCTTTACCACAAAATTACTCAAGGCACAGAATGGTGAGCATAGAACCACTTTTCATGGACCATCAGTAAATGTATTTGCACAGCTCTGCTACAAGGTACAGTGTTCCCAGTTTTGGAGATGGCCAATACATCTGGATTGGCACACAGGTTCTCTCCCAAAACACTAACATAAGCTCTGTGCAAAGAGCAGGCTCAACATGAGGGTTCTAAAGGCAGAGCAGTGCAGAACCTGGCACAGATAGCTCCAAACACAAGCAGCAAAACCTTCCCAGGGGGCCATTAAGGATCTTTGTACTGATGGGGGAATAATTATTTTTTTTTTGCTAAGTCTACAAACTGCTTCCTTTTTATAAGGAAAAATCTATTTCCCTGTTTTAGTGACCACAGCACCAGCAGCCCTCCTTGCACAGCCTCCTGTTCCTGCACACACTGTGCCTGTGGTCTGTCTCGTCTTCCTGATCAGTGCTTTCAAGGGCAAATCCTGTCCCTGAGCATTGCTCCTGAAGTGCCCCACACAGCCAGCAGAACACGTAAAACCAAATGGATTTTCTGCATGAGAAATGACAGAAGACAGCAGCTGGGCATTCTGGTTTCTTTCTCAATAAAGTCTGAGAAAGAGCAGTACTTAACCCTACCTTTTCCACTTGCAGTGCAGTCTCCTCGCATGACAACTTAATCAGCTCTTGGGCCTTACTGGTGTCTCCAGCTTTGTAAGCATCCTGAATGCTTTCTGTAACTGGTGTCTGAATTATGGAGACTTCGCCGACTGTGGACTGTTTGCCACCCATGTCCACAGTTCCTGCAGTAAAAGTAGAAAAGATGGGTCAGGAAGAAGTACCTGTTCCTTACTCATGCACAGCTGCAACGCCAGTGCATCCTGGCAACAAAAACAGGGGGTGAATTATTTTCAGTGAAATATTAACTGCACACAATTAAAAAAAAAGGCAGAAACCTCAACACTCAGTTACCTGATAAAAGAAAGTGATAATATGTTAAAGTACTTCCCAACAGCGACGTGAAACTAAAAGGGACAGCGAGTTCCCCAACTGCTCCCAGAGGTGGTTTCCAAAGGATGGTGTGAAAGCTCACACACAGGGACACGTGCCACACACCACCTCCTGCTGCAGGAACCAGGGAAGAGAAGGGCTTACTTGAGACTGGCATCTGTGGTTCCTCTGAAGATGCAAGGTACCTGCAGGACCTTCAAAGCAATTCTCATATTATTAGCCTTGCTCCAGTCACACTTCACCTCTTGACAAGAGCTTAGTAAAACCCCACCGTATTTCTCCAGCACTTTCAACGAGAGCTTTATATACCTCAATGAACATGGAAGAAAAGAAATTGGGAATATTTTTACTTTGGGAAAATGGAGATTATGCAAGATGCCCAGTATCACCCTGATCAATCCTGGAGAGTCTCCCAGCCTAGACTTTTTTTTTTTAATGCCATTAGGAGCCAGAAGAGTTTTTGTGTCAAAGATTAAAAGCTGCAAACCATTAGAGAAGATGCTTGCAGTGGGTGACTAACAAAGAGGCAGCCATGAAGTCTCATCCCCCAGACAGCCCCCTAACTGCCAGAACAGGGAAAGTTGCAGGAAAGTCACTGAATTATGAGTAAGAAGTTCAGGTCTGCTCCTGAATGCCACACGAGACAAGAGAAAAGTGGCACTTTTCATTTGAAAAGACCATTTTGTACTCATTTTTTCCCACTAAAACATTGTAATTACCAATGCTTATTTGCAATTGGTTAAATAAAGCCCTTAAGCCCACAGATTTTCATATACATTAACAAAGATTTTGTTATTTTTTTTAATAGACACATATGTCAGGCAGGACCTACTTCAATGCAGCCTGGAAAAACAAGTGAATTCAGACCAATCCATAATTGTCAGTAAATATCTTTGAATAATGCAGTCTGAATCACCAATAGATTCTGACTAACACTTCTCATCAATTATTTAAATGAAGCTCAAATCACTCAGACATCAGAGACGGCTCCAGAGATTAGTGCCATTAAAAATGTGCCCACATCAATAACCTTTCTCAGATGATGCAGAGCACGTGAAGGACAAGCAGCAGAAATCAGGGTAGATGAATGTGAAGTTAAATGACAGCATAATAAACAGCATCTCAGAGTTCACGTTAATAGAGCCTTCATAACTCTGTAGTTTTCAGGGGTGTGTGGAAAAAGAAATTCATCCAGTATTTGTTCCAGTCTTTTAGAGCAGACTCCCCACCTGCAAGGGATCTCTAAGAACACTGATGTGATTTAATTTTCTATTTAATGGACACCAAAGGTAAGAAATGCAAATGATTCTTAGGCGAGTAACTGTTTAAAGGGTGATAGGAGAGAGAATTTTAAAGCAAAATAGTTCTTCTGTCGTTTTAAACAACTCAGAACTGGACTAAGTAAAGTCAAGCAGTGCAGATCCAAGCAGACACTGCAGTTACTGGAACACGCAGCCCTCCCGCGCTCCGTGCTGGTGATGAAATCCCGAACCTAGAGAGAAACACTGGAATTCCCCTTGAAGGAAAAAATGCCTCACATCAGAGACACAAAACAGCTGGAAAGCCGAGCAGGAAGCCCTGCAAATCGGAGCTGACAGAGCACAGCAACTTTAATCTGGTTACTAAAGAAATGCTGAAAGGAGGGACAGAATTTTACTTCCTTTCCGACTCAATCCCGATTTTGAGGACTATCACTCAAGACCCACTCCTGCAGCCAATTCCACATATGAAGGCACATAACTTTCTGGCAAAGAATTGAGTGAGGCTATCTTGCTTTTCTAAATCGGGGCCAGGAGAGGTAGAGGTACAAGTATCTCTTGGTCAGAGATTTATTTCGGATATGGGAGATCCTGGTGTCACTTCCTCGTCCATTAGAGAAGTCTCAGGCCAATGACTCATGCCTCCTGCACACCAGAGCTCTTCTTATAGGAGCATTATCCACCTCTCCAGTGTGCAGGAAGGACTGCCAAATCAGTTGGTTGTGGAGCACAAGAAGGACCACAATGTTGTAACTGAGGGAAGGAGGAACTCCACAAGCTAGACCCTAATCCCAAGACCGCTTCTGTGTTTTACCGAATGACTACTTCACAAAACTACTTGGCTAATGTGTCATGCTTCCTCTTACATTTTTGACCTCCTCAATCTTCAGTCCTTTGTAGTGTAATGGCTTAGTTACAACCACTCCTACCATCACCGCTGTGTGGAGAACATGGGCTGGCCATCAACCACCGTGGTCTGCTCGTGTACATTAGGTGTAGGCTCCTGGACACTCCAGGAATGGGAAGGTCACAAATGTCTGGCTTTAGGGAATTTACATCCTCCCAGAGTTAGTTGGCAGTTTAATCAGAGTCTTTGGGGTATT
The DNA here is from genome assembly GCA_013398125.1 of Aegotheles bennettii. NCBI lineage: Eukaryota > Metazoa > Chordata > Aves > Caprimulgiformes > Aegothelidae > Aegotheles > Aegotheles bennettii. The sequence continues at coordinate 713,674 of VZRW01007566.1, read as the reverse complement.
AATAAGTCCCTAAATCCAATTTTAGTCTTGTCTTAGGCAAATAAGAACTTTGTATTGATCTAAACAAAACTACCCAGTTTCGAACACTTGAACATCCATCTAATAGAAGTCAATAAAAGCTTCATTGGATGTAAGAAATCTGGGCAATTCTACTGTTTGAAGCCAATATATTTGTATTTAAATATTCTTGGCAGAAAGATAACACTGCTTATCATTCAAGTTTCTTATGTAAGTGTCATCAAAACTTCTGAGATTGCTTTCTACAGAGTAAACTGACCTCCTGCCAAAGACCCAAGGGAAAAAGCTGCCAAAGTTCTTCAGCAAAAAAAGACTTTGCAATTTAACTGAAAAAAGAATGAAAAAAGCAAAACTGGTGAGCTTGCCCTCAACCAACAGCTGTATTCACATGATTCTGTCAAAGTTAACTTGAGCTTTCAAAGGTTAAATGAGAGAAGGTGGGCTGCCATTTGTAAATACCCAAAAACCAGAGGAGCCATCCATTGCAAAGCCAAACATCTCGCCAAACAAATTACCCAATTCACAGAAGACTTCCTGGTGACTTAGTAAATGATATATTGACTTGTGAAACACAAATGGAAAATAAGAAGTAGCACGTTCTATAAGCCTAATTTATACTCACCAGTAGGAAAAAAAAGAAGAGGAAAATTACATTCTACTGACTAAAGGCTGTTTTATTTCTAGAAGATGCATGACTGAACTATCATCAGTACTGGCATTCATGTAGGTTGGGAATAAAGTTTTGCCAATACATGCATCAGCCATTTTTAGCAAAAATCTGGGCCAAAATCCAAAGAAATTCTGCCTATGGCTTTAACCCTACAAATCTCATGCTCTTTACCCGAGCTCTTTGTGGCTTTCTTAATAGGATCACCTCACATATAGCCTTGAACAACGACATGTGAGAGCAACATTGAAGTTGAATAATATCAAACCTCTAATTTTCAACTTGATCGTGCAACATGCTGAGCATTTAAAACTCAGATGTAACAATGTGCTTTTAATGCTTAGACTGCATGGCTGTTGGAACTGGCTTCTGTGCTTTGCACAGTAGGGTCTACACTTGACCATGCCTATTGCTATGTGCAATACAGCATAGCAAGTTATGATATCCCATCAGTACATCTTGGATACTCCTGCAATGAAAAGCTACTAGAAACTCTAGAAGCTCTTAGACACCCATTGTGATTTCCTTTAGTTTTTGCTTTATTGCACACAGATCTGGGATGGAGTTCCTGTGTTGGCAGAGGTTCCTCTAAAACCACTGCCCCAGATCAGCTCCCCTCTGCTGAGCCTATTTGAATGGAGGAGGCATGGTGTGAGTTCATTTCTCTATCACATTTGAATGCCAATTAAAATAAGTCATGGGGTTTACTCCCTATCATTCAGATCATCTCTGCATCATCTTTATTGAACTCCTCAGCAGACCCACGGCTCTTTTTCTTTGCTTGCTTTCTAATGACTGTAAGCAAATCAAGTGCTGCCGTAAGGGGAAAATGGGAGGCATTTACTGACGTTAAAAAATCATCCTTCTATTCCTCACACAACAGCTTGTATCAAAGCAACTAACTTTGGAATTATTCCCCACTCTTGATTTCAATGTTTTATACTTTGGAAGTAGCCTTTAAGCCTGGCTTTCCAGCAACAGCCTTTTACCAAAGCTAAGGGCAAGACTAATTTTCTTTTTGAAAATATTCCAATGGAAACAGTGGTTATCAATAAGAAAAGCAGTGTTATTTTATTGCCATTCAAAGGTTATGACAGTAGCACTTTTAAAAGTGCAACAGACTGCTGTCCCAGCTCAGAGAAACAAAACAAAAATAAGTCTTATTAATAATAAAAGGTATCGTGAGAATTTCAGAGACATCTGTGGTTATAGTCTGTCTCAGGCCTTGTTATTAAGGCAGGTGAAAAAAAAAAAGCTAAAATATCTAAAATGACATTATGCCATTATCAGCAAAAAGGTGAGGCTTTGCAGGTCGATGCTGTGAATCAGCAAACAGCTGCACAACAGAACAGCACCCTGAACAGATGATGATGATCTTTATATCTCAAATCATGGTATTCCTGTCCCTGACACATAACCTCACGGAGTTGGTAAGTGCTGCATTAGTCCCCTTGATATGGGGGTTCTTTGGCAACTCACTAGGATATTTTTATTTAGCAGAGAAAGATATAAATGAGATGCTTAACACAGGATAAAACAATGCAGGATGGTAACTTACTCCAAAACACAATTACAATAATAATCACAATAAAATAATAATAATAATAATAATAATAATAATAATACTTTAAAACTGCTACTGACCTTGTCATAATGTGTGCAGGTATTTCCAGAGACGGGAGCAAACCAAGATGATGACTTTACCACCTCATTCAGCGATGCTCAATTAAGCTATTAATTCTTGGACTGTTAGCCACCCACCTCTGCTTCAGCACAAGCAGCTCTTACAGCGGCCACTGCTTGTAGCATCTTTTGGCTTGCTGGCTGCTTCTTTTGTCTGAATTAACTACTACATTTTAGCCTTGACAGTTATTTTCATCTTCATGTCCCATTACAGTGAAATCAAAGCCTCTGGTTCAGAGAGGATCTGAGGATGGGGGTGGGCAGGGAGGCCGCCTCTCCGAGCTGAGATCAGATGTTAATTCCTCAACAGTACCAGATGGCTACAGCTAACCCTCACCAGCTTAATCTTTTGCCATTTTGACTTCTGAGTGCTGCCACAGAGCAAATAAAAAAATGGGACACAGATGAGGTTTAAGATGTGTCGAGTATTTAAAGCCAACTCTCCCAAACACTTAAAAATGCACAGGTGTTGCTGAGCATTTTCAGTACTATTCTGTGCAAGATTTGGCAGCCTGGCTTGCAGAATGAACAGAAAGCCATGTTATTTCTGAGCCTCTGTAGCAGACTCGTGTATCTTCTGTTGCTTTGAAAAACTTCAGACTAATAAGCTGAACGACAGTCAAGAGGAAGCCTCCAGTGATTTCAAAGGATGATGGATCTGTCCTACATTGCGCTTCCCACTTAGATGGGTAAGAAAATGTTTTCAATCCTCGAGGAATCTTTGAGATACTGAAATATAATTCCCATCCCAAACCAGGAAGGAAAAACAAAACCTTGGGTGCTTCATTAAAAAACAAACAAACGTTTTAAAATCAGCCCAGCTCAGTCAAAATGCTTTAAGAAACAAAAATATCTCTTGTGTTCCTTCTCTAATTAGGTAACACTTCAAAATAGGGTTTCTTTTGTTCTTTAAAAAGGTTAAAAGGTTTTGCTCATTCATTTTATTCATTAATTCATTTTTTAAAAGATACAGTCATGGACCAAGGTCTGTTCCCAGGAGGGAAGTGTTCCCCCACCTGCCCACATGTGGTCAGTTCAAGTGGCCCTATAGCCAGGATCTGGCCCAGAACCACACAAAGGAGGGTCCTGCAAGAACTCTATGATCTACTTCACCTTGTTCTCAGATCTAGGCAAAATACACAGGGTTCATCCAATTCTGCTATAAAACATCCCCAGCAGCGGTCAGAACCACTTATAAAGCCCCCTGTGAGAAGACAAGGTGAGAAAGTTATGATAAATCCAAACAAGAGATAACAGGATGGTTTAGCTGGGAAATTCAGCAACTCCACTGGAGGGACCACACCAGAACTGGGTCATGTCCCTCTGACCCTGATTAATCTCTACCACGAGTGAGACGTGCCAGCTTCTCAGGACAGAGGGAACTCTCCACACACTTTTTCTGCCTATTTTTTGTGGTTCCATTTCACCCAAACATCCATTATTTCAGCTAATTAAAGGAGTGGCTCTACACTAAGATCTGCCTGCCAAGGCAGTGGAAAAGATGATGTATTGAGTACAAAAGAAATCCAACATCGCTTACAATCAATGCTCACTGCCCCAAAAGGAAACTTATAACCCCACAAAAGACCAGATCTGAAACACAGGGGAACGCTCCAAAACCAAAAATCCAGTACTGAGGGATCTTTTTCACTACCATTGCATAATCTGAAATTATTTTTAAATTGTTTACATGCCAGCACCACGCACGCTGATCTGCACTGAACATTTCCCAGCAAGCACACAGGATCCTGTAAAGGGCATGCTGACAATTTTAGGTACAGCAATGCAAAGTGACCAATTATCACCAGAGCCGTTGGAAATTCTCTATTTAGAAACATTCTTAACCTGCAAGGAAAAAAAAAAAACAACATTTGCTAATGCAAACCTGAAAGGAAAATATGAAGTCCTGGATGGAAAAATGCTCTGGACTCCTGCCTTTTTAAGGGGCTCCAGAACTGGATTACGAAAAACAGACGCCTCCAAAGGCTTTAGCTTCACACTTACACAATCGTTTCTCCATCATCCAGGATAATGGGGGAAGAGGGGACAGAAAAGCCTCAAATATTAATAACACTGAGGCTCAGCAGGCTCCAGTGGGCAGTATCGCAGATGCCCGAAGCTGTGTGAAGCTGTCTGTCTGTCACAGCCAGCACTGAGCCAGGGCTAAAAAGCTCTACCAGATCTCAGCAGGCTCCTGCATTTGTGTGTGCATCTCCCAGATCCCCAAGACTCTGGAAATTATTTGCCCTGTCCAAAAGTTCAGATGAAACCAAGCTGGTTACTCCTGTTCTGCTGAAGTACAGGGGAGGCTACACAAAGCTGTGACGAGGCAATAAGCTTAGAGAGAGCACAAAGAAATACACACTGGAACACGACCACCAGAAGAAATCCAAGAAAGTTCAAGGTAGCTTTGGGGTCACTAATGATACCTGCACCCCAGGGATCCACACCCCACCTTTAGCTTCACCCTCTCTGTTTATAAAGCTTCCTCAGCTGCTATAGATAACACCAAGACAACCTCTACATCCCAAACAAATGGCAGCAGCCAACAGCAAAGAGAGGGCTGCTGCCTCCTCCTCCTCCTCCCTTCTCTTCTCCTTCCGACTTTTCACCAAGCAGTTGGGTACGGCAGACAAATGGGGGGTCCTTCACTAGCCCTGCCAGCCCCAGCTCATCAGCACAGCCAACTGGGCTGTTGCCAATGGCAGTGATGGTTTTGCCCCCTCCCCCAGGTACAAGTGTTAGGCTCAAGCAGCTTCATGTGCACATATTCATACCTTTCAATCTGTACGAGCACTCAGAGAATCAGAGCCCACAACATGTTTCTCAGTGGTTGCATTGTCTCATGAAGGCTCCATCACCCTGGTAGACACACTACCAACCTTTGCCCAGGGAAGGAATGGGACAGGGACAACCTTCAGCAAGCACAGGGCAAAGGCTGGCTCTCACAGTGAAGGGGGATGTCCCTCATCCTTTCAATGATGCCCTCTCTGGGGTGCAAAGGATCAGCAAAGACCACTGATGGTGTTCATTTCCACCTCCAAGGGAACGAGATTGAGGGAACCAAGAGAACTCCAAATGGCCAGAGAGCCAATTGCTGTATTGAAAACATAAATGACTCAGCTCTAAGTGAAAGTTTCTATTTTTGTCTTTTGGCCTCAGTGATTTGGTTCCAATCCTACAGCTTGAATCATTCACAAATATGCTCTTGCATGCAAGGCCAGCTATGCCACTCTTGCTTTCCAATTTTAAATTGGAAGATATACATTAAGCATGCAGAAGTATGACTAAGCTCTTGGGTTTTCTTCATATTCATTTCCACACGTGGCTGCAAAGAAAGGATTATTAAATGATGAAAGGTGTCTCTAATGAGACCATTCCTGTCCAACTGAATCAAACATCACAGCAATGAAGCCAAACCAAGATTTGACTTAATTTGAAACTTTGTATAATGAAATTGCATGGCTAACTTTGGTTTCTTTTGAAACTTTTCCCTAATGTTCAAACTTTCATCAGAAGGAAAAAAAAATCCACACATTAATGGTTTTTTTCTTTCAAAGAAATAATTTGCTCAACAATCTTCTAAAAAAAGTCATTAACTATTCCCATTGGGGCAGCACCAAGTCATGGCCAGCCCCCTTCTGCTCCATCCTCCAAAACATATATTTAAAGCTAGCTTTAGAAATGCTTTTAGCCCCACTCAAGAGAAGTTGCATCTGGAAGAGTTCAGTGAGGAACTCCCTGTGTGCATGAGAGGGGAGGACAGGCCCAAGGTCTGCTCATGTCTCTTCTGGGTCTGAGTCCTCTACTGGCTCCAACAAAGACTTCAGCTTGCCTGAGTTGAGAAAAGCAGCTCCTAAGCTTATGTTTCACTTTAATAACAGATGTAAACACCCTCCTAAGTGGAAAACCCATTTATGACACTCCAACCCAATTGCTGGTCAAAAATACTACCACAGAAGCAGCCAACATCTGTCTCTTCAGCCCCATGAAACTCCACAGATGCTACCAAGACAGACAAGCCCCAGTGGGGCTTTCAGAGAAAGCTGATTAAAGTAGTAGGATAGAGCTCATAGCTGCTCCATCAGGTCCCCTTGCGCCACAGCAGCAAGTCCAATTCTCTATCCCTCCATCACATGGCAGGGGTCTTGGGTAGCTCTTGTCACCTGCGTGGCCACCAGTGTCCCTCCTCCCTTCCCCAAGGAGCACAGCAGGTCTCTTACAGAACTTGGACACATGAAAATTTGGGAAAGCCTGGCCAGAGAGGAGGAAAAAATGGAAAACAACATTAAAATGATAAATAAAATACCTTGCACAACTCCAGTTTATCATGTTCAAGGAAGATTTAAGAGAATCTGGAAGAGGTGGAGAAGATGAATCGAAGAAATGGACAGCCTAATTCCAAGAGTACAGATTAAAAGAGTTTGGTCTGTTGAGCCTGGATAAATGAGGGCTGGACAGGGATGTGAGTACTGTCTATAAATACATCCAGAGGGAGACACCAGGGAAGGAGAAGAGCTATTTATGAACAGGGTATGAATACATTTTGGCTGCCAATTAGAAGAAAGTTTAAAACATTGAAGAAATAAGGCTTTGGAACGATCTTCCAGAAAAAGCAGAAGCAACAGACAAGTCAACCCACTTAAAACAGGCCTTGCATAAGGCTTAGGAGTGTGACACCAGGGCACTGACACACTCTAGATCTAGGAAAAAGCAGACACATCTAAGGGAAGAAGCCTTTCAAGAGATTTGAGGAGATAAACACCCCTTGCAGCAAGATCCAAACTTAGTCCTTGTTAGACACAGTTCAATATGCTTCTTGGTGTCTGCTAGCCTAATAAAATACCTTGCTCTTTTTTATCCTCACTTCTCATTTAGCACCAAGATAACAACAACAACAACAACTCGAGATTAGTTTAGTTTAGGTAAAAAGTGTTGCGTGCAGAGGAAAAGAAAATGCAATTGAGATATTGGATATGGTTGGCATCAAGAGAGTTGAACAGGCAATCTGGCAACAGCAGAGCCAAAAGAAGTGTGGAACTGGGAAGAGCACCACAGGAAAGAGATCACTATGATAGTCTGGAAAAGAAAGAAAAAACATAGCAGTGGAGAAAGCGAGGCTTCACTCCAGCTTCTACTGAACTCAATGTGAGCACTTCCACCAGCTTCCATGCAAGTAGGAACAGATCCTCCTAAATGCTGGTAGCCAAGACAGAATAATGCAGAGGGAAGATTACCTTAACAGCTGTGTCTGGAGCAGAAGAGAAATCCTGATGAAAAGCCCTCTGCTGTTGGCCAAGACAGTGCTGGTCCTGAATTAGGCTGCATAGCAATCTGCTGCTAAAGCTTTAATAGGGGGCTACCAAAAAGATTAAAACCTTCCCACACTTGTGACAAAACCGACAAGTGGCAGAAGTGCCTGCATCTGCAGAGCAGAGGAATGAGGACATAATTCCCTTTTGCCTTCCTGATGTTTGGGAATATCACAGAATCACAGAATGTCAGGGGTTGGAAGGGACCTCAAAAGCTCATCCAGTCCAACCCCCCTGCCAGAGCAGGACCACCTAGAGCAGGTCACTCAGAGATGCATCCAGTCGGGGTTTGAATGTCTCCAGAGAAGGAGACTCCACAGCCTCTCTGGGCAGCCTGGCCCAGGGCTCTGTCACTCTGACAGTGACAAAGTTCTTCCTTATGTTCACCCAGAACCTCCTGTGTTCCAACTTGCACCCATTCCCCCTTGTCCTATCGAGCATTCATTTCAGTGAAGGGAGGACAAGGACTGCCCAGAAGGATGCTACGTTCACATGAAGGTGCATGCCATGAACCCCTTGCAGCCCACAGCATTTGTAGATGGCTGCTCCAAGATTAGACAAGGCACATTTCATCCCCTTCCCACCAACCTATGAGGAACTCCGATCCATTGCATCTGAGAACCTGCTCCAATTCACGCAAATAACTTTGCTTTGTAGTTTTTATTCCCACCCTGCCATCGTGTGAAAGGTCCAAGGTGCAAAACATGTGAGAGAATTGTGACCGTGATTACAAGCCCACTTGAGGAGCTGGACTTTGTTTTTCAAGCTACATTTGAGATCTGAAAAGGGATCCTGTCCATTAGTGTTAGAAAAAAAAAAAAAAGGAATGTTCCTATTTGATGCAAAAATAAAAGCATTTTCAAAGGCTCTTTGATGTGTAAGACAGAAAGACATGCAGGCAGATTCTGGAGGAGGTCTTGTCTTCAGCAATTACCAACCCTCTTTTTGAATCTTACTCTCCAGACAGAATTTTTATGTGAAATAGATAATCACGCTGCAGAGTGTATCAGCTCTGAGCCTTGTGGCTTTTCAATTAAGCAGCAATAACCCCTAGTCAAAATACTCCTTAACCAAGATGGGAATAAAATAAAGAGCCCCATAAGCAACTCACTGCAGGTGAAGCAATTCCAAAGACATACATGCTTCTTAAAAATGTCATTTTGAGCTGTTCTCGGGCAGCCATGCCAGTTTTCCAAGCAATATTCTGATCATTAAAACAAGCAGTGATGTAATTTCCACAGAGACCACAAACATACCAAGAATATTTGAGCTAAATTTATCCAGACTTCTTGTTTGAATCACTGCTTTGGTTCATTATTTTTCCACGATTCTCAGCTATGCACAGAGAATGTGCTGTGGGCAGCCTGGGACTGAGCTTTCCCCAGCAGTATCTGAAATGCCGACCTTTGTGCTTGGGAGCCACATATTGACTATTAGGAATTAAATTAAGCTGCTCCTCCAGTTCCCAACCTTGCATCCCTCCTCCTTTCACCTTTCACCCTTCACCTTCCTGTACAGGCTCACCCTCAGGAGACACAACATGGACCTTGTCTTTGCGGTCAAGAAGTTCCTGAAGCTCATCCCAGATCTGCTGCCCTCCCCAGCTGGGGAGGGAGAGTGGAAAAGAGAGGATCTGCCCCAGATTTCCCACCACTCTGTGAAGCTTCGTGGCAGACCCCAAGTCCTGCCAGCCTGGCTGGAGCAACACATCCCACCACCACAAGTACCAGTGCCAGGAGAGCTCAGGCTGGGGAAGGCCATTGGGCACCTTCACCAGCAGGTACTCAGGTCCCTGCAACAAATAGATAATCTATAAAGAAATCACTGGGTTTTACTCTTCTCCCAACACACACAGGGTGGCTAATTATCATGCTGGGAGGGATTGAGCACCTGCAAAAACTGCAGGATAACCCCCAAGGTTTTACTACGTACTTTGCTGTTGTTCAATGGGAATCTTTTCCAACTGCCCTATTTTAACGTGCTCTGGGTACATCCTTGCTGACTCCGTTTCAGATTCGTGACCAAACCCACCCAGTTTGGTCTTCCCTAACACTTAAATATTTCTTCTATAAGTCCTCCCTTTAAGTAAGGGCAAGGCACAAATTCATGGTGGTGATACATAATCATGCAAAGAAGCAATTGCTGTCCCACTAATGAGCACACAGGCTTGGATTAAGGAAAGGCAATAAATATCAGCCTAACTTATTGTAAAATCTGAAGCAGAACCTTTTAAGGGACAGAATTCACCTACACAGCAGACTGGGATGGTATAAAATCCATTCCCAACACACTCATCTGCAAGGCAAACATCTCCTCCCAGCCAGCTGCCTTCTGCCAAGCAGAGCCCTGGCAGCCCCTTTATTGATCAAGAGGAATGAAAAACAAATAAACCGCAGACTTAATGCTGAAAGGATCCCTGAAGATCTGATCCCAACGCTGTTATGTCAGTGCAAAGACCTTAATGGGTTTGGATGAGGCCCCCATAGGCTTCGGAGAGGATAAAAAAATAATAAATTCATAGCACTTTCTTTAACACTGGTATAAAGCTGCCTGAAAAATCACTGACAAATCAGTCACAGGCGTGGTAAAGACATTTTTAATTAATTGCTTTTTCCCACTGAAACGGAGGATAATGGTTCCATGACATGGTGCCAACCCTCACCTGAGAGCTACCTTATAATCACACATCAGTAACACTGCTAAGGAGTCCCTGTGTGCAAGTTCTAAGGGCAAAGGATTTTCTTTACTACCTTATCACCTTATCTCTGGGGTTTTTTTCTGGCTTCTTGATAGAACTGTCATAAGTTGCATTTTAATGTAATAAACCACCAATACATTTTAACTGGAAGGTGGAAAAATGAAGCTGTATAGCAGCAGATAATGCCAGATAAAGAGCTTTCAGGTTGGACTCTGTGCTCCATCAGCTTCCCCAAGTCTGCATCACACTGTTGGCACTCCCAGCAGCTCTACCCTCCTTGCTACAGACCTCAAGCTCAAAAGCAGGTATGGCATTTATTGGGAAATTTGGGTGTTTATTGGGTATTTATTATTTCATGGTATTTATTGGGAAAAAGCTGGCTCTGTCACTACTAAGACCTAAGTGCTCCTTTTTATTTCCTTAACTCCTGAGGGGCACAGCACCCACAAGCCAAACTACCACTTCCCACACACACAAGAACTCATTTTCAAAGACAAATGGTTCTTCCGGATGCCTCTGTTTCCAAACACAAGGGACATCTTTCTAAGGGTACGTCTGAAGAACAGTGCTTGATATCTAGACTCTGAGAATCAGTTCAGAGGCTGAACTGTCCATGCCCTGGCATTCACTGCCCTTTTTGGAAATCCAGGCTCAGTTCAGTGAGAAGGTGCAATGCAGCTGTGCTATGGCCTGCACAGGAGAGCAGGCTCAACCACACATTTTCTGCTGCAGCCCAACCTTCCGCATTAGCTTTTGGCCCTGGGTGAGATTGCACCACTTCTGTGTGAAGCGTGTATTTAAATATGTTTAAAAATACAAGCCTATTACTGCTTTACCAGTGTACTTCCTATTCCTGCCGAGCACTTTCTACTTCTCCTTCTGCAGGGCACTATGCAGTAAGACCAACTCACATAAGTCACCTGTTTCATATCTTGCCCTTTTTTTTTTCTCCACTTGTAGGAATACTTTCAATTTGCTGTTCAGACTTAACTCGCAGCTTAATGAGCAGGAAGAAAACCAGAAAACCTTCTAGGCTCATTTAGTCTGATAATACAGAACTTCAAGCAACCAACACACTCTGCAGGTCTCCACCAGTGCTCTGTGCACTCAGATCACCTCCCAGATGCTCTCCAGGTCTCCAGTGCTCAGTGCACTCAGATCACCTCCCAGATGCTCTCCAGGTCTCCAGTGCTCAGTGCACTCAGATCACCTCCCAGATGCTCTCCTCCTCCTTTTCACCACGTTGTCTCAGCAGGGTAACATTTCTATCTCCAGTGTGTGGATGGAAAAAGCAAGACAGAGGCTGTGAGTACTTTTCCCCTGTTCTCCAGCACAATGTGTCACCAACAGGGCTAAGTCAACGCAGCCCAAGACCCAGCTGCTGGCCCCAGCCCCATCCCCACAGCCGATGTGAAGATTTTAAGGCTCACACTGGGATTTCAAGAGGAACTAAGTGATACCAGTGGTGCTGCAAACACCGATTTTCCTTTCCTCCTCTATTCAGTAGGAAAGATTTATAAGCAAAGATTATTCACACTATCAAATGCAGGTTCCTGCCTTTCACACTTAAGGTAACAAAATCAGCTGTGCAGAACTATGAGGAAATGACAGCAAAGATCTCATCTGGAGCCATGTACATGCACCCTCAGGAGCAGATGAGCTCTGCCTGCTTTCATTGCCATAAAGAAGTCAGGTTCTTTCTGTGGATTTTGATTTTTTAAGTGGATTTTGCAGTGCCAGACTGACAGCCTGGAAGGCTCAGGTTACCCAGTAAGTACAAAATGAAGAACAAGGGCAGAGCCTGTGAAAGTTTCCATCCCTCCACCTACAGTCCCATCACCTCCTCAAACTGCTGCCCTACGATGAAGGCCTTGGCCACATGTGCAAACGTCCTGCCTTCATGCAACAGGGGAGCAAGGCTGGATGCACAAAGTCCCAGCAGATTAAGCTGCTTCATTTGCTATTAGCTAACCCCAGGCTGTCACCATTCGATCCATTGTGAAACTTTCCATATAAAATTGCCCTAACTCCTCAGCAGTCCCTCTGTTAAAATCACACTTTAACTCCTCCAGTTCAGCTGTTCTTACTTGCACTGGAGACTCTGCTATGATTCAGGAAGCGGTGGTGCAGGCAGCAGCTTTCCCTCTGAGTCAGTCCTGAGCTGAGCCACGGCCCAGATGGGGTTGCAAAGGTCACCACCATCGTGGGTAGCTTCTTTCTGATAAAATATAAATGCTGTGAGCTGCAGGGTCACACACAGGGTCACCACAGCAGATCTGAAGCACAGCTTTAAGAGCCTCTGGTCCACTCCAAATGCCAGCTCAAGTCATTATATTCCTGTTACTTGCTTGCTCCCTCATTTTAATACTCAGGTCTTTTCCAGGCACACTGCATGTGCCCATGCTTCCCTGGACAGCAGAAAGTCACCAGCTTGCAACGGATTTGCTTCAAAAGAAGTCGTGAAGGTTCATTTAGTTAATATCTGTAAAGCTACTATAAAATTCCAAACAACTACAATTGGCATCACTGTCCCTAATTATGTATTATTACATACATTACAACACAACACCCCTTTTCAACACTCATCTCTAGATTCAGCAGGAGAGAAGAGACACCCTCTGGTGTGTTTGAAGGATGATCCAATTCCACCTCTGAGACACAGACAAGTGGCACACGGATGCTCTGCGACTTTGAATAAAATTCTCAATAAGACAGCAATAAGCTCTTTAACAAAAGCACTGCTGCATTTCAGAAGACAATGATTGCTTTGTTACATCTTTGCTGAACTGTCTCCTAGAAACTCGTAGGAGAATTAAATCCCAGCTGTAAAATTTCATAAGATTGCAAGAAACCAACCAGCCTGCAGGAAAGAGATGAATCTCTATTCCGTTCCAGGCATTCATACAGTGAGATCTTCGGGCTTCCATTGCATCTCCTACAAGATTCATGTTTTGTCACCTCCATTAGGTTGTGCAGAGCTCTTTAATCAAGTTAAAAAATCCACCCTAAAACCTGTGCTTCATAAGAGACTGCAGCCACCCCCGCACCTCTACTGCCTTTCTTTCTTTTAATTAGGATGAGATGAACAAATCTAGGAGAGGGGAAGCAGGGTTTGAGGAGGCAAGGGAGATGCTGACTGCATCTGAAATGGAGCATTATTCTGCACTCCAGTGACAAATCCTCTCTGTGGACCAGGGAGGGCTCGGCCAGCAGCATTGAGTCAAACCCAGCACCATCCCCAGAGGGCAGACAGAGCCCATTTCTGAACACAGCTGGCCTGTTCCCAGGGTAAGTGGGCATCCTGCTGGGGTGCAGGCAAGATCTCTGCCGCAGCCAAGAGGAACAGCAGAGGAGGCACGAGCACTAAGGTGAGACCTTCTATCATATGTTACATTTGCTAACTAGAGACAATGATGCTGTGAATCTATTCTACACATGAAGATCTAGCCGAACGTGTAGCTGTCAGGAAAAAAAAAGCCTTAAAAATCTTAAGGCTTTCAAATGATCAAGGCATCAGGTGCACACGGTACCTGCTGGAAGCTGCTTCCTGCACTGTGCCAGCCGCAGTGCCATGCTGACCCAACTGACCTGTCACCGAGCCACAAGCACCACTGTGCTGTTTGCTAAACCCCTCACATCCACACGTCTGCCCTTCCTGCCCCCCCACCCCAAAAAAAAAGACTCCAAGCTTTGGGAGCACTTATCGAGGTCATCGACATTAAAGGAATTATCTGTGATCTCACTCCACTTCCCAGTGTTTCCCACTGAATGGAAGCAGGAAGCTGCATCTAGATTGTTAATAAATGCTTGTAAACAACGGGTTCAAGTGTGGAGGCTGAGTGAGTCACGGTGTTCCTGTGTTCAAGCCCTGTAATAGGATCCAAATGCAGAAAAAGGACCAGCTAACTTAGGGAGTGGACCAGCTAGCTAATGACAATTATTCTTGGCACAACTCAAACAATCCCAAAATAAAAATGGGTTTAAACATGTACAGCATGCTTAGAAGGAGCAAATCCACCAGGGCACTCCTGGATCTTAAGCTTTCCTAGGATCCCTTTGCCAGTCTTCCAAAACTGTTTAGCAAATAAAATAACCCAGACAATGTAAGCATGCAAGAGTTACACCAGTAAGATTTGCATGCTTCCAGTTAACCACTTTAACTGAATATTATTTACATAACAGAAACATGCAATAAAGTTCTCAGAAGAAAAACTGAACTCACAACATATAAAACAGACCTTGCTCACTTTGTTATTCACTCATAAACTAATTTGTTTATTTACTGTATCTTTAAACAGCGAGAAAAACTTGTCAAATCACTATTGCAGAACAAAAATGTAGCAATTCTTAACACTTGCAAATCATTAGCTCAGATTAAAATTCTTCTTGTGGTTTATAGCTTAGAATTCAAGCGGAGATAATTTCTTCCAGAGAGAAACTCAGAAGATAGTATTTAAAAATATTCAATAACCCAGTGCTGCTGATTTCTGTGGAAAGATACAGTGCTAACTAACAAAAGCAAAAAGAAACAGAAAAATCAGTATCACCAAATAAGCAGAATACATACGGAGAAAGGGAAGAGTTCCCAGAGCTCCCTGTGAAGCTGGTGAGAAATGTCTTCAAACAAGATAAGGCGGCCTCTGAATAAAGTATCAGGTTCTGCTTCATAGTTGCTTATAAAATCCAAAATAAGGCTGCAAAAACATTAGCTTCTACTGAAGCCTGCTTACTCACTACAAAGCGTCAAACACACCTTCATCCCACACTTAAAACGCAGATGCTGCCTCCTAATGAACCGCTTGTTGCAAGTGGGGGAACACCGTTACACAATAACCAGCAGACTATTTCTTGATGCAGAAACATAACTGGGTTTTGACTCAGAGAAATGTTGCAGTGCCTGGGAGCTGAGGTTTTCAGCGATAAAAATCGTCCAAAAATAACTTGGCTGTTGAGAAAAAAAAATTAAAGGGAAGCAACCTGAAGCATGTGTCCCTCCTGAAAGAGAAATTTTCACCTATGGGTTTATTACACCACATAAACGCAGACCTTCTAACCTAGCCCAACAATAAATCACTGCAAGCCCCCGAATCCAAGCTGACAGTAAATCTGGAGCAGGTTTATCTGTTCAGCCTGAGAAACGATGCTCTGATTTTAGCAGCTTTCATATACACACGCCGCATCGGTGGCTGGGAACATATTTGCATTCACATGCTGAAAAAGCACAGATCTGGTAAAACATATTTAGGAACTGGCGAGACATGATGCATATATTGACTAATTCTGGGAGCCTTTGGAGAAAATCACTCTTCAGAGGAATGCTATTCTTGTCACGTGAGTAGCTCATTCTCCTTGGAAGTAAAATTCCTTGTTCTATACTGTATTTTCAAAGAGGAGGGCACAGATCCCTGAAAGACCTTTCATATATTTAAATTCCATTGGAACTCAGCAGCAGCTGAGTTCTCTTAAAACCCTTCACTCCTCATCTGAACAGGAAAGAAAAGAAATCGTCCTATTTACCATTTTGTGGATCCATGTTGCTGTCTCTGCAAATAGCGGATCCCTCAGTTCCCACACACCAGTACATTCTGGGTTGCAGTTGTGAAGATCCAACAGACAAACTTTCTGCAGCACTTGAAATTGGATAGTGGTGTCAAAGCCAAATTATCTCCATCAAGTAAATACAGGAGCTGAGCAACTGCTAGGAAGCACCATCCTGAAGAAACATCATTTGCCCTGTGTTTAAAAACAAACAGCAAAACAAATTAATCATTATAGTAAAGAAATGGCAAAATGCTTATACCTCTGCACTCTAACAGAGCTGTCTAAATATCATCCCATAAATACAATTATTTTCATAATAGCTTTGTTAAGAGCATAATGTGAATGAACAGAGGGGACTCACAATGTCTCCACTATAGAAAGACAATGTTCCCAATTTTTCACTGCCAAAGCCACCCAGCCTTCAAGCAGAGGGTGTGGGGGAGTGGGCAGGGGTCACAGCTGCAGTTTCAGATTCTCCACAAGCCAGTGTAAAGGCAGAGCATTGAAACCATGAAGTGCAGCTGGAAAAATCCTAAATGCAACCTCAAAACCTCTCCCATCCACAAAGACGACTGTGGCTCTTATAAGACTCCCCTATGAGAAACTAAAAAATACTGATGTGGTTACTGAGAGAACCCTCTGCAGAAAACAACAGAGGGCTAAGACAAGCACACCAGCTCCTCTTCCCTTTGCCCAGTCCTTTTAGAGAACTCTACGGCCCTAGAAGCATCAGGCTTCTTCAAACATGTCCAGGGAGGCAAATCAGGCCCTCAGGAGCTCTCGAAGTTTGGCTGCTTCTGAGCCATCTTGCGTAACAGCCAGCAGAAGGCTGCACAGCTCAGTTTCCCAAGGCATTTCCAACTCCTTACCTCTTCAAAGTGGCACACCTGTAATTTTCTCTCTTAATGCATCTTCCGCAGAGGTTACAACTATGAGTGAAATGCAGCGTGTGCCCAACCAGCACCAACGTTCCTCCACTTTCTGCTTTCAGTTTCAGTCAGTAAATGCCTCTCAGATGTAAAGTGATGCCCCCCACCTGCGACTCTTACTCATTTTTCTCATGGCTGGTGCATGAAGCTGAAGTTTTGAGTGGAAGCTCCAACTTGGCAAAGCAAGTAACCCACCTCCCACTTTGGCCAGTGAGACCTGAGAATATCCCTAACTCTCCCTGAGCGGAGTTGGCCTCCTGAGTTGGGATCAAAAGCCCAGGAAAGTATAAAACCACACTGATCCACCACCACCACTCTCTAGGAAGCTTTCTGCTCCTCTCTCGTTACACAGGGTTTTAACCACCAGCTGACAATGTTAAAATTCACTGCACACTAAATCAGTTGTTTCTAGGCAAATACTTCAGTTTTAGGTGCACTTACAGCAAAACTTGGCTTCTGCTGACCCCTGCTTTGTGGTGCCTGGCAGCAGGAACCAAACCTCACACCCCAAGCGCCACACACGCCCCTGCACCCCACGCTCCAGGTGTTGGGTGCTGCCACAGATTGCAGTTTGGTTCTTCAGAGTTTTTCAGAGGTGAGAAAAATTACTTGGGTGCCATATGGCCAATAATCATACAGACTGAGAGACCTGGGCCAGGCTACACGCAGGGACTTTCACACACCCCCTACAGCTAAACACGTCCTTTGCAGCAGGATGGGGGCAACTCCAGATGGATCCATCCCTCCCTCCCCATCACAGACTGCAGGAGCAGCTCATCTCTCAGGTCAGGCCCTGCAGCTCTTGCACCTCAATGCAGCAGCAGTTGGGTGCTTGTAAGAGGCTGAATTTGGTGGATTTCACCCACACAAGGAGGGGGAAGATGTGGGCTGCTGCAGGAGGCTGAGGTGGAGGTGGAATCTAAGTCCAGATCCAGCCTACAAACTGGTGAATTGGGCCATGTTGGTGGAGGACCAGATTCTGCCCCAGAATGTGCCAAGTTGACCTTGGCTACACCCCAAACCTCTGCCAGGCCGTGGGTGCAATACCCCAGGCAGAGGTGTCAGGGAGGCTCTCACGCCTCCCAAAACCATCCGGGTTGTTAACTCTGAAAATGGAGGGGATGTGAAGCTTCCAGCAGCTGCCTCCCCTGCACCCTTGCTATAAGCAGCTAGAGTAAGAATAAATACTTCCCCATGCAAAGGCAAGCTGGCTCTTTTTAGCAGACACTGGTTTCAGAGGCATTTCCTTGCTGTGTGATGTGCACCCTGCGTGGAGAAACACTGAATGGGGGCTTGGTGCAGACCACCAAGGCTTGAAAACCACCCCACTCCTGCTTTTCAGGCTTCTACCCAGCTTACTCTCCAGGTTGAAACTTTCCTCACATACAGTGAAGGGAAAAACTTTCAGCAGAAAGAATACTGTGGCTCTGATAATCAGTTCCCTTTATCGGCAAGGAGGGCACTAAATGGCATAGCTGTAAGTGCACTGCTGCCACACAACACCCACGCAGGCAGTAATATCCATACTTCAGGACCTTTGTGTCTATAATAAAAGTGGTGCTTTCACCTTAAGCAAGATGCACTCAACTGTGACACGTGCAAGCATCCTGTTTTAATTTCATTTAGGGGGAAGGATGCTGCGGGCTCTGCAGAATCTCATTCAGAAGGGAGGAAGGCCACGAAGAATAGGTCTGAATGCTGATTTACATCCCGATTTGCACATTCCAGGTTTCTCTGCCGAGAGCTGCTGTCAGACAGCATCCCAGCACATCCGACTGTGCCCACACCGAGCAATCCTCTGTGCTCTGCCAGCCCCACCAGCCCCACCCCGGGCTTTGTGGTACCCAGAACCACCACAGCTTGCCCGGGAGCGCTTCCCAACCCACCAGAAACCTGCAAAACCGTCAGTTCTTTGCTCCAACCACCTGCTCCTGAGAAGCCCACCCGGGGCCAGGCGCTGCCATGCGGGACCACGGCTCTGGAGAGGCCCAGGGCGCCGCCGGGGTGCGAAGGGGCCGCGGGCTCCTCTGCTGCCCTCGCACAACCCGGGGTGAAGCCGGACCCGGGACCGGCACCCCCCATGGCCCGGGGAGCGGCGAACCGGCCCCTCCTGCCCGCCCCGGCTGAGGGCAACCCCGCTCCGCCCGAGCCCGCCCGCTCCGGAGCCTCTCGGGTCGCTCCCCCGCTGTCAGCG
>VZRW01007566.1:676742-694208 GCA_013398125.1 Aegotheles bennettii | reverse complement strand
TGCCCTGCCCTGCGCGTTCCCGCCCTGCCCTGCCCTGCCCTGCGCGCTCCCGCCCCGCCCTGCCCTGCCCTGCGCGCTCCCGCCGCCCCTCAGCTACAGCAACTGCCTGGGTGGCTTTGCCCTCACAGCCGTGGGCACCAGGCTGATGGACGCCATCACCCACTCCACAGAGTTCATAGAACCATAGAATCATTATGGTTGGAAGGGACCTCCAGGGTCATCAAGTCCAACCTTTATCCCATCATATTCCTGACCATCAGACCATCAGACCATGGCCTCAAGTGCCTCATCAACCCGTTTGTTGAACACCCTCAGGGACAGTGACTCCACCACCTCCCTGGGCAGCCCATTCCAGTGCCCAACCACCCTCCCAGTAAAGAACTTCTTCCTAATCTCCAACCTAAACTTCCCCTGATGGAACTTGAGGCCATTTCCTCTCCTCCTGTCATCAGCAACTGGGGAGAAGAGACCAACCCCAGCCTCACTACAACCTCCTTTTAGGTAGTTGTAGAGGGCAATAAGGTCTCCTCTCAGTCTCCTCTTCTCCAAGCTAAGTTCAGGCCTTACCCGTGATGGAGTTGAGCTGGGATTTCCTTCTTGGAAAGCTGCTCCTTCCCCAAGATGCTGCCTGAGTTTGCTCCTTTGGAAAAGCAAAGCGATGTTGCCCGGTTCCTTCCTTCCTTCCGAAGGCACCAGCATCCCGCTGCCATGCTGGTGGTGCACACACCTCTCCTCCATTGCAAACCTGTTCATCTCCAGGCACCAGGAACCCCTCACAACCCTGATGCTACTTCATTTTCCCACCCACTGGATCTGCTAAGAGGAGACCATTTCTGTGCGCCTTTTATTTTACTATTCATGATAATTCTGTGACTTACATACATGGGTCTTTTCCTTCCCTGGCCCCTACAAAGAAATGAGTCTGATGAAGACTTGAGGATGGAAAAAGCCACATCCATTCACTGAACTGCTGCTGGATGGTTTTGGGTGTGATTATGGAGACACAGAGAGGATGGGTCTTCACTTGTGCTTTCACCCGTGCTCGGGGTAAAAAAAAGCAGGTTAACCTGCTTTTAGCTGCAGCCACAGTAGTGTAAAGCACCCTTTACACCTCCAACCCAGCCTGCTGTGTTCCATGGCTCACAGCCTGGCTCTCACCCAGACCTTTCTTACAGCTGTTTGAAAACACACTAAAATATCTTTTTTCTTTATCTTGACAGAGGTTTCCCCTAGCAAGAGTTTCTCCACACATTCAAGCTATTTTTTTCTTCTTCTCTTTTTCCCCCGAATCTCATCCCACACTTCCTGGCTTATGTCTGCATTGCTTATGTCACCCACAGTAATTCCTTTGCATCTCCAGCCTTCCCCCTTCTAAAGTCTCAAAGTTTCTAAGTGATGCTGTTGGCAAGTGTAAAATTCAAGGGGTTTGGTTTGGCCTGTGGAGGGAGAAGACAGGTATTGCTCACACATGTGTTGGGTGAGAAGAGGGTTGAAAGACAATGGTATCCATGTGTTCTTGCTCTCTATCCACATTGCAGATGAGGGAAGTAAGACAGGAATGGGAACAGATTTAGCAGAGTCATAGCAGTGGTGGATATGTCTCAAAGGGGTTTAGGAAGCAGCCAGACCAATGCAGGAAGCCCCATCTGGCAGTGTGGTCCCTTCAGATTCTCCATTTTGAGGCTCACCTCGGAAGGGAAAATGGATCCATCCTACTTTGAACTGGAAGAAGCTGTGCTCGCCCCTGCCAGCTGCAGCTCTGCTCTCCTTTCCCCTCCACTTACTGTAAATGGCATGACTCATGAAAGTGACTGCTGAAGAGTAAGCAGACACACGCTCCAAGTTTTCTCTGTAGAGCACTGACCACACTTTGGCACTCTTTAAAAATAGGCTGTTCTTCACAAACTGCAGAAGTGAATCCAAGTTCAGATTCCTCCACAGTGCCCCCAGGAGATGCTGAATCCCCAGATACACATGTGCAGAGATGCACTCTGCATCCATCTCCACCACCTGGAAAAGGTACCTTGGAACGACGTTGTCTCTTGTGCCCACCACTGTGTCACCAAATCAAGGGGAACAGGCACAACGCTGTCCCGGGAAGAGTCCCCTCTAACCAGAGTGATACAGGGCCATTTTGTTTTAGAGCCATGAAGCTGTAACCCTTCCCAGTATTTACTTTTATTGACACAATAGGTCAGATTCAAACTGAAATAAAAAACCAATGACAGGAGGATTGAGCTGAGTGGAAGTTGCTTGCTGACGGAAGGGGTCTTCACACATGCATTAGAGGGGCTGGAATTATCTTCATGGACTAATTGGTGTAAATAAAAAAGCATTCAAGTTAAATGTTAAAATGAGTAAAGTCAATAGAAGTTTCCTGCTCCCCCACCTTCCTTTCTGAACAATATTAAGATTTAGAAACTATTTCACAAAGTTAAACATTTATTAGGAACAAGAACTATTACAAAAAGATACCCATAGTCTAAATATATACATGAGGTTTAAACATAGCATTTTCACGTACCTTTAGCTATAAAAATACATTAGATTAACTGCATCCTAATTTATAAATATAGTCCTTTTTTTTAAAAAAAAAAGAAAGTAGTATTTCATATGAAAGCTTTACTGTGCAATGAAAGAATATATACCCTCTAAGGGGTTATTTTAAAGTTAGTGTCTAGTGTTATATATATAACTTAGAAAATTCAGTGTGTAGAGTCAAACCCTGATTTATACAATAAGAGATACATTGACTTTTAAAAAACTCGATAAGGGGAAAAAAAAGAGGTGAAGTATATATCATACATATAAAGCCAGAATCCTAGGATTTTAAGAATTTCGGGTGGTTTCAGTTTCAACCACTGTTTAGCAAAAATTAATGCAGAGATACATCAAGATAACCAGCTTTTTACTGTTTGCCTTACCTCCCTGCTGCCCGACCACAGCCCTAGGAAACAACCAAGCAGGCAAAAGTAAAATGTTTGTCTGAGAAGACGTTTGCACTTGTGTTTTACAAAAATAGAAACTTATTTACAATGTTCCCATTTGGCCTTTCGTGGGGAAGGGAGGACATTTTCTTCACCAGATGGGGAGATTCACCTGTCTCACATACCCATGGGAGGACCGGCACCTAAATCACACACAGCAGTTGGAGGTATTGTCACTGAAGAAGTTAAGTAGTGTTGAAGTGCAATTTCAACGCTCACTAACTAATAAGGAAGTTCAGGCTCATGCAAACTTTTTCCTTACTTATCGCCACCCACCTTCCTTCCCCCTCCAAAAAAAGGTCCACTCATGCAACAGAACTTGTTACTGACTGGGCACATCTCTGAGCAAAGGAAGGCACTGGTTAAATCCTCGCTTGCATCAGAGAGCAGAGGTTAGACCTGTGTTTCTGCTTCGAGCCCTGACATCTGGAAAACTCCAGGCAGCAATCTTTACCTGTGCTCCATGGAGATCTGTTGATACGCCATAGGGAACCTCTATCTGTTTGCTCTCAGAGGACAATCCCAACGAGATCAGCTAAACTTTCTAACAAGCTGACAACACCAACCCCTGCATACTCACAGCTCCTGCATACTCTCAGCTTCTGCGGACACGGAACTTCCCGTACGTGTGCCAGTGGTTCTCCAGTACAGAATCAGAAGGAGGAAGAAGCAAAGTAGTGAACCCAGGAACTGAAGACAGCGTTTGGCTTGTCATTAATCTCATAGTAAAGTCTGGGCATGCAAAGAAGTTACTGCAGGAGATACTAAAGCATGAACTTGGTGTGACAGCCACTCCATGGATGCTATTCGTGTACGCTCATGCTTATACAGCTGTAAGCAAGAGATAACTCCAGGCAGTTCATTCCTCAGTGAAGGATCAGCTGCTCTGTGCATGCCACAAGATGACAGCACTCATGAGGACAATTACTGCAAAGCTGCTGACACATTTAAGTCCAGCCATAGCTTATTCCATGGTAACTGTTTTGTACACCCACATCTTTAGCACTCAGGGTGTGCTTGGGACCACCTGCCTTTTCATACTGTACTTCTAGAAATTTATTTTAAGCTACATTCATACAGGATAAAGAAGCAGTGAGGAGAGCTTGTAAGTTTTACTCTCTTAGTAATAGCTCTGGCTCAAAAAGTGAAGAGATGTTCACGCAGCCTGAAAGTTACACAGAAAGAGAGAGCAGGACAGCTTCTTGCAGCTCTTCTGCTCCCTCCCTCAGATCAGAAGGACTGGCGTGGGATGTTTTCTGTGGGGTATCTACCATGCTACATGCTCATCATTCAACTCTGCATCATCACTTTAAGTACAGTGAAAAATCCTCTTGTGAAAAGTGCTATAGTGAAGATACAATCGTGACTCTTTAGGAGCCAGAAGGCTGAGCAAGTCAGTAACTTGCATTTGCAGCACATGTAATGTGTGCACACCAAAACATCAGGTTCAAAGGATACTTTAGAAGTCTTGTTCTGTCAGGTGAAATACTGGCCCCAAAGGAGTCCTCTAGGAAACTCTCATAAATCTCATTCAGGGCTAGAATATCACCAATATGGAGAATGCATGTATCTTTAGAGAGACCAAGATAGCTCTTTCAAAGAGAATTTCTTTACAGATCCTTCCAGGAAAGCTTGCACTCCCATCCCAAACTCCAGCTGCAGTCTTCACACAAACTCCTCCAACTTCAGCCAAGTTGTATTAACTCTACTGCTCCAGTCCATTTATGCTAAGTGAAACCCATTTGCCTCTGGAGGTGTTTACCAGTCCGCACTAACGGTACCAGACATCTCTCTAACAAGCCATTGATGTCCAAGTCCTTCAAGGGTACAGTTTGAAAGCAGATGTCCTGCAAACACCGTGACTGACCACCATTTTAGTCACAGGTAGCAGCCAGGGACTTGCACAGTACAAGTGTGTGCCATGCTGCCAGCAGGGTCGGTTAAATCAGTTGACAAAGTGGAGTCCAGTAGATTCAGTGTTTCTAGAGGAACAAAGTTAGGTGTTTCCATTTTCCTTCCTACCCCTCCCCTCCCCCTTGCTCTGAACACGTCCCCCATGTGTCACATTCAGAGTGTCAGCATTTTAGGCCTGTTTTCATGGACTCTTCTGGGAGAGTTTAATGGTGACTGTTTTCACTTCGGTGTATTCTGCCAGAGCATATTCACCGCTGGAAGAGAAGAGAGAGGAGGGAAAGGGACAGACAATTGTAGCACGTTACTGTGTATTTCCCTCAGATAAGAGATTTTCACACAAGTGCATTTTAGCCTCTGATTGACATGTGCTGAAGATGACAGTGGGCCATTAAAACCAGATCTGAACTAACACACACCAAGTATCAGTTTGGCCCACCTCTAATAATTGCTAAGTACGTGCACCGAAGTACACACAACTACACCCTGTTGTAAAGGAAACATAGAATATTTCTGGTCACAGTAACCCACAAGATGACACCTTGTGACCATCTGACTCCTGAAAACTGAGTACTGCTGGGGGAGCCCATAAGGGAAACATCTACATAAACAGTTATCAGTGCTTAGACAGTAATTAAAGTTACTTTTTCACCTAAAGTAAGCTTCTATCTACAAGATACCATATAATCAAGAGGGCACAGTTGCTCCAGAAATGCATACTGATGACAGACCCCACCACTGCATTAGGTCTTGGTTGGTGGAAATTGGCTCTATTCCCATGCCTTGTCCAAGGGATAAACCCCCCCCGACATCCATTAATTAGCTGGGCAGTCAGGCAAAGTAAACCATAAGGTCTCAATACATGTGTCCCATCTGAGGACTCATTCATTTGCTGTGCTTAGCAAGTGAGGCACCTGAACGTCTCAGAGCAGCAGATGCACCAGAACAGCTACTGGAAATGGTTCCTGGAAATAATTTGGCTTATGAAAGAAAAGGTGCTTTAGATTCCTCTGAAGAACCTTCTGAATGGTGTAATAAAACCTAACTCTCTCCTACACAAGAAGAAAATTAAGATTTAAGACAATTTCTCAGCTCTAGCTCTAACTTACTGGGTGAGCTTGGTTAAAAAATTTCTGCGTTACTAACTAATTAGAGCTGGAATGTCTGGTAGCCATGCTGCAGCTCATCAGGCTGGGGAAAAGGGACAGGCTTTCTGTAACTCAGTAGCAAGCTTGGACATTGGGAGGTAGAATGATCTTGGACATCATTCCTTGCAGTTCTAGCTCCAACCTTAAAGTCAGAGGTGCAAAGAGGTCCAACTAGGAGCAATGATACAGCTGTCAAGAGAGGTCCAGATGCTGCCATATAAAGAGGGAGGAGGTTTAGGGGGTGGACACCAGTGTTCCCACAAGCTGCCAGACTTCTCCCTTGATCTAAAAATTTGACTAATAAGGAAAAATGTTTGCAAGTGGACTGGACTGGAGTTATTAAGCAAATTCAACAATATTTTCACCGAGTCACAATTGTTATTGCATTAACCATGCACGTATAAACAAAATACTGAGCAAAACTTACAGTTCTCTGCCATTGCCTGACATTTTAAAGCCACCAAAAGGAGCCTGTGCATAGAGCGCATTGTAACAGTTGATCCTACAATAAAAACATCAGTTGTAACAAGACAATTCAATACCAAGGAAAAGCAAGATGATGACAACAACAATACAAAAAAGGCTGAAAACTGTCAGTTTTCTCTTTATACAGTTAATTCCCTTGAGAAATCAGATTTTAGCAATAAAATCTTATTTTGCTACAGAAAGAGAAAACATTTGAGTGGCACTCAGTCTGACCTACATCTCACTTTATGGTCTCTAATGGCTAAGATGTTGGTGCTTGAGCTGGAATTTATGCTACATTCAGAGCTGTGCTTAAAATAAATAGTCCAACCTACCCCCTAGTTTAATGAAGCAAATTCTGAAAAGAACATGTTTACTCAGAAAGCTGCCTAAACACTCACAAGCAGGCTCCACCATCCACTTCCAGGTACAGAAAACAGTTGGACTGCATTAGATAACTGTGTGGCAGTAAAACAAAAGTGCTATAGCTCCATTTCTACAGACACTAGGTAGAAAAAGCTGATGCAGGTATTTCCTCATCATCTCAGTAAGATCAGCTGGCTGAAGAGAGACTGGTATGGCTTGGTGCTGTAGGACAGCAGTGTATGTACAGCATGTATGTACATGCACATGTATCCTCCAAAGCCCAACATCCCATCTTCATGTACATATTACTCAGAGGTAGATTCTTCTGGTGCCAACTCTTGAAATCAGTCCTCTGTATGCATCACAATCAGGCATCAAATAAAATTCCTATCTTGAGTGGGAAGAAAATCAGGATTCCATCTTTAAAATGATTCTAATACAGAAGACATTGTAAGCAAAACTAGCGACTTCTTTCTGACAGTGGTGTGATGCCATCTACTGTCCATACCGATTTGTGCACCTAAGACCCCATCTGATGCTACCAGCACATCGTAAGAATTGTTTTTTTCTACATACAGGATTTTGATAGGCATCGTATCTGGTTGACCTACTACAACCCCTACATTTTCAGAGTCTCCCAGACAAAGAACCACACCAATTGAACGAACAAACAGTCCACTTCTCACCAGACCATCTGGTCCTCACCACCTTATTTTGTTGAATGGATGTTGCTTCTGAGCAGAATATGAAGAATTAAAGCAGATTACTACTACATCTTACCTCCAGCACTTACATGTGATCCCAAATCATACATCCCTCTCCCTTCCCAGGAAAGAAAACCTCAGCCCACACTCTGGTCCCACAGCACTCACCAGACAGTTCCCGATTGCAACGCAGAAGCTAACATTAATGCTCTGTCCAGATTCTTTGTGAATACTGCAGCCGTGAGTCCATACTCTGTACTGTTGGCTCTTCTTATGACCTCCTCTATATTCTTGAATTTCATAATTGGCTGAACTGGCCCAAAAATCTGCACATATCAATTAAACATCAGTACAAGAAAGCCTTTGCTCATCACGGTAATTTTGAAGTAATCAGAATCAGATGCTTTGTTTGGATTATATTTAGATTATATCCTAGCCTTCTAGAGGTCACTGATAGAGCCTCTTAAAAACTACTAATTGAACTGACTTCAAAGGAAGTACAGTGATGTAGTATAGTGGTTAATATATGCTGTGACCCAACAGCTAACGGATCATCTGTAACAATCTAAATAAGCAGAGTTAGATCTGGACAAGTTTCAAATGATTCATCCTTACTCCATTTACAACCCTCCTTTTGAACTCAGAAGTTGCGTGTACTCAAGAGGTAATTAATGTATTTCTAAGACTGCAAGTTTCCTCCCTTGGTTTTAACTCTTGATTTTGTCAGTGTACGCAGTGTATTTGCATGCAGTGCATTGACCACGTATGTGTTTGACCATAGTCTTGGCTTCTCAGGTTGCCAGGACAAAGCAGCTGGCATACACAACACTTCCCAACCTGTGGGATGGAATCTCTCATCAAGCACAGTACCAAAGGTGTGGCCCTTTTCTGCCCTTGCAGTACAATAAACCCCTACCAAAGGTGAGATACAGCCCCACTTGTGCCACCCCGAGGGCCAGGCTAAGCAGTTTGCCTGGCCTTTAGGCTCATAAAAGTGTTTCTAAATGTCTTTGTTTTGGGAGATCCAGGTACTCAACTGGAGCCCTGGCTGTAGGCAAAGGCTGAACATGCACTTGCAACAAAACTGCAAATGAATGAAAAATGGATAAGCTTCATGAATCATGACTTGGGATTTGGAGTCAGTTCATCAAAAAAAGGCCTGTCATGGGATTTTCAGCTTATTCCCTCTATTTTTAGAATGTAACTCATGCCCAGACTGACTGATATCCTTCCCAGGTTCCTTAGAGATTCTGTGGCAGATCTGAGACATCTAAACATTTTGCCAGGACTGAACAGTAAGCAGCCCATAAAAAGCACTAGGCTAAACTACACAAGTGCCAGTTAGACTTTGGCAACTGCTTATTTTCCATTGGGGAACATGACGAAAAGTAGATTAACTTCTATTTCAAAGGAATATCACAGGATCTAATCACATGCAGCTTGTTCAATTTTTCTGCATATGAATAATGAAAGCCAGAGCATTAGATCTGCGCTTTGCTGGCTTTGACCATGTTTTCATATAGGAAAAAACAGTCAGCCTCAGGGGATTTCACCATGAGAACAAAATCTGGGATTATTTCAGATGCTAAGGCTACTTAAGAAAAGTTCTTCAGTGGCAGTATAGCAAGGCCATTCCTTCCCTTCTCACCAGCTTCAGGTCCCAGAGTTCTTGTCCCACCTTTCTGCAATAAAACAACTCCTTTTTTACAAAGTAGTGGAGGAAGGACACACGTTGTTCTGTCCTCTGTCACTCTGCATCAGCATGTACCACAGCTGAGCAATTTCAAGTCCACTCAGCAGGAGGTGCATAAGAGCACACCACACGCACAACCATCTCTCTGCGTAGAAAAAGAGAACTTAATTCTGTCTTCAGAAAACCTTCACACTTCAGGGCAAAGAATACATAGAATTGCTCCAGCCTGCTACAATTTCAGTTATTTTTATTCAGTTGTCTGTATTTAAAAATTAAGGATTCAGACAGAAACCCCTCTATCACCACTATTTCTTTTTCAGAAGCAGCGTTTATAGCAGCTGTATCTAGGTAAGGCATGTGCTTGTATTTTGCATTGTATCAAGTTCTCCTGAAATAAGACCCAAAAGCTTTAGGGTAATATTATCTACTATGTTTCTATCTGGGTTTGTTATTGTCCAGGGCTACTTCCCTTTTAGAAAACCAAACAAAATGGGGGAAAAAACAGCAAGGCATTAGAAAGGGCTGGCAAACAGACACCTATTAATTGCACAAAAATTGCTGCTAAAGCATTTTGAGGTTTTTGGCCTGTTCTGCTGTCCCTCTTCTCCTCTCACCAACACACACCACACACACCCCCCCATGCATATACACTTCAAATTGAAGCTAACCTTGCAGATACTTCTTTAGTAGAAAGGATTTCAGCATTAAGTAGTTGTTAGGACACTGAAATAAGTGAAATAAGTGAAACTTCTATTCTCTTCTCGGGTTTTCACTCCAAACCACAACCATACCTCTTTTCTTTCCCACTTACAGTAGTAATTGCATACAAAGGTTCAGGTGACTTGTACTGTACCTCTTCCTTGGCGATACGCATGTTGTCAGTGACCTCTGAAAACACAGTGGGTTTTATGAACAGGCCTCTGTCTTCAATGGCAAGACCCCCACACTCCAGCTTAGCCCCTTCTTTCTTCCCACTTTCTATCAGCTCCAGGATTTTATCAAACTGGTTTTGGTCAATCTGTCAGAAACAAGAGGAGAAGAAACAGACAGCAGCACCATTATTATCACTGTTCCAGAGACTGGAGTCATGGCATGTGGCCCAGGGGCACATTTGCAGGGCACTGTCCAACTGGGTAAGTTTACATCTCGTTCTGTGATACAGCAGCCAGGCAGTAAGCAGGCTGAAAGACAGGACATGGGCATAGCCCTGAGCCACACCAAACAGAAGGTGAAATTACATGTGACAGTTCAATCTGATCTAACAGTTTGCTGACACATGGATGGGATCTCCTCACTTTCCCTTCCTCCGCAGCCTGGGTGTGCACTCCCACGGCTCACCTGACTCCAGCTCTGGGGCTTACTGACCTTATCCATGCACTGGTTTAGCTCAGGAGCACTGTGAGAACAGCCTGGGATGGGTTTTGCTGGACTAGCAACCTCATTCAGCTCAGCAAGGGTTCTGACCAGCAGCAGGATCAGTGCAAGGGAAGGAGAATCAGGGTATATAAATTATTAAGTCGACTTTGCTGTAGTGTGCAGCTTTACCACATCTCTCTGTCCCTAGCTGGAAGAACCCAGTGAGCTTTGCCTCCAGCTCTTTCCACACACATGTACTGTACAAACAGCCTCAAAGATAAGCCCTATTAGTGAGGTGACTTCAGAACAACTACTGCACTGAAGCCATACTTTAAAATCAGGATCACCCTTCACAGATCCTAAAGACTTAGCACCATCCCGGCATTTTTTGGTTCTCTGGACTGGGAGCCATATCCTCACTTTTAACTACCAACCTTGCCTAACTCCTCCGCAGCCACCCCTAACTCTGCAGTAATCTCAAATAGCCAGTACCATTGTGTTAGTAGCCTCTAAACTAGGAGTTTCACAGCAGAGGTGGGGAAAGGCCAGCCCAGTTACAAGACGCTGAAGTCACACAGCTCTGCAGCTCTACAGCAGGGCTTGGAAGAGATATCACATACTCCACCACTACAGTGGGCTGGGAAGAGGTGCAGAAGCCCACAGCACTTCTGATCAGTACTGGTCCTTCTTTTGTGCTCCACATGCAGCAGGGTACTGCAGGTATTCTCAGGTTTCAAACAAGCAGATGTGGCTATTCGCATGGTGATAATTAAGCAATAAAACACCTCATCACAATACACTGCAGATGGTAAAAGGCTTATGGACATGTTTAAAAAAAAAGTGAAACTAACAAAAACCTCCACAAATTCATTGAGGTGATTAAATAAAAGACTCCACCCACTGGTTCAAGGTGCCCTGGCAGCCTGGGAGGTTATTCTGAACGCCAGGTATCTCCAGATGCTTGCGCTGGTCCAATATCCCTCCCTAGGCATCTGGTTTTATTTCAGCACGGCCAGTTGCCAGTTGGGACTGTTTACATGGAGTGTTCCACACTTGACTCCTCCAGATTACAGACTATATCCTGTCGCTAGTTAATCCTGGCCACACACAATCCAAGTTTTCATGCTTTTAGACAAATATCAAAGCTTCATGAGGGTGTCCTTGGGGTACTTCTGGTACACAGCAAAAAAAGAGAACATCACATCTCCTGCCACGCAGATGTGTGCATCACATGCATGGACAGCTTGTACTGAGTGCACACGTTCTCTCAAGTGTTAAGATGCTACCCAAGAAAATGCTTGATACATGCTACTGCAGGAGGAAATGTAGGATACAGAGTGTCACATAGTAAGTTTGGCAGGTGTCATACATATTGTCTATTTGTCCGGTTGCTTAGTTGCCAAATGTAAATAATTTGAAAATATCTGCTAGTGCTTTCCATCTTGGCATGTCTGTGATCCAGACCAATCCAGTTCATCCACTTCACATCACAGAAAACAAAACAAGGATATTTATACAGCTGTGACTTGTTGCAAGGCAAACTATAGTTAGATGAAAAGACACTGGGGAAAGAAAACATTTGTAAAAATGACATGCAAGGGTGGAACTGTTTGTCATTGTAAATAGAGCTTGCAAGGCTTGTTTAAATTCTGTCCCCTACTCCACTATTATTTATGGTTCAAGCATTGACTTCTATTAAAAACACATGATCTGCTAGAGCAAATTCTACTATTTGTCCATCTCACTCAAAAGAGAGGAAGGCTTCTAAGGATCACCGCGATGCTGAACATCTGAGAACCCCTCAGATCTTCAGATCTTGCTTCATTTAAGTCAAGACTGCAAGGAGCAGCTTTTCCTTTGCCAAACCCAGCATTTGCAATCCCACAGAATAACCCCACAACTGCATCTAACTAACTGTTGGACACGTACTCTTTCTACTTACATATTTTACTTACACGCTTTAATCCTAAAGTACACACATGTCTACAGTCTAAGGAAAATATTCCATCAAACAATAGGTCTTAGGCTGAAAAACTTCTGGCTAGCAAATGCCATGAGGCAGCCTTAGTGCTTCCTTCCTTCCTATAGACCAGGCTTTCCTCATAGTCCACAAATCCCTGTATTTGGGGTTCTAGAGTAAAAAAGCCAGGCTAGCCTTGTTCTAATCCAATCCCTGTTCTAGTCCACCAGGATGTGAATATCATCTAAGGCAGTCTGCTCTTCACAATTGTATAATGTGCTGGTTAACCAGTTTGCCATCTGTGCAGATTTACTTTATTACTTCCTATGATGCAGCTCAAAGGAATCCAAAATTTAAAAATGCCCTTGGTCCGCATTTGTGGTTGGCACTCAAACAGTCCTGATCACCCCTCAGGTTTCTTGTGGTGTCCTCTGAATTCCAGCCAGCCAACACAGTCAGACACATGTGAGTTTTGGAGAAGTCTCATCAGAAGCCTGCCTCATTACTGTTTAAATTTGATACTCTTTAAATTTGACCTACTTTTGATCAGAGCAGTGCAGTTTGTATCAGCATAACCCAATACTGCAGCTGACAGAGTCTTTTCCCCACACCCATGCCATGAGCATCCATGCCAATACACAGTAATCCACATTAGGGAACTGACCTGAATAAAACCTTTCTTCCTCACTTCCAAAAAGCCTGGATTAGACCTGAATCAGCCAGTTCCCCACTCTAGTTCATAAATGCAGTGTAAAATAGGAACAAACAGCTGCAGACTGAACCACTTTTCCAGGATGAGCTTACGTCGACTCTAAGTTCTGTGGAACAATATTGTCTGCCACCCCATGCTGTCCTGCACCAGGTTGTCTCAGAAGCTACTTAGAGAACTCTACTCAGCCATGGTGTGGCTTGGTTTCACGGAGCATGAGCTCAAAGCCTGCACTGCAGAGGCTCTCCTGTTTCAGACTTTCTGAACTCTGTACAAGTTGCAGGTCCTGTTGTCTGGCTACAAGCACTTGGAGCTGATGTAGGACCAAGAAGATCATGGGCTACAACCACCGTCAGCCTAAAGGCTGGCTCCAACTCCTTCCCACTCTTGGCTTCTAAGCCAGTGATCATCCCAGAATGAGGTCTCCACAGCAGCATGTGGCCATTTTTGTAATGCTGTTATGTTCACCCTGACTCACACAGGAGGAGAATGAAAGCAACGACCTGGATCTGAAGCAACTGAGGCCTGACGGGGAGAGAAGAAGAAAGATTATTTTTCTGGCTATTCTTCCCTTACCCATCAGTTCAAGATAAAAAAGTCTCACAGCAGAGCAGGCTACTTCAGGAACAGAGGAAAAATTTGATCTGGAAGCTTCACATTTGAACAGTTACTTTTGGGCAAGTGTGAATCTTTGCCACTTCTGGAGGTATTTTAAGCCCTTGTGACACTGCACCATTTCTCTCTTCTGCTTGAATTTCTGTGTGTTGCACCTTACAGCAAAGGCTCCAGATAGAGAGCAACCACAGCTGCAGAGGGAGCGGTTGTTCCTTTGCACTGGCAGCCACATGAAAGCTTTGGGATTAACAGTTTCCTCCCACATTCTCAACACCTTCCTGTCTTGGACTTGACAGCTGCATGCAGAGATGTTCAGGTGTGTGTGTGTGAATGCTGTCTCTCCTAGCTACACGTGTAACAGGTAAGCCAGAGGAGGGAATGAGGATAGATGGGCCATATTTAAATCTGACCAAACGCTGCTATTCTGACTTACAATTACCCTTAATTATCACTCTGTATGCAAACAGTCTCCCTCAAGCCACAGCAGTGATACCAGAGCATGGTGCTCTGCCACAGCGCTCACTGGGAAGTGCTCTGGCAGCTTCGCAAGAGCTGGAGCATGGATGAACTAAACTAAGCAGCTCAGTTCTACACATTCTGCTCCCTGCAATGTGTTTCACCCTTTAAAAAAAATCACAACTACTCCCTATGATTTCAGGGGCTGCCCTAATGAAATCAATGGCCTCTCTCAGAGCAGCCAAATGAGCACGGTCCTGACGCGACCAACACAAAATGCAGCTCAATTACTGATACTGCTGGGTAGGGTTTAGGATTATCTTATATTAAAATAAATAAACAAACAAGCCTGAAAATCTGAGAGCCCTTAACAGAAGGTAAGAGCAGACCCTAAAACAGTTTGAAGGTCAGCTCATCTCTGCTGAAGCAAGCACCAGCATAGGATTATTTTCCTAAGATTTCTGAGCAGTCTGAAATCTCTTTCTAGGCAAGTTACAGGGATAGATGCAGCCCAGACATGAACAGGGGATGTACATCATCTTATTGACCACACATGAGGACACACAACGAAGTTTTGCCATGTGTGGATCTTGTGCAAATGGGCCTAGATGCAGGCAAGGGGAGGCAGATGTCCCCACAGCCATCCCTTCTCTGAGGCACCCTACATAGCATCGAGGAAGAAAAATGACAGTGCAGTGCTGAGAACAGGAAACTGAGGCTATGGATTTCTGGGATTCCCCCTTTATTTTTGGTAGAAAACAGTCAGGAAATTAGATCTGACCCAAGGATCATCTTCCTTCAGAGCTCTCCATCACAGCTCAGATTGCTTTGGAAGAATAAAATAAGAGGAAGGCTCTGGAAGCACTGACGAGGCTGGTCATGACAGCAGCTTGGCATGGTTCTTCCTCCTAATTCAGCTGAAACTTCTCCAAAGGATCAGAAAGAGGGCAAAGAAGGAGAGGGAAAGTGGGGACTCAGGAGTCCCTGGGTTCTAATTACTTGTCATCACCAACACAGCCAAGTAACTGAATGGCTGTTTCTGCAGCTGCACTCTTCTGTGCATTGCTATTGCTTGATGCAACATGCTTTGTATTACTGTACCAGTGAGACAGCCTCTTCCATAAGGATAAGAAGTGAATTAAATACATTTGTGTTTAAAAAATTTACAACATAACATTTCAACAATTGTGATTAATTGGTATTTAAAATAGAGAGAAAAATAAAAGCCATGATACATTACTCACCCCTCTGAGCTGCTGCTGAGACCATATTTGCAAGGATAATATTTACACAAGGAGAAATTAAACAAAAACACAACCAAAAACCAAACAACAACTGCTCTCGAGCACGCAGTTACCTGGGGCCCTTGCTCAGTTCTGGCATCAAAAGGGTCTCCAACGAGTCTCTTCTTGGCATACTCCACGCTGCGCTTGACGAACTCCGGATATATCTGCTCCTCCACAAACACTCGTGAGGCAGCAGTGCAGCACTGCCCTTGATTGAAGAACACGCCTTGATGGGCACATTCCACTGCCAAGTCCACTGTAACATGGCCCAGGAGAGAAAAGCGTTACCACATGCACAGTTTCAGCCTTCCAGTGTTTCCAGACTTGTTTTTAACTTTCTCTTCGGAAAGACTCTTTAAAAAATGCTGACAAGGGTCCACACCCACTGAAGGCACTCACAAGGCTTCATATTGCCCCCAGACCAGATCCCCTCTTATTTCCACCCCCTTCCAGCCTTTCCAACCCCTTTGGTGGTCACAAGTTACACATTCCTCCTAGCTCTATTCTCTAATGCAACAGTCACAACAGAATATGGGAAATGAGTCCTGCAGACCCTCAGGACAGAGGTGAAGGCTGGATTAGATCAGGTTCTACAAAATTCTCCTGTCATAGGAACACCTGCAGAGGGGCTGCATTTTATTCAACTGCTTTCCTTACTTGGCTCAGGCTCTACAGTACTGCCAACCAAAAAGAAGGCACCACAAGAGCAGAAACTCACAAATACAAAGATTTATCTGCAATTGCAGCCATTTGCAGGGAAGGCAGCAATATAATGGTCTGCTCATTTGTCATGGAAATAGATAGTCCATGTGCTGGGCAAGAGCTTCAGTGAAGCAGAACTGCAACCTGCTCTTGGACAGGGGTTTCCTCCAGCCTCTGGGGGGTGGACACAGTGGCAAACACAAGCCCTGCTAGCTGCCAAAGGACAGCAGAGGCACACAGCAGGACCACAGCCACGGCATTGTACAGTAAATAAACACAGCAGCCAATACTCACAGTCTGCATCTGCACACACAATGCAGGGGTTTTTCCCTCCAAGCTCTAATGTTACCCTTTTGAGGTTGCTTTTAGAAGCAGCTTCCTTGATCAGTTTTCCAACCTGTAGCATTGAGACACAAAGAAGACATGAGCGGTTTGCCCTGAAAGTCTTAACTCAGTGTTCAGTGTGATGTTTACAGTGGTAGAAGAGCCTGGTGGGTGACTGAAGCAGGTAGAAGTCAGGTATAACATTCTTAAAATGTTTGAGTTTCCTGCTGCTGCGATGTGTTGGGCCAAAACCAGAATTCATGCCTGGTTTGGGCAGATCTGAAAGGGAGAGAGCTACAGCAACTGTACCCTGAAGTTATCTGCTACCCAGAGGTGCAGGACAAGGCATTTCCCACACAACCAAGAGCAGCAAGCAGCACTGGCAACCAATGGTGCTCCCAGGTTTATGAATTTGACTTTTAAAAATCAGGAATTCAGCTTCTTATGAGTAGATCTTACCAAGGCACTGAGAAGAACTCACTGTTCCTATCTGCTGCCATTCCCATACCAGAAAGCCATGTAGAGATTTTGATGCTTAGAAGAAAACAGCTTCTTTCTGACAGTTTAGGCTGAGCTGCTGCACACACAGAGTAGCTGAGACGTGTTCTGTTCAAGGCAATACCTGAGAAGTCAACAGACAAACTCTCTAGCTCTGCTGTGGCATTTTCTGCCCAGGAACCTGATCTGACCATCTGGTGGAATTTATCTGGCCACCCTCTCCTGAAGGGAAGGACCTGCTCGGCTTCCAGAATCAAAATAATGTCAGACTAAGTGTTTCCCCCTC
>VZRW01007566.1:656019-676722 GCA_013398125.1 Aegotheles bennettii | reverse complement strand
ATTCTGTCTGACTGTGTTGGTTTTTTTATATACTAGTAACACCAAAAGAGCAGTTACTCTCTTTTAAAAAAAAATAAACAATGGAATTCCTCACAAGAAGAGCATAAACCAAGCATCAGAATCACTTAGTAATCTAATTATTTTAGAAACAGTATGAGTTAAAACTATTCAGGAGTTTCAATTGTTAAGGCAGGTTATTTTTTTGAGTGTGGCCTTATATTTGAATTTCCTCATTTTGTATCTGGTTTTCTTGTATTTTACCTTTGCACGTGGCAATGTTATCTTCATTCTTGCCTAAAAATACTGGAATGGAGCTGTGAGCAAGGAAAGCGTGTGGTAGCTGGCTGGCAGTTCTAGGTCTGCATTTTTCATGGTTTGCCTTTGTACTTTGAGCAAGACTCCTGAACTTAGCAGTACAGATCATCTCCAGCCACTCAGCAGCCTAGTCCTAGAGGCAGCAGAAAGAAGTGATGCGTCCTGCTGCAGGTACACATAACTTTGCAACAGGCATTAATACAAGTTAGCCCAAAGAAGAGTAAGTTAATAAACCAAGGGAAAGCAAGAAATCTAATGAGAAAATTCTCGTGGAGTCTAAGATCAGTATTTCCAGGCTGGCACTGAGCCCAACCTGGGGCTTAAAAACTAAGTCAAAATGTATTTTGAATTAGCTTCACTTCCTGGCTCAGAAACAGTAGCATTATGCTGCTAATACTGCAGAGATACAGCTGAACTCACAGATGGGTGGAGGGGGAAGAAAACACTTCTAAATTACACATGCATTAGAAAAGAATCTATCTCCCTCGGTGTTTCCTGCACACCCACGGATTAGGAAGACAAGCACAGTGTCTATAGGAGTTTTTTTGCCTACAGGCTCCAGCAGATGAGATTTTCCTTCTGCCCCTAATCCACTGGATACTACTTTTTCATTAAAAACCCAAACAGCCCCATGTGGACTGGGTGAATCTACAAGCTCTATTGTTTTCACACAGCCAGCGTCTAATCTGGGCTAAAAGTTTCTGATCTAGGATTTGGAGAGAAGATTGTAGCTGGGTAAACTCCTCGATTGGCCCAACTATCAAGAGAGTAAAAGCTCTTGGTGAACTTTTACTTTATTGCATTCGTGTTTGTTCCCATGATCCCCATATAGAAGGAGAAGCTTAAAACACCTTCTCCTATGGGATAAAGCAGCCAGCATGTACACAGAGCCACTAGATGGTACTGTTTGTTGTTAAATGCAGCAGCTTTGAGTGTTTAGTGAGTTACCTTTGCCAACCAAGAACACTGTTCAAGGTATTAGATTACACCCTGCAGTAGTGAAGATACACGTAAGGATGGATGAATCCTGCAAATGTTCAGTAAGAAGAACATTACTAGAGGAAATAAAAGAGAAGAGACTATATTTGCCTCAGCTGAACCCACTGGAGTCAGCATTTCCATTCTTTGGACACTGCCCCTCTTCAGGGGGGGTGTGGATATCACAAGTAAAATCTAGAGCAGCGAGTGGAAAAACATTCACATTTCTGAGCAAGCTTTTGTTGGAGAATTTGCAGCAGTGATTACTGGAGACAAATTTGTTTGCATGCCACATCTGTGCTCAGTTCCATGGGCTAGGACGAGCTCCTTTCCCCCACACGGGTACAGAAGAGGATGGCTGTAGGTGTCTGATAGTGCCAAGGTCTTGCTTCCACCCCTCTCCTAAGCAAGGCAGCCACAGCTATCTACAGGAAAAAACTGAATAGAAGACACTTTGCTGTGCAGGTCTCAAAGGAAGCTCAAATGTTAATCCCATCCACATCAGCAGAGGAAGCCTCGGGCACAGGACCATGTTTTTATTTAAACTTAGCTCCTCAGAGGTAACTAAAGCTGAGGGAGAATTGTTCAGGGCTCTGACTGACATGTTTTCCAGTTGTGCTCGCTCACAGGGCAGGACTGGCAGGCAAACTTGCCCAGAAGCTCAATCAGGCCAGTGACATGATGTTAAGTTACTGCCAGGCTCTCCTGTGGACTGTCTTACCTTATGTCAGAGTATTCATTACTTCCAATTCTTACAGAAATGTGGTGGTTTGGCAAAACCCAGCTTACAGAGATGTGAGATTATTACAAACACAAGGACCTGAATTAGACCAATCCCAAACACTTCTGAGGAATCCTGTCGCATGGAATGTGATGGAAAATAATGTTGGTTAATATAGAAATCACTGACATTTCATTGGCCCAGTCTTATGTGGATGTCAGTTTTAGAAGCGAATGCCAAGAAGAACAGCAGGTGTTTAATGACAAATCCATCACCTACCTTTGTTGATCCAGTAAAAGCAATTTTATCAATGCTGTGGTGGGTAGAAATAGCAGCTCCAGCTGTGGGGCCATAGCCAGGCACAATGTTCACCACACCTGGAGGGAAACCCACCTAAAACAGAGGTTAAATACAACTCTGTAAGAGAGATTTTGAGCACTCTGGAGCTGATCTGCACTCCTGAGAGCTGCAGTTCAGTTCTCAGGAATCTTGAATTAGTTGCACTATATTCCTTGCAATTAAAAACTGCAAGTTGTGGACAAGGAGCCCATACCAGATACATCACTGTTTTCCACCCTTTCCAGTAACATGGCTGTGTGCTACCAGCTGGAGCAGACATGGGTGAAAGTAACAGCCATGCTTAGGAAATGCCAAGTTTCAGTAAGAATTCTTGGAGGAGTCCCAGTTTCAAGTCAAAAGAGAGTGAGTCTTTTGGCCAAGCTTGGCCCCCAGCTACTGCCGTGCAGCTGGAGCCAAGGGGTAACTGAATGAAAGTTTGTTTTGAACAAAGGTTGACATTTGTGATTCTTCAGGGGCCAGAGGGATTAAGAAGTCAGTAAAACCTCACTAGATGATGAGGCTAATAAAACAGGAATACAAGAGCAGATGGTAACAGACTTATGCCAGTTTCCACCACATTTACAACCCAGATTAGCCAGCTAGTAACTTTGCCAAAAGAGACAAATGGCAAAACTTAAGGTGAAATTCTAGTGCAAGGAGAAGTGTGGGACTTACTGGTCTGTTTTTATGTCCTGAAACAGGAGTTTCAAGGCTAGTCCCCCCCCACTACTGATTATACAAGGTTGTTTTCCCTGCATTTTGTAACAATGGAATTGCAGGATATGAACTGTTCACGTCACTTCTTGTAGCTTTTTAATATAAAATCTCAATAAATGCAGTAGCTCCTTCCTAATACAGAAAAAAAAGGAAGTAATTGCTCAGGTACTACCTTGCAAAAAATGATCTTCATAAGTTTTTTTTCTTTTTTGTTTTTTTTTTTTTATGTCAGAAGGGCAGCCTGATTTCTGCCATGGATATGACAATGATTAAAATGAGTTTAATAGAGTTTGTATCTTGGCTAAAGAGTTTTCAAGAAAATACTGCATGTCAAACTGTGCAAGTAATGGTGCTTGGAGTCAGCAGCAAAGCCACAAGGAAGCAAAAAATTGGTTGAGGTCACCTTGAGTCAAAAAGTTTTTTTCTGTTTTCCAGCAAAAATGAAAGCCAAAATATTTTGGTTGGCCCAAAATTATTTCATTGAACCTAACACATAGCTTTGCTCTGCATCCTTTTAAAAATGGAAAAACAAAACAAACCCCCAAAGTTTAACTTATTCTTCTGAAAGACTGCAAAGAATTTAGCTAATTTTGGGTGGAGAAAGGAGCATCTTCAAATAAAATTATTCTGCTCTAGTTACACTGTTGCCTTGAAGGGCAACTGTGAGAAACAGGGAGCTTAGAATTTAAGCTTAAAAAATTAATTTCATGGGATTTGAATGGCTTTTTGTGGGGAATGCTACGCCTGTGTTTGGGGACCTGTATGTCAGAGTGGTGTGGCAGGGCTAACTAGAAGTCATGAAAACTGCACCCTATGCTCACTCGTCTTGTGCAATCTTATTAAGTCAATTATCTGCAGGAGATACTTAACTGGTGGTATTTTTGCACTGTTTTTCCTGATGGAGGAGCCCTAAGTGTCAATTATTAAGCTATCCTTCTATTTTCTTCCAGGCTAACACATAAAATCATTGTTATCATTAGACTGAGCCTAACAAACGGGCTTTGCCAGCTGAGAAGCAAAAGTGTATCTACAAGCCTTTTAGATTTCCTCAGAGTCACGTACATAGCCACAGGAAGCTGACATACTGACCAGTCCTGGAAGGTACTGTGCACCTCCCACCACCTCTGTATGGTTAATAGATCTGAAGGCACCTGAGATCCTACCTGACAAGCCCTAAACCAACATTTTGAAATCTGAACCTGTGATCTTCCCTTTATGTCAGTATCAGGTTGGCTTGAAAGGCCAGACATAGCTAAATTGTTCTATGAACTGCAGGAATTATGAAGAATTGTTTCTCATGGCACTCTGTCTTGGTTGAATTACACCACTTAAAAATGCACTTACATGTGCTGTCTAATCACACTCGGTTTTGTCCCATTGTCTAATAAAACTGAGCTGTAGTCTTTCCCTTATTTGGGACAGAGGAAGATAAGGCAGAAGAATAAAAGCATAATTTTATTCTCTCTGCAGCTTCCTGAGAAAGAAGAAAAAACTCCAGGTTTTGTGATCCTTGCTATCTCCAAACTAGCCACTGCCAGTCACAAAGGCCTTTGTAAGCAAAGGCTGAAGACAGAGGCTGTTCTCACTTTCATCTGTGAGGCTTTAACATCTCTAAAACCTAAAAAACTACAGAGCCAATTTAAAATACAGTCTTGTTTGTAACCTTAAAAGAAGAGTACCTAGATGGGATGTTCAGATCCCCTTACCTCCTTGATCAGTGAGCCAATGTACAGCGACGTGAGAGGAGTTTGTTCAGCTGGCTTAATAACCAAAGTGTTTCCACAGCACAGTGCTGGTGCCATCTTCCAAACCAGCATCAGCAACGGGAAGTTCCACTGCAAGAACATGAGGCAGATCAGATCAACCCAGCACAGGCACCTACTCACTTCCACGCAGCGTTTTCCCCATGTTCATGGAGCTCAGGGAGAAAGAAGGAGCTGGGAGGACAACCACAAAGAGAGGCTGCTTACAGTGCTGTGTTTGCTTGGACTATGGAGTAAAACTTCCTTGATTTTCCCCCGAGATCCCAAATATTGCTGGTAGTCCTCAAGCTAATCCTGCAAGTTGGACAAACCTCTGCATGATGTGACCTCGTTATTTACAGGAGTCTGATCCCACTTTGTGTAGGATTTTGGCTGTTCACTGGGATTGTGCTGGAGGCAGTGTCCTGATGCATCACTTCTGTATACCTGGGGGAACTACAGGGTGCAAACTCCTCATTGAGAAAACCCCATTTTTCTGTGTTAGGTATTAGCTGAGTAGTCAGGAGTTATACAATATCATCCAATTCCAGGTTTATAACTAGGGAACTGGAGTGGGTTGTTCAGCCATGGAAATCCAAGGGAGGTCTTATACTCCCTTCAAATTGCAAAATGCTCCTTTCCAATTAGTTTTCTTATTTAGTATTAGGAACCAGTCCACATCAGTTTCCTCTGTGCTATCCTCTTTCATGGTCATGTGTATTTGTACCTCTTGGAGCCTAAGCAAGAAGTGGAAAATCTAGCTCACACTGAATCTCAGAAAGGTCACTTGGCAGTAGAAAGGATTTCTTCATTAAAAATAATTAATGCTGCTTTAGAGATGATGGAAGCAGGCCAACAGTAAGGCGACTTCTTGTCAAGACTCAAGCCAAGGGCCTTCAGCTATTAACAAAGAAGCCAAATATGTTAGGAATCCACAAATTCACACTTACAAATAAATTAGCAGTGTAGCTTTTGAGAGATGAGTTCTGTTCTAGCCCAGCAGCTCTGTGACAAAGCAGAATTTAGTCTAATGTGCTACTCTTCTACTTGCCTCTCCCTCTTTCCCAGACCTGTTTCATTGCAGTGATCTTTTCCAATGGCCACATCCCATGATTTGCCCATCTGTCTTTTTCTCCTAAGCCTTCTCGAAAGCCTGACTTTGCAGCTTGAGCCATCCACACCTATACTACTTTTTTACACTTTCAGAGCACGACATAACTCTATTAGGAGATTTCCATTGCAGAATGGTTGGTGAAAGTAACAGCAAAGGACCCTAGGGCTGCCTCGTGACCTTGGGATAAAGCTCAGCCATATGCTGCACTTTCTAAGAACTTCCCTGGCTAAGGGCATTGGTTTAAATATAGTCAAGCCACAGGAAAGAGGGAGGGTTGTTAATTGGTCTAGGAAGACATATGCAGAATCATGACAGAATCTCTTTAAATCAAGTAGGAACATACAAACTCACAGACTGTTGGTGTCAGAGATCAAACTGGAAAGAAAATTGAAGGGGATTTGTTTTAAGTAAACTGAAGACAGATGTGGTCTTGTTGACCCCAGTCATCCTTTCCATAAACACAGTGTTGAACTGGAGTCAAATTTAGTTCTGTACTTTCTATTGTATTTATTGCTGATGCAGGGTCAACCTGAAATATTAGAAGTCCCACTAAGTCCCCTTATAGTGGCCTTCCAAAGGATCCTACATGTAGGCTTTTAAAGGGATAGCTTCCAAAAACATTGCTGAACGCCAAAGGTGGCTGAAGTGTGACCTAGAGATACCTTTTAATTGGTGATCAACATGAGGAACGTGATGTTTTGATCTTAGTTCACAAATTCTAGATGCTCACAAGCAACATTGTTTGTTCAGCCAGAAAAGCTGTGCAGAAGTCATCAAGCCTAACATCTGATAACCAGTACTGACCATCTCCCACTTTGCCTCACCCTGACATTGCTAAACAGACTGTATCATCATATTACTGGGGATATACACTCAGTTCTGCTGAAGGAAAAAGCAAAATTTCCCCAAATTTTTTTGGGAACTCATCCAGACCCAGTATTCCCAGGATCCAGCAAATCCCATATAAATTTCTTTCAGTGTCTCTTATAACCTTCTCCCAAAGATCAAAATCTTCCATGGGCTCTTATTGATCCAAGTATCCAAACAGAGAATCTTAGCACATCACCATTTGCCTCATGCCTGTAGGACACCACGTTTGAAGCATTTTACAAGCAGGCAGGATCAACTATGTCTCCCATATAGCTGTAAAAGTCTTCCTGGCTGTCTGTTTAAACAGAGAAAGCCACACACACTAAAACTGGAGGTATCACAAGAACTAGCCACACTGTCCCCTCAGCAGAGAATGAGACCTCAAGAAAAAGAAAACTCTATTCAGTAAGATTTAATCACAAAAAGTTCAGAGAACAGCCAGGGGATATAAATAATGGATATGATTTAAAACCCAAAACTGTGCATCAGCACTAGGCAGCAAAAAGCTAGCATACGGTTGTCCCAGCAGTACACGAGTCAGAAAGCTCTGAGTGGTCTCTGGTGACTGGTGTCAGCCTTAGAGGGGAACAGAGCATCTGATTAGGAGAC
Source organism: Aegotheles bennettii (assembly GCA_013398125.1). Lineage (NCBI taxonomy): Eukaryota > Metazoa > Chordata > Aves > Caprimulgiformes > Aegothelidae > Aegotheles > Aegotheles bennettii. The sequence goes on along the minus strand of VZRW01007566.1, from coordinate 669,317 downwards.
CCACCCTTCCATTGCAGAGGACTTTGTGTTGCCAAGAGCAATTGGCATGGGGGTAAAACAAAAAACTACATCAGGCAAGTGAGATGGGAGTTCCCTACAGAACAGCTGTACTTAACTAGGAAGCAAATGGCTGCAGTATAACATGGGGAGTGCACATATTCTTCTTCCAGTTCTAAGGGAGATGCAGGGCACCACCACTGCTACTTACTGGAGTTATAGCTCCACAGACACCCATCGGTTCATGCCTGGTGAAACAGACAAAATTTTCATCTGCAAGACAAAAGAATAAAGGAAGAGAAAACAGTCAAAATCGTGTAAGACTGCCCATTAACAGGTTGGGAACAGAACTAAAACCATATTAGACAAAGAACCCTATATCTGTTCATCTAAACTCCTGCTTCTGGGACACCCCAGGCAGATGAAAATCTGTTTGAGAATAGGGCTTGTGGTAGGTCAAAAGCCAAACACTGCTCACGTTCACAGTGGTGCCTTTTAAAACCAGGGGTACAATTCCTTCTGCAACCTGCCTGTGTTGAGGCTGAGGTGAAGGATAATTCTCTACCACAAGCACAAATTTCATTCAGATTGTGCCTCACTGAAAGAAGCAAAGCACTTGTTTCCCTGAGGGGAGAGTTTTTAAACCCATTTTATACAGGAATCACACTCAGCATAACAGGAATTGCACTTCTGGTAAGAAATCACAAAAAGATGAAACTCTCGGAGTAAAGTAATACCCTTCATCTTAAAATACTGCTACTGCTTTTCCAGAGAGAAAACAAGAAGGACATTTGCCACAACACTGCAGCGTGACTGCTCTGCCCCTGCAGCCTAAAAAACATCTTTAAAAACTTCTTTCAAGCATCAGAAAACTTGACAGTGTCTCTCCAAGAGTTCAGTGCTTTGGCTGCTGAGAGGAGTCAACATCTCATGCCTTCTCTTTATTAAAGTTTAAGAAAAAGCACTACATGATCTCTTCAAATATCTGTGAGCCAGCACTGTCAGGGGTGCAGGAATGTCAGTGTGGAGAGCACTGGTGGATTCCGCATCAACCCTCTGCCACATCCCCATGGCATCTGGGACAGCACAAGCTGCCTTCAAACAGTTCTCCCTAGAAACCTCTGTCCTTCCACCCTCTGGCATCTTAATCCACTTCAGCAATACCTGATCAATAAACTCCCCTATAATGTCTGAATTCTAAACCAAAAAGGTTTCTCTGCTAAAAAAAGTAACAAAAGAACCCATCCACTATTTTCCAGAGATCTACCCAGGCATTCACATTATTCTCCCAACAGTTTAAATCTTGAAACCTTGACAAAATGCATCCTGAGATAGAAAGGAAATGCAAGGCTATTTTTGCAGGTTTTCAAGGCCAGCCTTTCCATACATCTCCCTCCCTGATCCCACCCCAGCTCTGAAACTGGGTCTGAAGGAACTTACCCACTGGGATAGTTCTGCCCTGAATTTTATCAGCCCATCCAGCATAATATCGGAGTGTTTTTATACAACCTTCCAGGTCAATGAAATACGCCTGCAGAAAAGGTTTTCCTGTGTCCATTGTTTCCAGAGTCTGAAAAATCGAATTGCATGCACTGTCAGACAGCTCAGTGTTTTTTTTCTTTAAAAAAAAGCTTTTAGAGAAACTCATTCTCAATTTTATTTTGCCTTGTGCTGCAGACATGGGGTTTCCTTCCCTCACCTTATATTTAAGGCACAAGCTTGTTAATACAAATAAGGTGGAAGGGAGACCAAATCAGTGATTGCAATGGAAGGGCAGCTTCCAGAAGCCCCCAGAAGGTGGCCGTGGGTGGGATACGGGGCTGTTGTCTGGAGCACTGGTCAGAAATGATGCGAGTCATGACTTCACTGGAACTGACTCTCCAACGCAGATGTTCAGGATTCCAGATGGTGTCACTGAAATCAGAACCCAGGTTCCTTTTATTTGGAAATCTGTTTTTTTTCTCTGCTTCATAGCCCTAAAACCAACCTCTGAAAAGCCTCTTTTGTCCACAGGATGATAGAAAACACATTTTGTACAGATTGCTGGTAAAGTAACCTTTGGGCTCAGATCTGTGCTGAGACTAAGGCAAGGGAGAAGTTGCTTCACTAAAGCTGCACTGAGGCAGCTCTAAATGAAGCCCAGACTCAGCTTGTGTCCTGCTCACTGTTCTGGACATTAGCTCAGTGAATGCTTTGTTCTCTACTCAGGTCATTAAATGGGATACTGGTGCAAATGTCCAGCACATCCATAAAGGAAGTACTATCCCTTGGTAGATTGAAACATCTTTGTTTACATATGAAGTCATACTCTGTCATCTTCCACGGACATTAGGGTCCAAACAGCACTCAAACAGACATTCCTGTTGGAATGACTAGGATTGTTATGCACTCTGAATGTCTGCTAAAACAACTGATTTTTATAAATTATTACTTAGCAGGCAGCCAAGTCAGCTATGGCTGGTTTTCTGCAGTGAAAATAACAATGGCAAACAAGCCCTCCCAGCTCTGAAGGACAGCAGAAAGCTTGAAATGAGTGTCCTGGTTATGGAAAAAGGAGGGTGCTCTGAAGTCACATCAAAAAGTGAGCAGAAAATTAACAGAGTGTATTCACACACACATATATTTTTTTTCCCTTTTATTTGTTGGCCAGAACTGCCTTCAGACCTGGATTTTTTTGGTTTTGTCCTGCTGGAACTGGTAGGTGTCATGCGGTTAAGAGACACTGTGTTGGGGAAAGAAACTCAGCTCAAAACAGTTTTGCAAGTACAGGCTTCTAAACACATCCCATCTATATTAAGTCCTACCGACCGTAGTGGGACATCAGCTCAGGAACTTGCACATCTAACAGCTCTAAATGTTATAAATGCCATTTCCCTGAAGATAAGCAGAGCTGAAATGTAGCATTGACTCGTGAGCACTCAGGTCTAAAATCTTCAGTATGGACTGACAGCAGCCCTAAGATGAGTGACACTAGGATATGGGGGTGTGATTTGGAAAGATGTCCAAGACCCATAAAGTCTAAAGGCTTCTACCAACTGCAGCACATTTTAGCTTGGGTCCTACTCCCCTTGTTCTGCACAGGATGGGGAATCATTAACAATAGTTTTTCAGCACTGAAGTCCAAGCTAACAGAGCTTCACAGCTATAAAGAGATTTTCCTGAGCCAGTACATTCATTGGGGAAAGGAACAGTTCCCACTTTCATACATTTTAAACCTTGGATGACATCCAGCAAGAGATTCTCTTTTCAGCCCCCCACTTTAGGGGAAGCAATTTGCAGAGAAGTCAAACTGGCCTTGTAATTTTGTAATAAAGAAGGAACTGAGTCAGTTGTGGTGGTTTCAGTGTTTGTTTGGTTGTTGTTGTTTGTTTTGGGTTTGTTTGTTGTTTTAGGGTTTGTTTGGGGTTTTTTGTGAAGATAAGAGCTGGGAGCCAGCTATGAACATTCATGATTGTTAAGCTAAGAAAGAATGTTTATTGTTTTGAAAATTTAAATGTTAAAATCTGTAAATCACTAGCAAGAGTTTTGGAGAATAAATCAACTATACAGAAGAGCTAACGGCCGCCTTTTAAGACTCCTAAAATCATCCTGCAGAAAGAGGAAGATAAGCCATGATGCCTGCATGGACTCTTCTGCTCTTCATAAATGGAGAGAAAAGAAAAACATTAGGTAGATATGGCTGCAGCAAAATCAGAGGATGGAGCCGAGTTCCCAGCCAACAGTTGCTGGTTTATCACTGCTCAGCGATCACAGCACTTACTGCCAGGATGACTCTGTCTCGCTCGAGAAGATCAGCCAGCTTGTGCAGGAGTCGTCCTCTGCTTAGGGCATCCATCTGTCTCCATGGAGCTCCCCTCTGGAATGCTGCCTTTGCCGCTTCCACTGCATTATCCACATCAGGCTAGAGCAGCAACATACACAAGGAAACCTTAGGTTACGTGGAAGAAGATGGACAATGGCACAGAAACCCCATCAGGCTGCTTCCTAGATGATGCTGTGGTGGCTAAAACCAAGTTGTCTGACAAAACCACTTCCATTTTACTCCTGGATTTGGACCCAAGCCTGCAATAAGTTTTGAGTTTGGCCTGGGCTGATTAACAACCTCAGGGTCAGAGCACCAACAGGGTCTTCCAAGGGTAATTTTATGCAACTGATTTGTTTATACAATAATCCAGAATCATGTTCCTGCTGATACAGGATGTAAGTGACACTGGGGGAGGATGGAGAAACAAGATCCCAACTTTGTTCCTGTTAGAGTTTCCCCGAGCATGACAGACAATTGGCCTACATGAATCATCCTCCTCTGAACAAGTGTGTGAAGGAAAGTCCCCCATGAGAGATCACTGTTTTATCCTGGGGAACAACCACAGCTCAGATCCCACCATTCAGTCCCACTGGAAAACATGCCACTAACAGTTAACACACTAAAGAAGTTCCCTTAGATCCTAGATCACACTTCCAGAACATTCCTACCAGATGGGAAGGGTTTTGTTGATGGAGGCATTTTATCTACACAGACTTTGTGCCACTCTCCCTTCATCTCCCAGCTGCTTTACTGTACTCTGGACCAAACCTAACCCTGTTTACCTAATTTACTACTCTGGTGGGCAGCAAATTCCCTCTCTTCCCACAACACCACCCCCCGAGAAGCCTCAGGCATTTGCTTTGGCCACAGTGTGCCCTGGACTCCTCCCTTCTCCTTACATACATTGATTAGAAAAGTGAAGCCAAGGGCAACCTCTCGACTGAAGAAAGTCAACGGGAACACTGCCATCAACACCCCTGAGGTCCAGACAGTACCCCAAGCATACATAAAGCACAATTTGCCCTGGCTTTGGACAGAATCCTGCTCTATGTAATGTCTGGCACAGCTCACGCCTCTCTTTAGCTGATGGAGAATTTGCACCTCCCCACAATATATGGCTCAAGGGGGTGGGAAAGGAGGGAAGGCTTCAGGCCTTGATCATTCCTCATAGCACTCCACCAGTTGCTCTCATTTATGTCTTATCTCAAGCCTTCTCTTGATACATTGACAAAGTAATCCTCAGCACTGATCCAACAAGGTTTGGCCACTCTCCCTTCATGGGGAAATGTGTGGTGCTCAACCAAGAAGAAAGTTATGGGGAGACACGTAGCTGTCTTACAGCAAAAGGTCATAGAGAAAACAGCAAGTCATCACCCACTGACATGGCACCTGGCACTAAATTTGGCTTCTTTGCTTTACAAGAAGATTACACAGCTTGAAAACAGTCTGGCCTTTACTGCCAGGAAAAGAACACCACCCTTTTGGAAGGGCACTGATGAGGAAACCATTGGTGGAAACTTATGCTGTTGAGAAGGGCTGAGAATGGTTCTGGTCAAGCAAGGGTGCTGGTGAGACAGAGGTAGCAAGCAGGCACTGTGTCCATGCAGGCATGTCCTGTCCAGGGCCTGTCACACACAGGCAGAATGGACCTTCAGAATGATTCATGTCAGTTGAGTTGATCTGGATTCAAACAGGCACATCACAGAAGCCAGAAGGCTCCACCAGCCACAGCACGCTTGTGTACTCCCCATTCCTGGTGGAATGAAGACTCAAGCTGGAAGAAGGCAATATTTTACGTGACAAAGCAGACAAAGATACACAAGAAGTGTGTCAGGGTTAAACAAGTCTCCCCTTAGCAGTGATCAGCAAGCTTCTGTGACCAGGCTGGGAGCACCAACGTACAGAGCATTGGGTCTGCAGTAGCACAGGCCACAACGCAGCGTGCCCTTGGTACTGAGAGACATCCCACCACCCTGGCACTCACAGGAACAGGGATGATTGTGGCTGTGTGGGCAGAGGACTTCAGTGCAAGCCCAGATCTTCCTCATCCTCTAAACTCAGGAGCACCCGAGCCCTGCTGCAGCTCCTGAAAATACTAGTTGTCTTCACTCTTGTCTCTTTTTTCAGACATGCTGGCTACACACAGTGGCTTGGAGACTGCAGTCACTATCCCACAAGCAAATAGACTTTCCCAAAACACCCTCAGGGGTAGCACCACCAAGTGAGATCTTGCAAGCCTGCACAGCCTCAATAGGCTTGAGAGACCAGCAAAAACAAGGAAATTCTTCAGGAAGGCTGAAATGCCATTCTTAATCCACCCTGTTATGACTAGGCATTAGGGGAGTCTGAATGGCATGTTCATTGCAGGCATGTTGCAATAGGTAGGCACAATGCGTGACAAAGAGACTCATAACTGTCAAGGTGCCAGGGACACACTGTGGTATACAAAACCATAAGGAGGAGGTCTGTGCATCCTGGTGCTCGGTCCCGACCTACACAGATTTACTGAGCATTACATAAAAAGCTCCAGTAAGAGAATACGAAGATTGCAGCGTTGGGAAATGCCTGCAAACCTTCATACCCACCCTGGATGTTTGCATTATGATACAACCCCCAGTTACACAACCACATACCATCTTCCCCTGAACAAACTCACACCACTCTTTGTTCTAAGCTACCTTCTCCACCTTCCTCCTCTACCTCAAGCCCTGCTCATCACTTCTCCATTTCTATCCTGTCCCTTGACACCCCACTGGCTCTGTGCATAGGCAAAACACCCACGCAAAAGCTTACTTGTGTACAGCACTGCTTCAGTTTGGCCGGTAAGGAGACGTGCCAGGGACGGAGCGCACTCAGTGGAGACTCTTTCTTGACTTCATTTACCAACTTCTTTGGAAAGGCAGGAGCATGCCACAGTTTCTCAACTACAAGAGGTTCAGAAGTCACCTGCTCCCCTGCAAACCCTCTGCAAAGAGTCTGCACATTTCATTACTCTAATTTTTGAGCCAACATTCAAAAGAGCTACAAACAGCATCTGAACAGCCCAAAGTGTCCAAAAACATTATTGAAGGCATTGCAAATCTGCTGTAGGGAATAACATTCCTGCAGCCCCTTACCTCAGCCTGCCACTGCAATCTGAGGGGGATGAGATGACTGCAAACAAAACCCTCTTACAACCCTTCAGAGATCCACATGGGAGAGTGAATGGCTTAGGAATGATCATGATGGACACTCCACAGTGTCAAGGCTGCTTGGCAGTCACAGCTATGGACCTGGTGCCCATGCTCTGGGCACTCTGAGGAAGGAGCACCTCTCCCCCTGCCTTTGATGGATGTTAATAAGCTGGCAGGAAAAAAAAAAGCCTGTCAAGTGTTATCAACAGCACCACAGACAATGGCACAAGTATTGTTGCTTTCACGTGGTAACACCAAGACAGGGTGGAAGGTCTGGGGCTGAACTATTTGCTGGGGGCAGAAGTCTAAGGAAGAAAGCTGCTCCTTCTCTGTTATCAACCTGGCAAACACTTGGACACTAAGCCATTATTTGGGAGGCAAAAAGTCTCCAAGCACCCAGTGGAAGCATTTGCCATTTTATTTCCAATGCTTTTTTCCACACAAGACTTTCCTTTATCCCCCAGCTATCCCATCAAGGGTAATAGTGTCTTAAATTCTGTAGCTAAAGAACAAACAACAAAACCTTTGCTCCTAACTTCATAAAGCATTGGCCAAGTTTCAGCACCAGACTCAACTGTCATCGCTGAGATATCAGCTGCCAAATTCCCACCCCTCACATGCAGGCTAAGCAAAACACACTCTGCACAGCCAGGGAGGGGCAGGTTTCTGTTCAGGGCCAGGAAAGTGGAGTCCTGCTCCCAGCCTGCTGCAAAGGCAGAGCCAACCCTGGCCCAGCACAGCTGAAGACAGAGCCAGCACCAGGAACTGCCACCCCTGCGGTGGCGCTGACCAACACAACCAAGTCTGGTGGCACAGGGGGCAAGGCACTGGAAAGCACCACCAAACACAACTCACTACTTTCTGCAGTAACAGATAGGGGTTACAGACCTAGGAGGGGATGTTCAACCAGGGCAAAGGAAATCTCAGGGGACACAGTTTGCCAGAGGACAGTGGGACACGGTCAAGTGTCACCAGTGGTCAAACAGTTAGTTTGGGATGCTTTTCACCCATGACTGCCTTCTAACTAATCCAGATCCAGTTCTAACCCTACTCAGTCCCCTGCAAAAAGCTTGTTTAGAGCAAAAAATATTTTTTTTCCTAAAAGTGTGATGTAAAGGGGTGGAAGAGGAAGCTTGCAGCACCCAAGGTGCAGCTGACTCACATTCTTGCCTGCCATTATTCTACGCACCGAGGAGTCAGCCACCTATGCTGAGTATCCACAGGCAGAAGGCCCCAGGGAAAGGTTTACAGGGACCCTTCTGCGAGCTAGAAGCTGAAAGTTATCCTTGAATTCAGGCAGGGACAAGCTGCAAAACTGGCCTTTTAGTTCTGCGTAACAGTTGCCTTTAACCAAGTCATTAAGAAGCAAGCTTGAAATACTCCAGTAATGCTCTGTAACTGCCCGAGGAGACACTTAGCTCAGGGAACAATAACAACGTCATGGTTTCTGCCCAGCAAAATACAGTTGCAGAGTTAGCTTCAACTCCACTGTTTACATGCCAGCACAATTAAATGCAGTTGTGTTCTACCCAGTTAGTAAAAAGAAATTATACATAATGTTTGGTTCTGTCTCAATCTGTAACTGCCCCGTGGATGCACAGATCACTCATGGCAATAGATCTTGGAGGCTGCTTTAGTGCCAGCCAGAGAGAACAGCTACCTGACACTATTTGCATGCAGGCTGGAGACTCGTATTGCCAAGAAGTTTGCTTCCATCTCCAGAAGGGTCAGGCACTATACACATTGCCCCTACTCAACTAGTATCACTCCTACTAGGAAAGGATCCCCAAGGCAGCTACCTGGCTGGAAACCAGGCATCAGGCCTCACGAGTGTTGGACAAGCTTAGATACCAAGAAGATACCACAGTACAGGCAGACACTGCCTGTCACTTACTGCCCACAGCAATGAGCAGCCAAAGCCCTGGCATAGCAGAGAAGCTGTGAATCACCTTCCCGTGACAGAAAGCCGACTCTCGGGCCAGCTCTTTCCCACAGATCAGGCCAGTCAGCCCATACATGATGAGCTGTTTTGGACAACAAGTGTCACATCTGATAGTTCCTCTCCTCAGGCTGTAATCAAACCCAAGTGGTTATGTCCCATGCTACTCTACAGTGCGTCAGGGCCAGGGACTACTAAAGTTCTGAGAGATACTGGTTTGGTTTCAACCAAGAGTTGCTTGGTTGCTCCTGCTTTGTGTAGGAGGCCAGAAACCATAATACCAGTTGGAAAAGCATCTCTACACATCTCTAGCAGAAAGCAGGCAGCATTTGCATAACCGAGCTTAAATTTCCCCAGGCACTCAGGTTATTTGTTGTTTGTGTTTAAAGAAGGGTGAGTCGCAGTTCAGTGTCTCCAACAGGTTGCCATACACATATAGACATAAACCATTCCCAACACAAGGCCCAAGCTCTCTCAGAGGTGTGCCTACACCATCACTGTGAGTTCCTCAGACTGGCTGCTTCCTTCCAGTTTATACCACAAGAACAATGCTGAATCTCATTCCTCTGACAGCATTCAGCAGCACATTTAGTGTCCCAGACCTCCAGCTCACAGTCTGGCCAGACATACACAGTCATTAAAAGCCAGCTCTTCCTCTGTGTGCTTCCCTACAAAAGGAATTCCTTGGAAACCTGTCTTTTGCACTGCCTTTTCAACAACACTCACCTTGTCTCCTTCCTCAATGTCACAGATTTTCTCCAGCGTTGAAGGGTTGTAGGTAGGGAACTTCTTTCCACTTGTAGACTCATGCCACTCATTGTTAATAAATATCTGAAGAGAGAGCAAGAGGAGTGGGATGGGGAGGAGAAAGGAGAAAAATTCTGATGTAGACAGTGCAAAAAAACCCACAAGTACTACTCAAAGGTCCTGAGGCTCTTGAATTTCCACTGATGGCAGAGTCAAGCACGCTCAGTCTCTCTCCCAGGGAGACTGTTTGTGATACAGGCAGAATTTATCCAAACTAGAACTTGAGCCAGAGAAGGGACGAAACAGCCTTCGTGCACCCAGTTAGCTTTGAGCAAGAGGGAGACAGAGGATGGGGCTCACACAGTGTAACACCATGATCTGGCAATGAGAAACAGACAGTTTTTGAAATACATCTCCATGGGAACAGCAAGCAGACACCAAGAGAAACTCGTATGGTTCGGGCAAAAGGAGCCCCTTGTTACAAGCTACAGATGAAATGTCAGTGTACAATATTACTTGGCTGTTTGTATTCTGCCCTGGGCTACTTCCACGACTTGCCCTCCCACAGCACTGTCTGGCAGAGGGTAAGTCCTGGCTGAGTTCTACTCCACCATGCTTTGTCACAGGCTACATCAAGCCTCCCACATCACTTGGAGTCGGCTGTGACAAGATTTAAGTGTTTCAAAATATTGCATTTCCAGAGCAAGAACAAACAGTCCCAGTGTTGCGTAACTGAAAATGCATTAAATACTAGAGTGTTGTTACTCACTGTAAACAGAACATGAATACCTATATACAATTAATTGATTCAACATGCATCTTATCCACACTGTGATCTAACTTGGCAGTGTTATATTTTATAAATATACTTTAAGCAAGATTAGATGAAGTAATCTTTATTAGTAGCCTGTTAGTGGCTGTAAGCGAGTACTTTTACTTGGAAGTCATCCACATTTGCAATCTTGTTCATGAGTCTCTGCACCACCAGCAGATTAATGCTGCATCCCCTACATTTGGAATTCCCACTGCTTTGGGTCATAGTTTTCTTTCCTTTTTTTTTTTTCCCCTGAAAGGATTTTCTCTTTACTGTTTCTGTATAAAGCAGAGATGTAACTGGTGTAGAAGCTGCACTTTCAGCCCCACCTGTTTCAGACAGGCCAAGAAAATTTTGGCAAAGTGAAGTCACAAGAAAAGGTACAATGTTAGAAATATTGATTAACTTGACACTAATAACTACCTCTATTATCCAAGTGCTGCGTTTTAACACTTAGACATCTTCACTCCAGTTTTCCTCCCTCTCACTAATGAAGTCACATCACAAATGTAGGAGATACAACAGGAACTATAAAATTAAGACATCAAGTACATGCTCACAAGCCAAGGGTTGGTGAAAGATGCTCCACATTCGACATTAATTGCATGTGAAAGGGTTGGGATGGGAAAGCAACATTCATATAAGAAGCAGTAAAACACAAGAGTGACAGGATCAGGCTGTTTTAATGTAAAATACACACTGGCATCACTCTGGGAATCACACCACATAGCCTGAGTCTTTGGTGCCAGGAGCTGAAATCAAACAGAACAGCGTACCAGCCTCTCATGCTTCATACCCAGGATTGGGGGCACGGACAGATCGCTTCCATCACACACCCATGACAAGCATTAAGCTGCTGTGTAAGCGAGATCTTTGTGGAAAGATTTCTTGTCTCCCCCATCCCTGTAACTGGTGGAACTGAAAATAAAAATCCCGGCGAAGCAGAGGGAAGTTGTGCCGTCAGCTGTAAACATCTGGTGAAACTCAGAGCCTGCAGAAAACCTCTCGCAGTTTTATGGAAACTGATGGCTGCTCATTATTTTCTCGGATGCACTGGGAGCATCAGATCAGATGTCAAATTCACACTTTTAATTAACACTGGTTTCCACTTTTAAGAGACTACCTTGTTACCTTTAATGCACGGAGTCTCTGGAGACTAAAAACCATGTGTTTTAAAACATACGTGGCTGCGGGATCAGATCCCAAAGGAGTATTTAAAAGTGTTCACAACAATAAAAATAACAAAAACCAGAACATTTGGATGTTTAAGAAGAACTCTTATGGCCGTGTCCATTTTGGACGCAGGGAAAGAGCTGTTTGTGCAGCACTGCGCCATTCTGCAGCCGGCAGCTGCAGATCCAACTCCCTGCTAAGTGACGAGTTTATCTTACGAGGAAAAAGGAGATAAATTTGGGATGTTAAAAATTAAACCAGCCCAGTGATTACCACCAATTGCTAATCTGTTTCAGTACACTTTGGATGCACAATTCAAATGAACACCTCGCTGGATAAGCTGTCACTGTTTACTCCTCATTGCAGGAGAACGAACACCAAATTCTGCTTTTTTAATACTTAACATAGAACCACAACAGTAATTAATACCCTCATTTAGCCCCTCCAGCTCTTCCTCGTCCAGGCACATAAAGATATGGCAGGGAAGGCTGCCTGGCAGTGTAACCAGCCGGGATGTTTTCCCCACTGCGGGGTCAGGCTGTTGTGGAACAAGAAGTGGAACAAGAAGCTGCGCGAGGGCACAGGGGATTCTGCAGCGGTGCTCAGCTCCACCCCAACACCAGCCTCATCTCCCAGGGACAGTGAGGAGCCTTTGGTGAGATCTGAAAGGTCAGGAGCAGCCATTTGGAGGTCGTTTAAAGAGAAGATCGGTGCAAAGAGGAGACACAGGTCTGTGTGGGCTTGCTGCCTGGCTCCTCGTCCCACAGGGAGGCCACAGAGGATCTGTGGGATGGCGAGCCACCAGCAAGATGCACATGAACACAACTCCTCGTCAGGAGCTGTGGGGTGGCCCCAGGTCTGTCACAGTGCCCTTTCACAAGGCCCAGTCCCACAGGGCTCCCTGCACTCACCAGGACCCAAACCCACCCCGGGCACTGAACCCCTCCCATCAGGGCCCTGTCCCACCACAGCAGAGCTTCACACCGGGCCAGGGACAGCTGGACAACACCCAGGCAAGCAGCTTCCTCATAGGTAAATCCAATCTCACCTCTGCCCGGGTTCACCTCACCCAAATCCAGCTTGGCCGAGCACTACAGGATGCTGAAAGCCTTCCCTGGGCAGGCTGGGGAGGGCTGCATGGAGAAGATGGCCCTGATGGGTGACCAGAGAGGGACCAACACAGCAGGTCCAGGGAGAGGTGCCCACGGGCACCTGGGGCACTGCCACAAGGCTTTTGCAACTTCCCCCCCCCAAAAAAAGAGTTGATTTATGGGGATTTAGGGGTTGAGGCAACTGCAGCTCTCCTGGAAACGCCACAGTCCTCTGGTGGCTCCAGCCACTCAACCACCCTCACAGAAAGAAATAGAAAAATAGCAGAGGGAGAAATAATTAATAATAATAAGAAAAATAGCAGTGAGGGAGAAAACTTTATAAAAAAAAAATACTAAAACGCTTCACCAGCAGCACAATCCCCCCCGAGCAAAGCCCGGCTCACCTTGGTGTACTTCACCTCCAGGCTGCGCAGGGGCCGGGGGAGCGCTCTCCTCTCGGGCTGCCCGTTCTCCACCGCTCCGTTCAGGGCGGCCATGGCCGCGCCGTCGAGCCCCGCGCCCGCTCTGCCGCTGTCAGCCCCGGCCGCACCGCCTTTAA
>VZRW01007566.1:635383-647367 GCA_013398125.1 Aegotheles bennettii | reverse complement strand
CCGACAATACCGGCAGAGCCTCGGCGGGCGCGGAAGGTGGCTCGGCCGCTCCGGGCTGGCGTTTGCACCTGGGGCTGCCGCGGTTTAATGGACTTTAACACATGCAAACAAGAGCTTTTGTTGGCGGGCACAAAAGCTGCCCCCGGCGCGGGGCTCTCCCCAACACTGCCCGCATTGTTTCCCCTCCGCTGCTTCTTGTCACCCTCCCTGTCAGAGGTTAATGAGGACAACGAGATTTCGCAGGCTCATTTCGCACTTCAGCAACTTTCTAACACTTTCCTAACGAGGGAGAAGGGGCAGGAGGGATCGAGGGCGCAGGGGAGGAGCCGCCCCGGCCTGGATCCATCTCGGCGGGCACAGACCCCGCAGCCCCGGGGCAGGTGCGCTGGGCGGCCGGGGCTGAGCCGGGATGCGGGGCTGATCCCAGCCTTCCCGGGGGGGCTCAGCTCGTTCTAGCCCAGCCCCGGCACCTCGATGTGGCTCGATTAAAAAAAACCCCAACAAAACCACAAAAACCCGATTAATCTCGCCGGGTTTCAGCTTGGCCAGGAGATTCGGGGGGTGCCCGGAGAAGCAGCGATGCTGCGGGGAGCAGATGACCGCTGGGACCGAGGTGGGCAGCGGCTGGGACCGTCCCCAGGGCACTGCCCGGAGCAGGCAGCTTTCCCCGGGCACCGACTCCCCGCTTTCTCGGCCGGAGATTCGCACTTCTCCCACCTCCCCGCGGTCCTCGCTGAAACCGAGCATCTCCTAAAGGAGAGCAGCGGAGCGGGGTGGGTGCTCGGCTCCTCTCTCACACCCTCGGGGCAGTTTCTCCCCACCCGGACATCACCCGGGACCGGCCGCGATCGCGCTCTCGGCTGGCACCGCTTTTCGCTGGCAAACGGGGGTTCGCGGAGCCGGCGCTGGTAAAACTTCCCAAGTTTGGGATTTGCACAATTAAAAAGCAAAGCCGCGGCTTTCCCAACGGGCCAGGCCGTCTCCTTCGTGGCGTTTTAACTGTTTTTGGGTTTCGGGGAGCGATGTCCCCCCTCCCCAAACGCGGACATCCCCCGCGGGCTGTCCCATTCCTCCCAGGACAGGCAGCGGTCCCAGGCAGGTCGCGGCTGCTGTTTTCGGTGTTTCAGATGGAGGTTTCGGAGGGGATTTGCCTTTAGCCTTTGCAAATCCCCGTCGCTGACTCCTGTTCCCACGACCGAAATCTCCCCTCTGTGTTTTTTTTCTTACTTCCCCCTTCTGTGCGTGTGAGAAATTTGGAAAACTCGAGAAGTCGTTTAATGCAAGGGGATTTTAAAACACAAAAGTATGCGGTGAAAGAAAATTAAAAAAAAAAAAAACCCCACCACCCCAACCGGTTAATTAGATATTTACCGAAGGAGCCGTTACAGCCTGCTGGGTATAACCAAGTTTATAAGTTCTCTGGCCACAAAGAAATGCAGTAATTACTTTTTTTCTCGCTTACAATGGGATGGGTTAAGGATGGAGTGTGATAAATTTAACTCTGTTCCTGGGCTTTTTGCAGATTAGCCTTTGGCATTCATCAGTAAATACTAAGTGAATAGAGACTGTGTGACCACAGTCCCTTGAATTAGGGACAAACATTTCCTCTGTGCGTTTTAAATAATGCTACTGCCAAATATTTTGTTACCAGAGATCATTATCCTTTGAACGAAACCTCGAGGAGTAAAGGTATTGGTTTTGTCTTTGCTGGTGTGGAACAGACTATATGATATCTAGAACAGCAACAAGCTTTCACAAATTGCTATATGATTTCTACTGCCAGGTTCTGTGATATTGGATACGACATAAAAATAAAAAAGCTGGGCAGATAGACACAGAAACCCACAGAAACCACCTGTATATTTTGTTTCAAAGGAAAATCTGAGCTATTGTCTTATTGGCTCTGGTTCTGTTAGGCCTTGGATCTGCTTAATCTTTAAAGCTATTCAAACAAATTGAATGATACAAGGCAAGTCTCCTATAATTAATCCCGATTCCTGAATTTTGATACAAACTTTCATGTAACCGAGAAGTTTCTCCTTTTTCCTTGCAAAGACACTAAATAGACACTAAGTCCTTCTGTCAAGAGTGCTACCATGAACAAAGTTAAAAGGAACAAACCTGGAAATTTTCCCTTCACGAGGAAGAAAGCGAGGAACATTAGAAAGAGATGCAAACACAAAGTCATGGGAGAGCTGGTACGGATGTCTGGACAGAGACCAAGGTTTGAAGTGGCCCATATGCTACAAACTGCCTGAACATGAGCACAGAAATCATGGTTTATCCCAGGTAAAACTTTTGCAAGATGTTATTTTGTCCGTTTATCTGAACCTCACAGGGACTCTGCTCATTTGAACCTTTTGAAATGTTTGTTCTTTCGCTACTACAGTCCAAAGAAAATGGAAACGATTCCATCTTGTATGGAAGAACTCGTGACGTTAACCCTGAGCTGCCACTGCAGAGGATGGAGCTTAGCTGCAGTCTGTCCCTTCTCACATTATGCAATTTGCTCTCAGTATTTGGCAGACTCCAGAACGAACACTCCACAGAGCTGTGCATCCTGTGATGAGGCATTGCTGAAATCCCCCGACGCATGACTCCCTTGGAGGTCTCAGTATTTTATCTGGATTATCAGCAAAGGAAGAATGATGGATTTTATTTTTCCTTTTTTTTTTTTCTGTGACGTGGGCTGTCTGGCCTGTGACTTTAGTGGGAAATCAGTAGGCAGAAAAAGGCCTGTAGGCCTAAACCTGCTAAATAACTCATAAGTTGCAGTTACATTTTCCACTGAGACAACTGGTAAACTCCTCACAGACTCAGCACAGACTCAGTTGGTGCAGGCAGCTCTCTAGGTCACCCCACAGCAGATCCATGCCTGACAGCTCCTGCTTTCTCACTCTCCAGCTTTCCTCCCATCATGCAGATTTTTCTTTTAATCATGTAAAATGCAGGGAAAGAATGAAAACCTTTTGGTTTTCGATGTTGGTTTGCCTGGCAGTGATGATTTATACAGTGCAGTTCTACTGTCAGGTGTATGGAAAAGGACCCTCTGCCATCAGGGAATTTCCTGCTGGGTTGGATAAGTTTGGTTTCCTTGAGTTTCCCAGCACACGTGGGTCTGAGTGTCTGTTCACAGACACAAACAGAAGTGGTGCTGGCTGTACAGACAGAGCAGAAATCTCTGCCTGGGGCCAGCCTGGCCTGCAGCCTTGTCCTGGGTCACATCAGGGAATTCCCTTGCTGGTGAATGCTCTACACCTCATGCCAGTCAATAGTTCCACCTTGTACTCTTCAAGGTGTAGTTTCCAACCTTGTGCTCAGGAAGCTGGTGCTCTGTGTCAGCCCTTCACCACTCACAGTACCAGTTTCTGCAGAAAGGCACAGTAGTGCCCAAAGCTTGCTTTCCAGTGTCTACAGAGGCATCACCTCCTCCAGGTTGCCTGAAGACCATTCAGAGTGAGGCCATTAATTTTAGGATGGGAAAAGAAAGAAAACACAGACCAGGCCACTTTCCCTGGTCCTCATGGAAGAGGGGGACAACCCAAAATTGCCCACGCAGTGGTCCAGACAGGGTGGTTTTCGGGTGCCAGCAGCTCCCAGGTCCTGCTGCCGATGCCAATGCCACTGGGTCTTGCTGCAGCTGCTCAGCACACAGGCCCAGAGAGGTCACTGCTGATAACACTCTCCAGGTGTTCAGCCTGAGAACAAAGGGCCTTTTCAGCGGCTGATGAGAAGGAAGAAGCCTCCTTGCTGGTTGCAAAATGGCTTTCATGGATGGCAATATTTGGTTACAGTAAGATCTGTTATTTCAGAAGAAGCCCCGCAGAAGGGAGGGTAATTTGACTCAGGCATGTAAAAAACCATTGTGGGGACTCTTGTCTCCCTCCTTCTTCTCCCCAAAGTACTGAAACAACATTGAGTTGTTTCATCTGAGCAAAGCAAAACTGGAGTCTGGGACCAGAATGTCCATCTTGCTAGGGCCACTTCCATCAGGGTGAGCTAGTCCATCATCCTGAAGATGAAGGGCTTCCTGCAGAGCCACAGTTCCCTGGCTGTTCAGCACACAAACCAGTGTCTTCTGAGCACACAACTGAGCTGAGAAAAGCATGAGCACAGTCCAGGGGAGGTTTTTTCACAATCTACTGACCTGGATTTCAATGCTTTTGTTGGACCACCTTAATCAAATGGTTTCACTGCAAAACCTGCACTGTTTGCACAGGGAAACCTGAAAGTTAACTTAGTCCTGTGATGAGGGTAAGGAGGTGGGTTTGCTATATTTCCCGATTAGATGAGTTTTGATCCGTGTACTCTGTGTGTTTTGGCACTGGAGGGATTTCTGAAGAAGAAGGTTCTTGTGCACCGACCATCAATCACAGCCATCTAGAGGTGGCTCATTCCTCCTTTCCCATGCAGCCAGCTGCCAAGGGAAGCAGCACCCTTTCTATAAGCATTGCCCTGATGTTGTCCATATATTTTCAAAACCTGTGGTCCTAGCACCAGCTGAAGCCTTTCTGCGTTCTCCTACAACCCTCACCATGGTTATTATCTTCATGAGATACTCCTAGCATAGTCCTTTATCCTGGCTGCTCCATCTGCCCATAGGTTTTCCCTATACCCCATAAGCTGTTCTCCACACAGTGGGAAGGTGGTGACCTCTGATATGTAGGAGGTTACTTACTTAAAATTATTTTCCCTGCTTCCTTCAGGTAGAAGGACAATCCAAAGAAACTTCCCACACTGAGGCATTTCCCATCTACAGAACTAAACCAGGGGGATGCTCTGTTCACCCCAAGTGCCCATGCTTAGGGGAAGAGCGAGGACATGTCGCTTTTATTTAAAATATCTGCTAAGCTCACCATGACACTTCATGCATTTATATATAAAGCTGAACTTCTCATTATAAGAACAGTAGCTCAGAAACTGTGCTTTTCAATCAATCAGTACTATTTCCTATTAGAGACAAGGCTATCCTAATTCTTCAAATGCCCCAGCTAATGTCTATACAAATAATGGGATTTGGCTGAGTACAGTTAAATATATTTGATTACTTCCCTTTTATCTAGTTCTAGGTTTACTGTACTTTTCCTTGGATGGCAAATAAGAAGCCCTTTTCTTCTAAGTGACAGCAGGGAAAAGAATCAGGTTGCTAATTTACCTGAGACCCGGGAGTGTGTAATGATAGATGTGTGCTGGAAACTACAGAGTGGGCTTTCTAATTTGGGGGGAGGAGAGAGGGAAAGCGTGAGATTCATTAATCTTTCAAATTCATTGCACTTTTGCTGATGGACTTTCATGGTCATAATTACATGCACAGCAGGAAACAAATGCAGTGAGAAGATCAACTGGCAGGAAGCTGGGACCTGACGAAATGCGTTATACAGGAAGCAATTAAAATGGAAAATCACTGTTCTCCAGACAAACAAGGACACATCATGCTCCTGGGTACTTACAGCATTTCTCTCAAAGGCAAGGTTAGACTTACCTGCATTGTTGTAAGAAGTAAGCTCTCCAGAAGTAAACACACATGTGGACCAGGACAAGTTTGGTTAAATAAGCTGAAATCCTGGGTAGATGTTCAGTGTTGGTCTTCATGGGTGACCAGCATTTGGGTTCAGGAATCAGAAACCACCCTGGGGAGTAGCTTTGTGCTTCTGCTGTCACCAGGGCTTCCAAGGGCATATGTTACTTGGTCCTTTGTACATTAGCAAACAGAATCTCTCCATCAAAGTCTTCTGGGAGTTATGTGAAGGAAAGAGGCAGGTGGAGAGGGAGATGGGAGGATGGATTGCAGGCAGGCACTGAAGGGTCATGCCTATGGTTTAGGTTTGTTTCAAAATGGGTGTGTTACCTGCCCAAGGGAAAGAAACAGCCCAGCACAGGTCCACATTTCCATGATGGGCAGCTAAAATGGGCTTAAAGCACAAGCAGCTTTGGGTGAAGTCATTCTGGTGATAGGAAAAGGATGTGGCAGACCTGAGTCTGAGCCCAGGTTAAGTTTGCAGTGCAGATGTGCTGTTAGTTTGATTAAGGAAGAGCTTATCTCCTCCTCTCCCTTCCTTCACCCTCTTTCAGGATGATTTGTGGGCAGCCCAATTCAAGCCAGGCTTTCATCTGGAGAGGCACGTTCACAGCAGCCAAGAGAAGAGGAGCAAGGGTGGGATGAAGCAATTAATGCAAGACATGCAACAGGTGAGTGCTGGGGCAGTTCAGGTGATCTGATGCAAAACAATCTATTTTTAAAAAAATATTTTAATATTGCCTAGTAAACGACACCTTCTTTTTGTTCCTTAGAGGATTCAACACATCAGTTCTTCCTCTGACTCTTTTTGAGCTGGTTCAGATATAACGTTTGCTGTATGGAGATGCAGAAAAATGCCATAATTTCCTGTAGGAATGTTTGTGTGTGTCCTACACTTCCAGCAGACCTTGTTCCCTAAAACATCCACAGGATCCCCTTAGTGGGCAGGCAGCTTTTGTCTTCCTTTGTTGTTTCCCAGAAAGAAATCAAACTTTCAAGTAGAAAAAAAAAATTAGAGAAATAATAACATGACCCAACTGCAAAAATATTTTTTTTCATGAACTATACCAATGAATTGGAAATGCAAGTAGTAAAACGAATTGCCAAAAGTATCAAATATATGTGTTTTCAATAACTTTTTTATTTTTTTGTTACCTAGTAAAATATTTTCCTGGAGAAGGGTTGTTAAACCCCTCTGTGCAATATAAAGGTGCAGTGATGTATTGTCTCAGAAGTGGTTTAATGGAGTTTTGGGGTCCCATTTGTGTACATATTTTCAACACACGCAGTGCGTGATCAATTTAGATTTATAAAATGCTATATATTTCTTTCTAAGCAATGATCTTAACTTCTAAAGAATGTTGCTTAGTTAGGAGTGCATGTGTGTGTTTGCATTTTGGCAAGGCAGCAAATAACATGCAATATTTATGTCATTTGAGAAAAGTATTTTGTGCCTTTGCCAAAACGAGTCCTTTCTAAGAAAGAACCTAAAGGTATTTGATCTGCTCTAAAACATAGTCCTGGGAGGAGGATTAGGTGTGCAGGAGCAGTAGGCAGAGGGAAGGGCTGTCCAGTTGTTGGAGTGTGAAAGGACAAGACTTTAAACAAACAAGCCAGATCTCATTTCAGCTCAACCCCTATGACCCTGTTTCAGTTAAATGATTTTTGGGCTTACCTGTGGTTTTATTGCCCAAACTCTGGGCTTTTGCAACCAGATTCTAATCCAGGTTGGGCTGCACTGGGTGAAAGTCCGACCCCAGCTCTCCTGCCATAGCTACTGCGAGCAACCTGGCGAGGTCAATGCTCCACAGGGAGCCTTCTTATTAAATGTGCAGAGCAAAGATGGCAAAAAGACAGTGTCTTGTGTTATCCAGCATTTCCCTCTTGGTAGGTGACCCACTTCAGCTATCTTGGAAAAGGCAACCAAGAGCTGAGAGTACAGCAATGGGGAAGATGCGGGGGTTATACGATCATGATTTAGCCTGACCTCTGTTACTCCTGCTTCCTTTATCCATTGGTGTAACGACAATCAGGATCCATCCTTGGCTGCCTGGTATCAGCTGCTGCTTATTCACTTCAAAAGGTGAAAGCCCCGTGGCCTTGCTCACACCCCAGCTCGCCGTACAGACCCGCTGCACCGAAATCTTTGTGCCAAATCCAATGATATAACGTTTCATTCAGAGAATTTCTCCATTTCCCCACCCCTCTTCTCTTTTGCTTTATCTCTTCCTTCTATCTTCAGCCTGTCAGGACTTTCACATACCTGCAGCTGACAGCTAAGAGATCAGGAACTTTGATGTTGTAAGGGATATTTTATCTCAGGTAATTCTCACCAATTCCTACCTTATTGTGTAGGATATCCAAGGACTCCGAGAGTGAGCAACGCCTTTGTCTGGTAAGATCAGAGCAATTTGCAAGCTTTTCTGGGAACAAGGTCCAATAAAGGGACTTTAGAGATATAATCTGTCAACCCCATTCAGCAGCACTGTGACAGCAGCCTTATGATTATTGACAGTTTAAGCATCGCCCAGGACAGAACAAGGCTGGGGGTATGCAGTTATTTGTAGCTAGACATTGTTTGCTGCGGAAGCAAAGGAAACCCTTTATACCCAAATTCACCAAGTTTTTACCCAGTTTCTTCCTCACACAAACAACTGACCCCACTGGGAGTTGCTGCTTTTTGTCAGGAGTTTGGGGAAAAAATCCAAACCCAACCTCTCTAAGGTGCAACCTCACAAAGGTGACCCGATTTCATGGCATTGGCTTTGAAGGGTTGACCCAGTACAGCTGGTCCTGAGCCTGCAGCCACTGGGCAGAGTGCTGCCACCCCAGTGTCCCAGACTGTCACCTGTGCTGCATGGCTTTGGCCTCATGGGCAAATGCAGCTGTGAGAACATGCAAAGCCTTTTCTGTCACTGGTCCTACGGTGAGTACTGCTTGGGGCAGCAGTAACGAGGGCTGTGGTACCATGAGCCCTGTGTTTGAAATCCTCTTCTTCACCGTGTACCTTGCTCTATCCCTTTAAACCCCCTCATTCCTGGTGAGTCACACGGAGAGGTTTTACCTGGGATCAGCCATCCATCACCTCTTCCAGCAACCGTGGTGTGGAGCTCCCTAGAAAATGACTCATGGGAGGTGGGTCTGTCCTCTGTTGTCTTCACTACCCATCGGCTGGCTCACCTGACTGGGGTTTCACTGTCTTCACCATACTTGATTCTTGAGGAGTTTCCCCATTATTCAATATATTACTGGATTATTTTTTCTCCCTTGCTAGGCAAACATTTGCTTATTTTACTTGCAAAGACATCAGCATCTTCTTTTGCAGTAAATACCCAGGACTCACATCTTTATAAACATGTTAACAAAGACCCCAGCCCACCTTCAGTGGCCACCACAATTATTTTGGGATAAAACATTTCAGCAGAGGCACATAACGGGCCTGTGTCCATCCACCCCTGGTCTGTATCCATACCCTTGTTTTCTTAGTCATCAAGTTGATGTTAATATGTGCTCCCTATACATGTTTAAACTTCCTGAGTAATTGATCTCTGCTTACTGATGATGAGATAAGCGTGTCGGTGTTTATCTTCATGCCAATGTATGACGAAGCCTTGGACTGTTCCTCAAGCTCTCTTGCCACTCTCTGAAACCCTTGCACTGCGTTCTCTGCCCTCACCCAGCACTTTAAAACCAGCATTTTGCAGCCTTGGGGTACAAATCCTCCTGTGGCTCAGCAGTGTCTTTGCAGAACAAGTTGAAGCCCAAATGCCGATGATACCAGCTGTGCAGTTTTGTTGGGTTTCCAAGATAAATGCTGAGCCCACTACAAAACAGCTGACAGGCAACGCCTGCCGAGCCCCTCCACTATTCCTGCCCAACACACTTTTCCTGATGGCAGAAGACACTCACCCTGCAAAGAGCCGTGCAAGGTCGTGCCCACCTGGCAGAGGCAGCAGCAGATAGTGAGCAGGGCAGGCAAACATCTCACCATCTCACCAGAGTGAAGGGCTGTGAGCAGGAGACCACCCGAGGATAGGATGCCATAACTGCTGACAGAGGTTGTGGCTTTGCCCCAGGATTGCACAGGTGCCAATTTTGTGATTTCAGATCCTCTGCCTGCCCTGGGGTTTGTTTATTCTTGTAACGGGTGTCCTGGGGAAGCAGAAGGCTGGAGGCAAGCAGAAAGCAGCTGTGGGTGGTGGAAGAGGAGAAGCCTGCTGACCCACATTGGGCATGGATCTTGGCACCTGCCACCATAGGAGAAGTCGCTGGTGGCCCTGGGAGCAAGGCACCTTCCTGATAGGAGACTCTTGCAACAGCTTCAACGTGTTTCCTCAGTGATGACTTCTGACTTGTTTTCCCAAATCGCCTCATGATTACTCAGTTTGAATCTAATGATGCAATCCTGAAGGGAATCATTAGCTCCCCAGCTAGGAGGGCAGGCTACTCTCCAGCTCCAGCCCATGTGGTTGCTGACTGTGGTGTGGTTTCATGCAGCTCTGCGTCCCCCGGCTCGGCACGTGCCAGCTCTTGGGTGTACATTCTTTCTAGGGCTACCTCACCCCATCCCAATACATCTTGTGCCAGTGCTTCCCTCCTAGTCATCAGGCGCAGAACAGAAAAGGCCAATCTGGTTTTGCTTAGGTGAGAGCAAACGTGGTGGTGGTACCACGCTGTGGAGCTGGTGGGCGTTCGCAGCTCAGTCCCTCTTATCCATCCATGATATGGTCCTTCCTTACTGCAGCTCGAGGACCAGATGGAGAAAGGACTTGGGGAGAGTTCTGCAGAGCAAACACCTCTTCTGCTGCTTGCAGCTCACGCAGACAGAAAATCTGACCAAACACACATAAGAAAAAAAAAAGACAGACTTTTCAGGCCATCACTGGCATCACATCTACATTGGGAGACATATAGGAGGTTCATTGCCACCCATGATCCAACCCCAAATTCAAATATCTCTCCCAGTGACAGCCTTTCCCACAATAGTCTGAAGCAAATTGTGTGTGGGCTGCTGAAATGACACTAATTTGCACCTTTCCAATTCATTATGCACTCCAGACTTCATGATCTGATCGAGGTGGGAGCCTGGCAGTGACAACTTCACTGAGAGTTACACACTGATGTCATTTGTCCATTTGCTCACTGGAGTTTGATTTTCCAGATTGTGCTGCAACTCCAGCACAGGGTGCTAAATGATTTACTGCAGAGAGACAGTGGCAAGGCCAAGGAGAAAAACCCAGGTATCGTTAGTCCAGAGATGCCGTGACAACCAACTGGGGTTAGAAAACACTCCCTGCTACTGCCTCACACTTTTATTTATCAACAAAACCAGGTTTATTTTGTTTTCCTCTTAGCAAGACATCGTTTCACTGGAGACCACTTAAAATGAGATTTATCTTCCTTGGAATAGCTACAGACTCTTGCATTTGTAATTCATTCCCCTCCCATTTCTAATCCCATTTCTATTGAATGTATTGTTTTTCTTTCCATTCTTTATAAAAATGAGATCATTAAAATGAATATTGGAACTTGACAGGTTTGGGGCAGGAAGAAACCTCGCTGCAGGCGCATCCCAAATATAAAACCTCGGATTGCTGCAGAGCCTCTCTCAGTTGAATGGCAGAGAGCAGCTCTTTCTTATATCACTTGCTCATGCTTCTGTTTTGACATTTTGGGGAAAAAGGAAAAAAGAAATTCCAACTCCTGGAGCCCATGGCACTTTCTGCAAGAGGCAACACCCTGCCAACATGATGGCATTTACCTGCGTGAGTGTTCCAGAGGATGAGGCTGCTGGGCTGGATTCTTCTGCTTACACTGATGCAAATAATCAGGAATCTTCCAGTCGATGCTGCACCTCGGGAGCAGGAGAACCCTGACCCCTGCGAGGGTGGCAAGGTTGGCATCTGCAGCTCCACTGACTCAGCTAAATCCAGGGAATAATTACATTTCGCTTCAAAATCAACAGAGTCACTCCCTCCCATCTCTCAGCTGCTATTTTAGTGTTTTTCTTTTGTCCTTCCAAGGGCCCAGACCTTCCCTGCCCTGATAAAATCCCACAGAGCATAAGGTGGGGGGGTGGTTGGGAGGGTTTTGTGGGTGTGAGCCCCCAGTTTGCTCAGCACAGATGCTCAACGCCCAGCCCAAACAGTGATAAACCTCTCTGCACTCATTAAAGAGCAGCCACTTTTCACCCCGAGTGGGCTGGATGTCAGGAATGGGTGAAACAATTCCTGTTGGAAGGAATCTTGGGGTCCTTGAGAATGCTCTGTTAATACAGGTTATTATCTGACCCTTGGTAATACAGCAATAGGCTCCAGTTGAGAAGAGATTTGGGGAGAGGGGTTTTGGGGAACTTCTTTTACTGGGAAAAAGAAAGAGAAGAGGGAAGGAAAGAAGAGGGAAGGAAAGAAGAGGGAAGGAAAGAAGAGGGAAGGAAAGAAGAGGGAAGGAAAGAAGAAGGAAGGAA
>VZRW01007566.1:546811-635376 GCA_013398125.1 Aegotheles bennettii | reverse complement strand
AGAAGAGGGAAGGAAAGAAGAGGGAAGGAAAGAAGAGGGAAGGAAAGAAGAGGGAAGGAAAGAAGAGGGAAGGAAGAGAACAAATTCTGATCTAACAAAGCTTAAATCTAGAGTAAATCCATTGCAAACTACAGCTTTTCTCTGGATTAACATTGGTGTAAACCAGGCAAAGATTTGGCTGCAAATCCCAGCTCTCTCCTCATTCCTGAAAGACACAAACGTTAAGGTCTAAGCGTCTACAGTTATGTATTGCATAAAATATTTCCTGGCCAGGAAAATCTCATGGGACAATGATCAGGAACAAGATGGTGCAAATAATTAGTTTAATTGAAAGTAAATGCACACTACTAAAAATAAAGAGATGAAAGTGGTTTTTCTTTGCCAGTTTTAATACGAGCAATATTCGTAGCAGCTGCATTTCAACCCATCTTGCAGATAGCTCTGAGAGGGGCATTCTGAAACCTAAACAGTTTAATTGCATAGGCTACCCTTTAATTTAGGGTGGTGAGAATGATATGAAGGACTCATTAAATTGGGGCATTAACCATGGCAGAAAATAAAGTAGTTTCTTTGTTGCAGAAGATCTCGCTACCCTACAATCAGTACAGTGAATTGTTCATGGGAACGGCGGCGGGGTAGGATGGGGAGATAGGGACACGTCGAGGGAGAGGAAAGCAAATGAAAAATAATTGGTACAGTGCTCTGCAGATTGTATGTCACTGCAGACAGTTATTTAATAACTCTCCAATTATTGCTGCCAGCTGGGGCATATTAAGACACTGTGAGAAGTCAGGCCGAAATCCCCAGGGCACGGCTGCTGCTCCGGCTCCGGGATGAGGAGGGGGCACGCTGGGGGCAGGCTGAGGGCGGTGTGCTCAGCTTTTCCCAAGGGATTATGGTGCTTCCCTCACCCTTCCTGCCTGTAGCTTAAAATATGGGGTGGTATAAAGCCAGTTTGTGTTCTCCTTCCCCTGGGACACAGGGTGACCCTCGGCAAGCGTTTCCGTCAGCATAAATGTGGCCAAGTGCAGTGTGATGGGCAGCGTGTGCAGGGCAGCACTGGTTTGAGCAAACAGCAACTCCCTGCTGCCCCTGGAGCTGCCTCAGCTCTCACAGCTCTGGGCTTACACTCACAAAGTCTGTGTGAGGTGCCACCACCATGGCAGGGAGGCTGGACCTCTCTGAACCACACAATCATGGAATTGTTTTGGTTGGAAAAGACCTTTGAGATCATCAAGTCCAGCCATTAACCCAGCACTGCCAAGGCCACCACTAAACCACGTCCCTCAGCACCACATCTAGATGTTCTTTAAATCTCTCTAGGGATGGGGACCCCACTATTGCCCTGAGCAGCCTGTGCCAGTGCCTGACAACCCTTCTGGTAAAGAAATTTTTCCTAATACCCAATCTAAACCTCCCCGGGCACATCTCACCTTGCTTCTCCTCCCAGCAGTTGACTTGGTACTTGGACTGTTTTGCTTTCCTAGATTTCCTTCCTAGCCATTGCAAGAGCTCCATGTCACCTGGTTCATTGATTTATTGGGAGATGTGGAGTCCAGGAGTTCATGCACAAATCATGGGTGACCAGCAGACCGAAGTCTACAGTTGGTGGCCAAAGGCTGCTAATGTTAGAGTGGGCCAAAAAAAAGGGCTAGCTGCACTTGAAGCTTGGAGCAAGAGTCCAGAGGCCACCATGACACATTGAAGCAGACAGAGGGATATCAGCACGCCCCAGGCAGCTGCCAGACATTTCTGCAGTGAGCCTCGCATCCTTAGGTGTTATCATTTAAGCTTTGGAGACCAGATGTGACTACACATCATTCCCACCCTAACCTAACAACAACCACCACATTTCTCTCAGAACTGCAGAAGAAAGATGGACTTTGTGAACCTAAAGGGCTCAAAAGTCCAGCTGGAAACAAAATACATCATCCAAAAAATAGAATCATAGAATCATTATGGTTGGAAAGGACCTCCAGTGTCATCAAGTCCAACCTTTATCCCATCGTATTCCTAACCATTAGACCATTAGACCATGGCCTCATGGTCAATACATTATCCGATGTTGGGTGCCGTCAGGTGTCACCAACACCATGGCTCCACACAAAGCAGGTAACACCAGCCCAATGGTGGGATCTCAGACCCCAGGTGGGTGTGAAGGTGGAGTAACCTCACCTTTATTCCCCAACAAAACAAAGCCTTTTTAACGACTCCTTCCCCGAGTGCAGGATTGGGTCTGTAAAACAGAAACCGTGCTTCGATACCAAATGCAAACCATTACTCACAGGCTGTAATTCCTTTCTGCAAATACCACAGGAGAATATTTCATTTGGCAAACAACTGAGCCTTACAGTTTAGAGCTCTTAATGTGATTAGGGACAGGTTCTGCAACACATTTGTAACTCCAGGTGATTTTGCTATATCTTTTTGGACTGTGACCAGACATAAAAATGCCCTTTTGCTAGGTTTGGATCCAAGTGAAATTGAGGAGAATCAGATGTCGGTAAGTCCTTTCCAGTTTGATCTTTACCCAGGGGTATCACAACATGCTGCAACTATGGGCTGAGCAGAGCAGCTTCTCAATCTCGGGCTCTTTTTTGCATTAAGCACATATCTCCTCTGATGAGTGATCATTCTTCTGCAGCACAGATCCTGTAAATGAGCACGCACCATCCCTCTGCATTACTGGGATGTACCTATGGGGCTGGGAGAGAGTGCAAGTACTTCCATTGGCTCCATGGACACAACTTCCCTTCCTTTCAACCTTCCCAAATTGCTCCAGAAAATTCCAATCTTGCTTTAAAGGGGCTGAGACCAGGTGCCCCCTTCATTTCAATGCTGAAAGCAAAGCCCTGGGATTTTTCAGGATCAGACCCCTCTGGGAAATATTCTGGTCTCACCCCCTGTCTTGCCAGTGTTTCTCCTTGGCTACCAAAGGTGGGGCTGCAAACAAATTAAATTAGGAGCAAAATCTACGGGGGAAGGAGGCAGAAGGACAGCACCACAGGAAAAACTTAAGTTGTTTTGTACATGCAGCTGAGGAACAAAACCAAGCTTGACCTTTAAACTGTTGATAACAAGAAAAATCCCTGGTTTCTTCTTTGTGAGGACTCGCACGCTGTTTTCACCAGCACTGGTGGTTGGGTTGTCCATCACCTTCCCCCCACACCTTGCCAGGAGCTTCTTGTGGAAGTAACATCCATTGCTCAGACAGAAACTGGATCAACCCTTTAGCCACAACCAGCGTTGTACTAAGGTGATACTATGGAATATTTATGGCAAGCTGTAAAGCAATAAATACATAAGAAAAAGCAGGAAGAAGAAAAAATTTTTAAAAATCACGTTTTAAGAGATTTATCACTAAGTGGAAAAAAAACTGAACAAAGGACAAAACCACATCATTCTACCCAGCAGGTAGGTCAGCGAAGGATCAGCAATGGGAAAACCAGACCAGGACTGTGCCCATTAAAGCCTTGCTACCACTAAATGGCCATGACAGCCAAGACACAACTCAAAGGAAGGTGCTTGAAGTGTTTTACGATGTCGCTGATCTTTCTGACCCCGATAGCTCCGCTTTAGTAACGCCGAGGAGAAGGGAGCTGGTGTAGGACACCCGAGGTGAATGCTTCCATGGGTGGTAGGGGCAGCCTGGGTGTCTTCACCTCCCTCATGGACAGGCAGGTCTAATGGCAGGGATTTGAAGCCAGCAGTGTTCAAATCAGAGAGAAGACATCTGGTTTTGAACGAGGGCAGCCAACCGCTGGAACACGTCAGGAAGGAATGTGGTGGATGCCTCAGCCCTTGCTGTCTTCAAAGCAAAGAGTGAATTTCTCTTCTGGAAAGATGTGATCCAGTGCAGCGATGGGTTACAATGGCCAGGGAGGGGGGGGAAGTGGCTTGATCAGCTACACCGAGCCCGAGGAACAGTCTGAATCTGTAAGTGTCCATCTCGTGCTGGATGCTGTCAAATCTCACCAAACAGACCCTAGATGTGACTATATGATAAGTATATACGTGTGCAAACCAGAGGCAGGGTGGGTTACAGAAACCCTGGCACTGGCAGTAGGCAGAGACAAACCCAGCAGCACTTTAGCAATGCTGAATAAACCAAATATCTCAGAACTTTGTCCTTGTGGGCTTTCCCAGTTTGTTTGTTTTTAATGCTGTGGGATAAACATTAAGGCCAAAACAAAATCTCTGCCTTTCACCGCACTTTCCCAACCCAGGCACCAGGCCAGGCTGCAGAGTGGGACTGTCCAGGGGTGTGGTTTGGTGCTGTATCTGTGCCAAGGTGATGGCCCCAAGGGCCAGACTGGATCCCCACCAGCACATCCCATGGCACCGCCATCAGCCCAGCTCACTGAGAGCCACTACATCCAGCTAAAGCAGCAGAAACCCTGTCCTTTCCTCGCACAGGGCTGGATTTCTGGTCATTTATGTCCCTGAGCCATGTCACCCTGGGGCAGGCAGGTGATGGACCCTTCAGCAGAGCTGTTCCACTGGATGTTATGGATCAGCAAACCCCAACTATGGTGACTGCTGTCACTGCAGGGCTCTGCCAGCCCCATCCCTTCATCCTTATTCCTGCCATCTTCCTCCTGTCAGCACCAAGGCTCCTCCAGCCACACACTAAGCTGAAAACCCATCTATTTTTTGTGTGCAGGGTTGTGTTTCAGCTGGATCTGGAGTTTCTCAGGATGGTTTTCCACCTGGGCAATGGGAGCTGTTCCATGCAGAGGTAATTTTTCCGTGCGCTTTTCTAGTGCCCAGGTTCAGGATCAGTTTGGGATAAAATGCTGGTTTGTTCTGTTTTTCATTACTATCCCCCTCCCTCTTTAAAAAAAAAATACAAAATTAAAAAAATTAGCATTTGTGTTATTTTCTGTAGCATACACAGGCATCAGGGCACTCAGCTGGGAGGCAAGAGATGCAGGTCCAGTTCCTCCCTCTGCCCCAGGGGGTTTGTTTCAGCTTCTGTCAAAATTATATCCAAGTGCAATGGGTGTGATGAATAAAAATAAATAATAAAGACAAATCATAATTCAGTAGGTCGGAAAGCAATGCACAAATAAGCCGGATTCTGTGACCTTACCATCATTCCCAGGAAGAAATAACTGGAAGAAGCTTGAAGCAGCTGCAGTGGTTGGGTTCACACCCATTATTGGGTTTGATCCCTTCAATTCACTTGGGAACCTTCAAGCTACTCCCCACGGTGCCTGGCTTCAGCTCCCTGGGTCCTGGGGGACACTGGTTAAAGTCATGGTTGCAGATGGCAATGGAGTGAATCCGGGCATAGCCTTCAACAAGAATGTGAATATCCCAGAAGGAAAACAAAAGCTCCTCTTCTTCTGGTTCATGCTTTCAAAAGGCTCCTTGAAGCTTTTGTGACAAATTCGTAACTGGTGTAAATCCCATAGCTCCACCTCAGCCAAGAAATTGGCAACTATAAGTTGGGATACTGAACCAGTTCTAATGAGAAAAGTATCTTCTGCTCATTCCATACCATAAAAATAGTTACATCAACCCCCCAAATGATCTGCTTTGACATTTTGTTCATTGCAGTGGGCAAGAAGCTGGTTTATTTTTAGTGCCAAGAATGAAAAAATTTCAACTTTTTCAAATATTTGCAAAACCAGATGCCCCAGTAAAATTTTTTAGTCCATTTAGAAGAAAACCTTACTGCTTAAAAAACCATTTTGCATAGAAAACATACCAGATGTAACAAATATTTGAGGCACAGCGTAAGGATCACACACTCCTCAGCTGAGCCTGCAGGTAGGACACCCAGCACTGCAGGGATGGACATGGTTCAGATCGTAGGGAACATGAAGCTCAGAGAGATGGGCTGAATTTGGACTGAGTCCTGCTGAGTGCTCAACACCCTCAACTTGCTCAGGCAGCAATCATGGGGAGCACTGGAGACCAAGAACAAATATTGGGAGAGTCTGTCCCAGTGGGAGCATGGAAAATCTGAAGGACTTGACTGCATTGAGATATATGCAGCAGCTGCCACATCTTTAATCACCCTTGACATGTTTTATTGCCTTGGTAATTGAAAGTTTATTTGCTGAGAGCCTTCAGAGGAAGATAAATCTGACACAGCATCAGAGCACTGTCCCATCGTGGCCCTCTGCTTTGAACTGCTCCTGATGTCTTCCGAAGGGATTTGCTTCCTAAGGACAAAACCACCCAAGAGAAACTTTCAAGATGTGGAAAGAGGAAGGAACCAAACATCCGTAAAAGGTGACAGCCTGAGTGACAAAAGACCGTAACAGAACCAGCCAGCTCTGGGTGCAATTATGTGGCAGTCAGCAAAGTCACAGAATCACAGCATGGTGGGCATTGGAGGGACCTCTGGAGATCACCCAGTCCAACCCCTCTGGATAAAGCAGGTGGCACAGGACCGGTTTTGAATGTCTCCAGGGAAGGAGATCCCACACCCTCTCTGGGCAGCCTGGCCCAGGGCTCTGTCACCCTCAAGGTAAAGAAGTTTTATCTCATGTTTAGATGGAACTTCCAGTGCTCCAGTTTGTGCCTGTTGCCCCTTGTCCTGTCACTGGGCACCACTGAGAAGAGTCTGGTCCCATCCTCCTGCCACCCAGGAGGGTGTGATGGGGGTGACAAGTAGCAGAGGGGGCTGCTAGCTGAGAAATTCTTCCTCTGACTCCATCGTTTGCCAGAACCTGAGGAAAAATTGCTAGAGGTCACGAGGGAATCACCAGATAATGCAAACAACAGCACAAGGGGAGAGCTGCAAGTGCTGCAGGTTCCTCTTGCAGGATGTCCACAGGTGGCCATCACCTACCTGCCTGGGGACCCTAAATGCTGCTTCAAATCTTCCACCTGCCCTCCCCCATTCATCGCCAGCTTTTGTCTTGCAGAACCATTAATTAATGAGCTTCCCATCACTGACATGGCCTTTAAAGGGATGCTGCCATGGGATATCTGTTTTCAATCACAGATTTGGGAAGGATAAGGCTTTATATACCTTGAAACCCTAGGAGGAATGCATTGGTGATGATGTTGTTCCTTTAAATAGCAGCAGATGTCAAGACCTGGAGGAACCATTTTTCTTCTAAAGAAGGAAGCGGTGATCAAAAAAAGATATCTCATTGAACAAAAGCTGCATGTTCTCCCATCATGTTGTCTCTGTTGAGCCAACACAAGCGAAGAGCTCAGGACATCACCTCCCATCACTGAGCAAACCTGAGATGGCCATGACAGGATGTCCCCAGCTGCACAGCCACCAGAAGAGAACCAGCTCCTTGTTAGCCGGAGCAGGGTACACTCTATGTTCTTCCCCCACCCATTACAGTACTGTAATCAAAATGATTTTTGTTTTGCTGAAGCTTAATTTTCAGTCTATGACTCCAAACTTACCCTTCTGGGATTGGATTTCAAACCCAATTTCATGTTGGAAACCACTCATTCTCTCTGTAGCATTTTCGATGTGGTAGAGCTCTGCTTTTAAAAGACTCAGGCACAGGAAAACTGCCTATTTCCAGTATTTTTAATAGTAAAAAAATCACCAACAATGCAACAGATTTCATCCCTAGTGGCTCTCAACCCCAGATCTAGTTTCGCCTCAAGTACAAACCTAAAACTTGACCCTCTCTTCAGCCTCAAACCCCAAACCTTGCCATGGGCTCTGGGTGGAAAGCTACTGACCCTGTATCCGAGCCAATTCTCAGAAACACAAATAACTTGCCTGATGAAATTTTTGTATGGGAAAAAAAAAAATCATCTATATATGCACACAACACACGCATACACACACACACACACCCTCCATATACACCAGAAGGGATTAAATCCTCATGTTGCAAGAATTTAATTTAAAAAAGCTAAGACATTGTAGGAATGCAAAAATATCACCTCAGCCTGGTAACCTTTGGCTTAGGCGTGCACTTCCACAGCTAACAAACGGGAATGTTTCCTTTCCAGCGCTGGGAGGACCGGTGCCACTCAGGAATGCCTGGCTTCAACCCAGTTAGAAAAGGAAACCAGCAACCCTTTACTAGCGGGGCCTCTGCGGGCTCCCAGAGTCAGCCCCCTATCCCACGGGCTTGTTATAATTCCCACTTTCTCCATCTCCAAAGAAGGAGGACCAAAGAAAGCTCCTTGCAAAATAACACTACATTTCCCCTCTGCAAATCGAGGTTTATTTATTTAGTTCTCGAGAGCTGATGCTTGGTTTGCATCCATGTGCTGAGCTCCGAGGCGTTAAAAGGAGAACTGCGTCATCTCGCCAGTGGGAACACCATCAGGAAAAACAAATGGGTGTCTTCAGACAAGTCATAGAATCATAGAATCATAGAGGTTGGAAGAGACCTTCAAGATCATCCAATCCAACCCCTACCTACATCCCCACTAACCCACATCACCCAGCGCCACATCCAGACACCTCTTGAACACCTCTAGGGACGGTGACTCCACCACCTCCCTGGGCAACCCATTCCAATGCCCAATCACCCTTACAATGAAGAAATTTTTCCTGATGTCCAACCTGAATCTCCCCTGCTGCAATTTAAAGCTGTTTCCTCTCACCATTTCCCTGTGGGCACAGCAGAAGAGACCGACCCCCACCTCACCCCAACCTCCTCTCAGGGAGTTGTAGAGAGCCATGAGGTCCATTCAAACTAGAGAGGAACGGTCCTCAGGAAACATTCAGTACCTCCACAGGGGCAGAAATAAATTCACTTCACACCAAGGTTAAGCATTTAATAAGACCCTGTGCATTAGCAGAATTCCTGGCACGTCTGAGCCTCGTTTAAAAGGTGGACGGGAAATTCTCTGCCTCTTGGTCAGGTCTCAAATAAATCACGACAACCAAGGGACTGACCTACAGGAAACAATCCTCCAGGTGCTGACGTTACCCAAATAAAGCCAGCAGTTCCTGTAGTTTACTGGCTGCTTTTTCACCCCCAGCAGGCTTAATTTATGGTAATTACTAGGAACTATGGATTAAATTAATAAAAAGGAAATTATTAAGGTTCCCTGACCCGGAGGCCAAAGGTAAGTAGAAAGAAGCAAACTACTCTCGATGGGAACGTTTCCCTGCTGCTTACGGGGCCAGCAATGAAGGTCTTTCAGCACAGTGAGAGAGGATCAGTTTTTGGGAAGGGGCTCTCTGGAGAGGACCATCCCACCCACCAGCCCTGAACCATCACTGCACAGCTATTCCCTGGCAGAGCAGGGGGCTGCTGCCTTCTTCCCTGAGCTACGTCCAGTGTATCCAACACGGAGTCATACGCTTCATGTTAGCAAAGAAATAGAGATTTCAGTCAGATGGGAAGAGACTATAAAAATAATACAATGCAGAAATCCAGCTCAATTCAAACTACACCAGAGTCCAGAGCCCTGATCTGAATCCAGCTCTGCCAGCTGATCAGAATTCTCTCCTGCCTGGGTTGGAGCACATTTATTACTGCTTATAATTCTTATATACATCTCATACTTTAAGTCAGCCTTCTGCATGCTCCTATGCTGTTGCAAAGTCAGACCTTCAATATATGCCAGACCTGGCCTCTCAATCTCTGCTGGCCTGGGTGTAAATATGAATCATCTTCTTCAAACGTAATGTTGGAGCGAGTCCAGAGGAGGCCACGAAGATGCCGAGAGGGCTGGAGCAGCTCTGCTCTGGGGACAGGCTGAGAGAGTTGGGGTTGTTCAGCCTGGAGAAGAGAAGGCTCCAGGAAGACCTTGTAGCACCTTCCAGTGCCTGAAGGGGCTCCAGGAAAGCTGGAGAGGGACTGGTGCCAAGGGCAGGGAGTGATGGGACGAGGGGGAACGGGTTCCAAGTGCCAGAGGGGAGATGGAGATGGGATGGGAGGGAGAAATTGTTTGGTGTGAGGGTGGTGAGAGCCTGGCCCAGGGTGCCCAGAGAAGCTGTGGCTGCCCCTCCCTGGCAGTGTTGAAGGCCAGGTTGGATGGGGCTTGGAGCAACCTGGTGTGGTGGGAGGTGTCCCTGCCCATGGCAGGGGGTGGCACTGGATGATCTTAAAATTAAAGGTCCCTTCCAACCCAAGCCAGTCTGGGATTCTACGAACCTGAAATTTATCTCACGCTCTGCAGCCAACTATGGGCTCTGCAGACAGCCACACCCAACGCAGCCCACACCCTGCCAAGAAGTTTCACAACTTTTAATACCACATATATCTATCTTAGAGAAAAAAAAATAAAGTCTGGTTAGGCTTTTGATAACAAGGTTCAAAAAAATATCCGAAATCACCTCTCTTCTTATACAGAGTAAATAAATGCAGCACACACTTGAGCTTGTATTTAAATATATGTATTTAAATATATATTATTTAAGAAAGAACTGCTACAAGCTCGAATCCTGAGAAAGGCAGTGAAAAGCTCCGGGAAGCAGCTCCGCCAGGGCAGGCATGAAGAAGCAGAACCAACACTTACAGTGGCCAATTGTTATAGTGAAAACAAGCCTGGCAGATTGGATGTCACTGGGGAGGGATATCAGCGTCTGATCTAGGTAAGGACGGGACACAGGGTACCTGGAGCCTTGTCAAACTCAATGCTCTTATGTAGTAGGTTGAATAACAGAACAATGTTTACATTTCCCCTTGTGCCCTAAGTAGTTTAGAAGCTGGACACCTGAAAAGCATGAATGGTTTTTAAAGCAGTGCCAGTGTTGGCTCTTGACCACCAAAGCCTTGACTGTTCCTTAGCAGCATTGAAACAAATAAAAAAAGAAAAACTAAAAAATAAAATAAAATAAAACAAAACAACCTCAAGTTATTGCTGCTTCTGAGCCTGGACATCCCGTACAGACAATATAAATGACAGCAGATTCAGCAGGTAAATCAGACCATGAGTACATCAACCACACGGCACAGTGAATATAGCAACTTGAAATGCAACCATTCTGCTGAGAACCTGATGAATTCCAATCAAGAAAGAGGTTTTTTCCTAGTTTCTTCCACATTAACATATTGAAACCTAATATTGGAAGTTCTCCAAATAGACAAACCAAAAATATTCACAGATAATGGCAAAAAATATCAATTGAAAAATGTAGGAAACAAACATCCTGCGTGCTCTGAAGAGCAATAAAGGTTGTTCCAGGAAGCTGTGCAACACATGCACCAGACAGACTGGGTGGATAGTAAATACTGGGTGGGTAGTAAAACCTTTAGAGCTTTATTCAAGAGGATGAGAGATCACGAGTGGATTTGTTCCTCAGTGAAATGAAAGACAGGATAACTTATCTGATACAGTCATCATTCCTCCGTACTGCTGCCCTCTATACAAAGAATGCCACCTTCTTCCATACTCTTAAGACACTCGCTAGCTCTTGTCCTCACAAAGCAGACACTTAAGATGCACACAGCCTTGTGTCAAGGGGAATGCCCCAGGTCACGTTAGTCCCTACAAAACTGTCATGCTAAGAAAAAAAAGAGCAAAACACAGACACACAAAAAACCCACCTGAATGATGAGGTTTCCCTAAGCAGAAGCCACTGAGCTGAAGGCAGAAAGGAGAACTTGTTCCTCTAGGAACTGATTTCACGTTCACGTGTCTGCTGCAGCCACCTGAGATGTCAGAGCCCTGAACTTCTCCCACAGCACCATCAAGGTGAGCTCTCCATGGGCTGCACCTCCAAGACGATTTGATGCAATCTAACAAGGTCTCATCCAGCCATGGTCACCTCAAGACTTCACCCTGATTACCAACACTGTTGTGTTAAAGGTGGTGACAAATGCTGCAATATGGATCCTTTGGGTGCTCCAACAGCCACAATTTTCCATCGTTGCCAAATCAAGGTGACCACTTCACGGTGTAAAACTCAATTTTACAGTTGCCAGTCTGGATCCCAACACACTTCAAAAACCAGATTGGTAGTTTCAAGATTCAGCTTCATCAGTTTCTTCAAAACTCATGTGCTCTCCAGAACAGCGAATCCCAACCCAGCTTGAATCGGACCATTTCATCTCATCCCAGGCTCAAATGATTGTCAGCCCATCAAACGCTTCTTTGAAAACTGATTTTTTGCAGATGACTGTGATTGCTAGAAAATGGTATTCAAAAACATTTTAATATTTGAGAAGAAATTTCCTTTCCTCTTATATCAACCACACATTTGAGAAAGGGCCTGGGGCTTACCACTTCTGGGTGAGAAAAACAGCAAAAAAGAGAAAGGATAATGGGATGATGATATTAGGAAGAAGTTCTTTACTGAGAGGGTGGTTGGGCACTGGAATGGGCTGCCCAGGGAGGTGGTGGAGTCACCGTCCCTGTGGGTGTTCAACAAACGGGTTGATGAGGCACTTGAGGCCATGGTCTAATGGTCTAATGGTTAGGAATATGATGGGATAAAGGTTGGACTTGATGACCCTGGAGGTCCCTTCCAACCATAATGACTCTATGATGATTGGAAATGTATGGGTTGAATTTGGGACCTGTTTAAATATAAGATAATTTGTGACTCGGTGGTATATGCAAACACAGAGTAAAGTTTGTGGCTCAGGCATGCAGTTGAATATAGAAAAAAGTTTTGTGGCAAACTGTTTTCCTTTTAGTGCAAACAAACTCTGACCAAGTCATCAGCTGCTGGAGCTGTGGTACCCACCCCAGTCCAAGTGGATGGGCTGTGTCTGCTTGGGAATGTCTCAGGAGACTTCCTAGTTTGGCATTACCACTGTAGGGTGGTAATGGCTTGCGACCACTGTGCTGACCCCAGCAGGCCACAGCCAGGAAACAAAACTCCTCCTTCACCTTGTGCCACCAATCCCCTCCCTGTTTGACCTATTCCTGGGTGACATTTTAACTTAGCAGTAATTAGTAAAAGAGCACATATTAATCTACACTTCAACCAGGAACTTCACTGCAACGGAATATCTTTAGATGTTGGACTAGATGGTGCATTTGGACATCCCTGTAGGTCCCTTCCAACTGAAAATATTCTACCCTACTCTAATGAATGAAACGTTGGAGGAACCAGGTCTGGTCCCACTTGACTCAGGTTATTGGTGTCTCGTTGTCCTTGGAAGGCTCAAGGGTAGAAAACACACACGGAGCTGCTACACAGGATCCGGTGGCTCTCGCGATTGTTCCTAGATTCACTTGTTCTTTTTCTCCTTGGTGTGAACCATCTTTCTAAAAAAAAATGCAGAGCAGGAAACAGGCCAAGCACAAGAGTATGGAGAGGCTTATAAAAACATTCTTCCCTATTAAGCAACTGGGCTGATTTTCACTGTATAAAAGATGAAGTAGATTGAACAAAATGCTTACCTACACATCTCCATTTCTGATAGAAACCCTAGATTGCCTTTGTCACTTTAGCACATGAGCACGAGGCCAAATGAAACACATGTTTACAACTATAATGAGGATTAGCTTTGCACTAAAAAAGTTGAACTACAGTCAAAATTAGATGGTGACATGGGTATTTGCCAACAGCATTAAATGAGAAATAATGGAGTATGAGGTTTCTGGAATGAATAGAAAACGTATTGTTTAGAGACCTTCTTGGCTAAGAATCAACATATGCCAATACTTAAGACTTCTTGTTCTTATTTACTTACCCCAACAATAAAACAACTTTTGTTTCGTGCCAACAGCCTGACAGACTGGTCCTGTACCTTCAGAAATACAGACTGGATATTATTTCTCTTGTATCAGCTTCAGCTTACTTTTCCAAAAAAACAGAGATGCAAAGTAATTGAGTCCAGAGGAAGGGAAATACATGAAGGAGGCAATCGATTTTAATAACATATAGCATCAACACACATTAAGAAAATACATAAAATAGAGGGGGGAAAGAGCCTTCCTATCTCAGAAGATGGGGCAGCGTTTATAGCTTCATCCAGCCCAGGGCAGAGGTTATCAGTGAAGTCTCAACAACAGCAATGATTGATCAATGATTACAACAGCAATGATTGATCTCCCCCCAGCGCCCTCCGTCAGCGTGAGCCCAGGGCAGTGACGTAACCACCAGCCTTCCCGTTACAAACCCAAGCAAACCAAGGAATTAAAAACCTAGGAAACTCTCTCAAAACCAGAGAACTCCAAGCGTTTTGCAGTTGGAATGTTCAGCTTCTCTCCTGGTCTAACCGCTTCTCTCCATGGTATCACCCGCTGCCAGGCCACCCGTGTGCTCAAGATGAACTCATTCCTTGCAGTATTTCACACCTAGGAGCATGGCTCTTGTCCCCGTGCCATAACACTACAGCTGGAATAGATAGAGACCTAAGCCAGAGCCCACTCAATTTTAAAACAGATATTGCTAGTAAAGACATCAGGAAAGCCTTCGTGTTTGGGAATGATTTTCCCCAATCCTCTTTACTACACCCAGTCCAAAACAGACTTGCCCAGCTGGCCTTCAGGTGGCCTTTGCATGTGTGTGACACCATGTGGGGCTAGGTGGTGGCTGCCCTCATACCTGGCATGGGGGTATCCTGCTATTGACACTGGGAAAAGGCTCAGCTCTGCTAACAGTTGGGGGAAAACAGACAAAACTCTCGAGTTTTGTTGTGTTGTGTCCAGTCTAGTGCTCTGAAAAACTACTTGTGTTAGTGAAAAAAAGAAAAATGACATCTTTCTCTAACTTGCAGAGATGGAGTAAAGCTTAACTCATTCATGTTTTCAATCAGCAATGGGTCCTGTGGGGATGCATGCAGAAAAAACATCATTAATTATTAGTTAGCCCAGTCTTCAGATCGGTTTGCAAACTCCCTGGTGGAACATTTCTGGCAGAAAACAATTTG
The DNA here is from genome assembly GCA_013398125.1 of Aegotheles bennettii. Taxonomy (NCBI): domain Eukaryota; kingdom Metazoa; phylum Chordata; class Aves; order Caprimulgiformes; family Aegothelidae; genus Aegotheles; species Aegotheles bennettii. Next base: position 620,653 of record VZRW01007566.1, on the reverse strand, counting down.
TCAATGATCAAAGTGCTTCATAAAAATGTCAATATGAACAATGGTCCAGGGAAAAACAGGCAGGGTCCCAGCAGAGCCCAGCCTGCCATAATGGTCTGAGTCCTGCCTGTTGTCCCACCAGACCATCTCCTAGACAGGAAACAAAGAGTCTGTGAGTCCCAGCTCCAAAGTTCCTGGCTTTTAGTGGAGTACCTGACCCTGGTCTGAATGGGAAAACAAACTATGGGCCTGATACAACGAGCACTTAGGACCTTTCCTCTCCATGGAAGATAACATCAGCAATACACACCCTGCAAATCAAATCAACACAACACCTATAAGTCCTGGATCTTTGTGGTCAACCCTTCCGTTTGCCTTAAGAATTGAGGAAACCCTGTTTGATGTCAGGAGGATCAACTGTGGAACTTGCAACACCTGGATCCTGAAGGCAGGGAGGATAGATGAGGTCCTGAACAATAGCTCAGAGCCTTGCCAGTTATCTCATCTGTAGGTTGTGGCCTCATAGCCCAATTCAGCATCCTCTGAAAGGGGATGATCTCACACCAGGAGCTCCCCACCTCCCCCTCAGAAGACACAGCTAGGCAGGAAATAGAGATTTGTCTCTGTTTGATCACTTAGAGCAACAGAAAAGATGAAAAGTTCATGTTCTGTCACAAAACAACCAGACGACCCTTCCAGTGCAATCTGTGTGAGATACAGGTAATCACCAATCAAATGTTTGAGATGTATTTCCTTAAAGGAGGATTTACCTCTAAGAATATGTGTCCCTAAAGAAAATGATACAGTCTAGCTCTGGGAAGAGGGATGTCACGTCTGTGTATTATCATCATGGCAGTACGTGGTGCCACAGTTTAAGGTTAGTTGCCTACAAGAGCCTGTAGCTAGAAGCTCATGCCAGGAGTCAATCCCTTACCCCAAAAGTCTGCATTAATAAGGAGAAATAAAGTAATTTCAGCATTTTATAGACTGGGAATTGTGCCACTGGAAGTGGTCTATGATTTGTGCCATTTAGCCAGGATCTCCTAAACTGAATCCAAGGCACAAGGGCACTCACCCTGCTGATCTACCCATCACATCACCCACTCTCCACTACCACGGAGACATGACCACAATTCTGAGAGGAGCCCCTTCACAGCCTTCCACTTCCACATCATCTTCCCATCCCTCCAGGACCAAGACACCACACTTGGAGTGGACACTGAACAAAACATTACAATAAGGAGAGGGCAACTGCAGAAACCCAGCCCAGGGCTCCCAGGGGGACCTCAGCACCCTCAGTTCCTGGAAGCACTCCCCAGCCCAGCTCCAGGCAGAAGCACAAGCAGAGGAGAACGTACCTTTCAGTTGGTGACTTGCTATGAGGATGACTTCACTTTGTAGATCCTGGTACCTAGGTACAGACCCATGAAGTCTATGTAATACAGTGCCTACAGTATCCACTCATCAATTTAGTGTGTCTATAGGGGTTCTATACATTCACCTCCTCCTCTATGTGAGATGTCCTGCCTTAAAAATAAATAAAGGTGTTGATTGCTTACCACCTGCACTCTGGACTACTATCCTGCCAATGCTTTTGCTCTGGAAACATGAAGCAACATATGTTAGCATTAACTTTTCTGCCTTTTTATGTAGCTATAAACAGATCCATTGACTTCTCCCTCCGCACCACCACCTTTTTAATTTTGCAAAAATAAATGCTTTCCTGGACAGTCAGAGTTCATTACTGAGATGGAGCACAGCTCCCCTTCTCCTGCCCACAAGAGCCAGAGCAAGGAAGCTCACATGGCATGCAGACCACCCATCTTTGATTGAAGTGGGCGGGGAAAAAATCTCCCATATTCCATATTTTTTTGAGACTCTTAAGATCATTTTTCTTAGGAGGATTTTTTTTTTAATGCATCTTCCATATCATAAAACCTGTTTATTGTTATTTCTCTGAGCCACTTTTTATTAGAGAGGTCTTTTTACTGAGTTTTATATTAAAGATTCTAACAAAGGCAAATAAAGTTACATCTATAACTCAGTGCATGCTGTTACAAGCTGATATCCAGCCCCACGCCAAGGAGAAGGTTTGCATAGTACAGATGCTATAATAGAGTCAGGATTTTCAGAAAGGCTCCATACTCATGATTAGGGCCATGTCTATGGAGGAGATCAGTTTCCAATTGGGTACCATCAGCAGATAACTTCAACCAAAGTAATTGTGGTGTCACCTTCTGCTTTGGCTAGACCTGGTCAGTCACAGCTCGTGGTCACCAACGTTTTGGTGGGAGCTTTCGTTCCCTGCACCGTGAGTAAAGGGAATTACTCCTCAGAGTAAGACTAGGGAACGGATAATGGTGTTCAAAACCAATGGACATCAGGACGAAGAAGCACAAAGATGTTTCAGCCTGCTGGATCATGCACAGTTAAATGAGATGAGTTTGGATAAAGAAACACAGTGTCCAAAGAGGCCAACTGAAGTGACCACAGCTCTGCAGCACCTCATTCGAGCAGACCCAGATTAATTTATCAGGGGTCTCCAGGGACCTGCATGCAGGATTTGCTTTCGCAGGTCCATGCAGACCTGTGAAAGCAGCAGGGATAGGCAATGAAGGGGGTGACCCAGGGTAAGGGGTTTTTTGGTTGTGGGTTGGGTTTTATTTGCATGTGGGGTTGTGGTTTTTTTCACTTCTTTAAAATCTTCATGAAGGTAGCAAATGCTCAGCTACAATGGTTGAAGGAAAGCAGAGCACTGCTCACACCAAGATCCCTCCCAGGTAGGAACCAGCCCTGGGAGGAGTCTTGACCCTGAAAGAAGTTACTTTGTCCTCCAAGAGCTGCTCCCTTCCCACACGCCTGCATCCTCCACTTGGCTTTGTCTTGGCAGCCTCCAGGAGACCCCAGCTAACCTCCTTTTGTTCACATTGGATCACAGCACAAGCTTCCCAAAGATGTCATTGCCTGGAAAACCCAATATTCCTGCAGCTGTGGCTCCAGGAAGGGTTTTCACACACCCTCTGGTTTTGCAGCAGGCGACGAGGACATGGGACTGGAGGAGGTGGTTACTCAGCATCCCTTCCTACTCAATTAGTGAGCCTGGAGGAAGGCTCACCGTCTGCACAGCCCATGAGTCACCCCAGGACTTAGGCAGTTTATTGCATATATTAGTCAACAGAAACAAACAACACAAATCCCTAGACANCCCAAATACTTGTAATTTTCTGGAGATATTTAAAATATTTAATTGTGGTTTCTCTAAATACGAAGATAAATTACTACATCTAAATATTGGTTCTCAACAGTTACTAATGCCTCTCAGGGGGCTACTTTTATTTTACCAAGACAGAAAGAAATAAGTTGAAAAAATAAGTTGTAAAAAATATTCTTGTCCCTCTTGCTCACCATAGAGGGGAGTGGGATTTGAAGAGATTCTTTTAATTGCCACTAATGCTTTCTAGCTGATGACTTTAGACAGCATTATTAAATAAACTGAAGGAGAAGATTGATTTCCAAGATGATACATTGTAAAGTCATGAGAAATAAAAGCTAAAGCTTTTATTCCAGAAAATGAAGAGGCAGTAAATGTGATGAAGACACCAAGACAGACACTGAACCACCCACAAGTTCCCCTTTTAAAGTTTCCAAGCGACTGGCAGACAGAGCTGTAATGGGAAAAGTTTAAAAGTGTTGGAGCTCGGGTCTGGATGAGCAACACAATGTGTGTGTGCATCCCTGAGGCTTCTCCAGACTGTACGAGTTTCCTGGATCCAACTCCTGGGCTGCAAGATTTACAAGGACATGCTGGGGTATCACATACTCCCAGCTCCTCCTTGGGTTAAAAAAATGCCCCAAGAGAATCATCTGGTCCAATATTGCCCTGTTCTGGCTGTGGATTATCAGCCTGCAGGTATGGATGAGTGAGGGAAATAGAAAGCAATTGGAGAAGAGCCCTGACCAAACCTTCCCTGAAGCAAAGCAGCGACGTGGGGTTGTGCCAGCTGCAGTTACACCTTAGAGTTTGACCTCTCAATGATCAAAAAAAAAGTCCCCAAAAAGGGTGAATCGGGAACTGAGGATGTTATCAGGAACTGAAAACATCGTGATTGTCTCACCACGGCTGAAATATCACTGCCAAACCTGTGACTTCTCCAACACAGCCACTGGAGGAAGCTGTTTCTGTACCATGCATGGCATGGAGCCAGTCCCCTGCTGCCATGTCATGGGTGGGAGCCTGGCTGAGACAGGGTGCAGGTCACCCTCCCCCAAGCATCCCTCTGCCTCCCAGCACAGCTCTGTGCATGGACATGCTCTGAACCAGCCCTTGCTTCAAAATAACCCCACGAAAACAGCCCAATTTATGAGTGACTTCCATGGGTTTTGCTTACTAACCCCAGATCAGTTCCCTGGTCTTGGCCACAACGCTGTGCACAACTGAGCAACAGAGGCTGCAACTGGGGAGCAGGAGCAGATGGAGAGAGAAGGTCGAGGCATCAAAGTGAACAAGAAGTAGCCAGCCAAGACAGACGGGGACCTGGAGCAGAGGCCCCATGTGGGAGAGGGCACCTGGAGCCTTTAGGTGGGGATGTCAATCAAACCTAAATCTTCATGAGCAGAGAAAACATGGACACTCTGGGTGAGCAAGGTGAGCTGTCACATCAGGGCATGGAGGCTGCTCGCCCACAAAAACCCATCTACAGAGCCCTAATGCCATTATCTCCTCCATGAAGCAGATCAGGGATTGGTTTTTTTTAAAGTGGTGACATTTTTGCATTGGCTCTCTTGTACTGAGCTTGTCTGGCCCAAAGAAACCACAGCCCTTGCTGGGGCAGCAAGACATACACAGAGAAGCAGAGCTCTGAGATGGAGCTGAAATTAAAGGTCCTTTTGCCCAACTACAAACTGAGCCACAGCCCTGAGGCCACCCTGCCTCTTCCACCAGCACAACACTCTCCAAACAGACCCAAGGAGATGTGGTTCCCACCCAAAACAGCTTCCAGGCTCCAGCTGGGCAGAACACAAGGAGAGCACAAAGCACGTATGCAGCTATAACCATGCATCCACAGACACATCCTAATAATAGAGCCCAGAAACTGCTCCCAGGTTACTCATCCTGCACGTCAAGCCAGTCCTCATGGTTTCCATAGGCAGAGGGGAGAGTTGGGTGTCTTTCTCGGTTTCATAACAGTGCTGCACACCGATGGGCAATAAATAAAGATGAAATGGAAATAATCCAACCCATTCCTCTTTGAGCAGAGTTCAAGGAAAATATTGCAGCTAGAGACCATAAGCAGGCCCAATAAATTTGTTTCCCCTGCCCCATTCCCCTTTTGTTATTAGGGTGTGACTAAGACTTTGCAGCATCAACTTTAGGTCTTAATTAGAGAGCCTTGCTCTGAGCTCCAGGGATATTTTAAAATCATGTTAAAAACCTCATAGGAAGCTGCAGCACGCATGGAGACACGAGGCAAACCTGTAAACAGGGCTGGCTGCAACACACACTCATGGTCCTGGGATTTTTTCCTTTATCTCAAGCCTTGGATTCCTCTGGTGTTATATTGTCTCCTGTTGATATTGTACCAAGTGAAGGCAGAGCAGGGGGGGGTTAATAGACCGTATCCAGCTGTCCTCAAATATTTATATCAAAAGGAGTCAAAAGTGGAGAAAGTGGGGCTGTATTATTTATAAGGAAGAGCTTACTGCCTGGGCTACTGCTTAAGACATTGTTGTCTGCCCGTGCTTTCTACCCAGCACTCGCTTCAGACGACTGAACTTGACCTATCCACCCATCATAAATTAAATTCTTTGATCTCATCTGTAACAACACAGAGCCCTAACAACAATAGATCAAACCGCGGCAAGGACAATATGCTTATTCTTTACCAACTAACTTTTAATTAGTAAACAGCACAGGGGAAGAATCCACCTTTGCAGAACAAAAAGGGAAAGAAAAAGCATTTAGTACTTGAAAGAAATCACTGATAAAGAGCAGAGGCATCTTTCAGAGCTCTACATCCTTGTTCTGTTCATCTGAAAAACCACATCATCCCCAAACCATTAAAAACAGGATGAATTTCACATTGTAAGAAATCGCCGTGAAAGCAAACATCAAAAGGGGCTGGGGAGGAGGAAGCAGGTCAGGTGGGAGAGAAATAGCACGATGCCTTTTATCAACTGTTCACACGGGGACATCTCACCAATGATCTGCCCGTGTCCTCCTCTGGGCTGTGCAGATCCCTGCGGTCCCCAGCCCCACGGCGGCTGAGTCAGCCTCCCACACCTCACTGGGGTGTTTAATGTTTGCAGAGCAGCTGGGAAAAACCACACTGCTCCCATGGTCCTGTTTATTTTTTGTTTGCATAGGGTGGATTTATTATTGCAGAGATCTTCCTGGGTTCCCCTTTACACCAAATAGCTCCAGGCGGCTCCGCATGTCCAGGTGAGCTTATCTGCTGCTTCACAGCGTGTTTCCTTCCAGGCAAAAAGAAATACTTCATTTAAATTTTCCTATCAGCAGCAGCACACATCAAGGCAGGGATCATAGAATCATTATGGTTGGAAGGGACCTCCAGGGTCATCAAGTCCAACTTTTATCCCATCATATTCCTAACCATTAGACCATGACCATTAGACCATGTTAGATTTTCTGTGGCTGAGCATCTCAGGTCACTTCATGCCAATGTAGGAGCATGTAAAGCTTTTGCTGGAGCACTCACAAGGTCTCCCCTCGTGGTGTTTCCCAGCGTGGTGCAGGGACAGCTCGGGTCCCTCGGTGGGATGCAAACACACACCTCTCGTCTCTTCCTACCCCACTGCTTTCACAAACCTGGCAGGTTATTCTGCAGACCATAAAGCATGGAAAATATCACTGGGGAAAAGGAATGCAGAGTGATGTAGATGGCATGAGCACACCAGGCTTGTTTCCTTAGGAAAGCAGGCTAAGCCCCCAACACAGCTTCCTAAAACCTGCCTGACACAGGAAGAAAAGAAGCCAAAACCAACCCAAACCATCCATGTGGTGTTACCACTTCCCAAGCAAACAAGCCCAGCTCGCCACAGACCATGGGCAGGAAGCAAGCCCCTGGACAGGGATACTTCACTGAACCTCTCCGAGCATTAAACTCCTTCAGTTGGCCCTCTGCAATCACCCATTGTGCCAGCAGTGCCCTCACGGGGGCATGGAAAACACCACAACGCTCCATGTACTCTCAGCTAGGTTTGATATTAAACTAAATATCTGCTGGGCCAAGGTACTGGGATTTCCTCAGCTATGTGCCTGGTTGTAAACAGCTAGCCACTACCTTAAAAATCCTAATAATCAAATTTTTAAACAATATTTCAATTAAAAAAGAAAACTTGCAAGCAGTGAATAAATAAGCCAGCTGCAAACTCTTTTTTTCCAGCTGGATAACAGTGCATTTGAGCTACTTTACTAAGTGGTCTTACCAAAAGACACCATGTTTTGTTTCCCACCTCTGCAGTGGGAGACCGCAAGGAAAGCAAAGGAAAATCCAGATTTCAGCTGGAATTATGGGATGGGTTTCATTTAAGAAAAAAATCCTAATAAGTAAACTTGAATTTAGTCTGGACACTGGGGCAAACATTGGTGCTTTTATCAAACATCAAGTGACCCTTAATGACTACAAACAGGAAAGCTGGTCTCAAGTTTTTGTCAGTCAGCTGCCCATTTCCAGGACAGAAGACACGGAGTGCGATGACCCACAGGTCCTCCCTCTGCTACGTGTGATGTGAGATGGGAACCAAAGCCCAGGCAGGCTCCAGGTACACTTCCCAAACCAGAAACATATAGATTTCCTTTCTGTGTTTTAAATGTCCACTCTTGAAAAGATATTTCATTTTTACAAGACAGATCCTGCTCAGACCAATGGCAGATTTCATGAAGAGGATGAAGATGACTGACAATAGGACTGTGGTTGTTTCTCTAGATGAGTTTTTAGTTGTTCCCTTAGAAGTTAAAAATAAACAAATAGGGTAAAGTTTTCCCATTGAAGTCTCTGTGAGCACTGACACGGGATGAAATCCTGCCCACACCAAATCAAATAACTGGGAGCCAAGCCACCGTTTGTGTGGCACACACACGTCCATGTGAGCCTCAGGCCACAGGAGAAGCACAAACCCCTTTGCAAATTGTGCAGCAACAACACCCAGGGATAACACGAAGCTAAAACCAGCAAAACCCACCCAGAGCACAGGCAGGACCCAGCCTTTGGCTTGCTCACCACTGGAAGGATGAAAAGGGGAAATCCACCACCTCATGGATATTAAAACAACAGCCACAGCTTTACTTTGTGAATTTACTTTGTGTTTACTTTGTGAAAAACCACGGTCACAACCTGCATCCATCAATTACTCAGCTGCTGGGCACTTTTGAGAACCAGAGGCAGACATCTGGAAGGAGAGAGCCTTGCTCCTCCTTCCACCGCCTCGGTGGATGGTGTCGAGGTCCCACAGCAGAAGTCCATTTTGTTCTTCAGTGGAACAACAGTCGGCTTTGCCACCTACCACTACTCGCCGCCTCGTCAAAGCTGTGCATATTGTGTGTGGTCCAGAGTTGGGTCATGCAACCAGCCACAGCCCTCTAACTCCATTTCCAGTTCACATCACTCTAATAGGCCCTCAGCTGGCCCGAGAAATTCCCAAACATCTCTTTCTACAAACAAGGAATTGGGTTTCTTTTGTCTTGCAATCAGGGGAGACAAATTCTCCCCTTAACCACAGTTTAATTTATTCCTTTTGGTTGTTATTGCCTCTACCTAGTGCAGCTGTCTAGACTAGGGTGGTGGTTTCTGGGTTTTTTTCCCTTTTTCTTTTCAGTTTGGGATTTTTGGAAGCTGCCTTTGCTTCTTTCCGAAACAAGTTTATTTTTAGTGTCACTTTTTCCATTGGCAAGATATTATGGCTAAGAGAGCTGCTTTCAGAGGAACTGCTCTGCTTTCAGTATGAAAATGAAAAAAATCTGCCTGGTTGAAGGGCAGACACAACAGAAGGCAGGCGAGGTAATGGTGAGATGGTCCAGGGGAACAGGGTCCTGTGCACGTCAGTGAATGTTGGCCACCAGTGTTGCTGCCTTCTGGAAGAGCATAAGTCCCTTTTAAACCCACACCTGCTTAATCAAGGAGGGTTATGGCATCTTCTGAGATCCTCTCCCCCTTGGATGGAGCTCCACGTGGGAGGATGCCAACAGGAATTGCACCTGCCCATCCCACAGCACTCAACTCTTCTCCTGTTGGCTTCCAAGAACAAGTAAACACTTGTCAATGAGCCACCTGAGAGCTTTGTATCACAGGTAGACTTGCCACAAGAACCTTCAACCAACACACAACCAGTCTCAAGTGATTTCTCAGGGGATGGGGTCACAGACAAAGCTTGGTTTTATTTTGCTTTGCTGTTTGCCACCCTACAACCTCCCAACTGCCTTCTTGCCATGCTGACCTTGCTTGGTCCTGCTCTTTCAGATCAGTATTTTTCCCACTTTTTCTCCAAAACACAGAGCCTCTCCAACCTCCCCGTGGTTCTGCTGGTGCGTGTTTGGAAGGACAGCAGAGTTCAGCCCTAAATCCCTTTCTCAACTGCAGAATATAATCCCACTGCAACAGTCACCTGCTTAACTACCACTAGTTTACTACCTTGCAAAGAGTAAGGGTGCAAAAATCCAATGTTACTCTTGTAAAGGAAGAGCTGGACTTAAAATAATTGGATAAAAATAAGACCGGTCTCTTATTTTTTCAGCATTCACAGCCCCCAAGCAAAGGCTTCCTAGCTCCTGACACCAGCTCAGCCTCACTGTTGAGTGTGACACAGCCCAAATGCAGCAATACCAAGAGGGCAGAAGGAAAGAAAGTAATATATTTTAAAGCAAATCCTGTAGGCTTTTAGATTGGGAGTGAAGGGGGGGGAGGGCATTAAAACACACGCACACAAAACCCCAGAATTAAGCAAGCGAGACCATTCCAGTTGAGCTGTTTCAGCCATTGTCTTACAACAACTTTAAACCCAATTGCTTCTTTTTAATGAGGTATTTTCTTCCTCTTAACCACCCAAATCTAATCCATGATGTTAGTCCAACTCAGAGAACTTAAAATCAGAACATTGGGGTCTTTCTTAATCCTCTTAACTTGCCAAAGGTTTTCTGATCACACACCTCTTCCTTCCTACTTAAGACTTTTTTTCCACCACCCTTTGTCTTCTGTTTACAGCTGTGAAAAATTAGGATCTGAGCAGTAAAATCTCTACATAACAAACGAGCATTTAGAGATGGCTTGCATGTTTCATTGAAGGAAACCAGGCATATTTTCTTAATTATTTCATTAAATCATACGTATCTAACAGTTCCCTGGGCTCAGATACTCAGCATTCTTGAAGGACATTCTTTAATCCACAGCCTTTAGTTCTACTGAATAATTACCTTCAAAAAAATCAATCCTGTCTCATGCTACGGTCACTTTGCACCTTTCACACGATGTGGCAGGTCAATAAATCTATTGTGGTGGGACAGGATCTCACATGAAATGCAGAAATCCTCGTCCTACACCTCTTACAGGCCCTCCTGTCTCCTGAAGCCAAGCATCTCAGGAAAAGACACAGGGCTTGACCACTGCTATGGTCTGGTCATTCCAGGGTGATTGTCAGGGCTCATTGGACTTCTCATATGAAGAAGCTGAAAAAGCTCCAATCCAGCACTGATTGACTTCAGGGCTCACAACCAGAAGCATCTAAATACATTCAGGATCTACTGTCTCCCATAAACTTGGATCTTCAGCAGATCATGGCTAGACTAGCCCAGAAGACTCACACTATTGGGTGTCTAAAGGATACCCTGATATGAAGACAACTGAGCCACCCTGGAGTGAAATTGCACATCAAGCTCTAAGAGGTATCCACTGTCCTCCATGAAGTTTAATGACCAAAGAGGGCAGCAGGTGACCTCAGTGATTTTTCAAGCCTGGCCCCTTTCGGATTTCCCTTAAAACTTGTGCAGTGTTAGAGTTGCTGGCTGAGCAGTGGTTCCTGGAGTCATTTCTTTCTGTTAGACTGCCCTGAAGAAACCAAGCACACGTTAGAAACCTCTCCTATCACATCAGCCATACACACTGACAGCATCAGCTGCTTTAAGATGAACAGAGTGACAGAGAGTAGGAACAGTGCTGGGCAATACAAGAGCCATGAGTAAGCAATTGTCCAAGGGACAGTCCCCACCACATCCCGGTCCAGATTACGTTTGAAAACAAAAACAAGAGACTTCCTTCCTGTCCCTCACTGCATCAGTCTTCTCTGAGTTAAGGGTTTTACTGAGTGGGCTACTGAGTTGAGATGAACTAGGAGCCAAGCAAAGGGCTTGAACCAGAACATGACCTGGCACCCATCCCAAGTTCCTTTCGAGTTTGGTTAACATTCCCCACCCATCATTTTTCATGTGCATGTGCCACATCACTTCCTGGTTCTGATTTGCCTGCTGTTTGCCCCACGGGTAGGGTGTTACCCATCAAGACTCAAAAACCAGCAAGTAACCCCTCCTCCCCCTCCTCATAAACCCCACACCCATCTCTGAGGGATCCAAGCATCCCTAGCAGGAAGGAGTCCAAGAATTCTTTATGCACATAAGAATGTCCCCTTGCCACATCATAATCCTGTTCGCTACCAGTGCCACACACTGATGGTCCAGGTCAAACTCCAGATGTTAATAAACCTCAGTAACAACTGCTCAGAGAAAATGCAGATAATTGGTCTCATACCTACTATTAGGAGAACAAAAAACAACAGCTAAATACATGACAAAAGAAAACGTGCAATAAAAAAAAGCATCTTGATTGCTTTTAACATGATTTTCTTAAAGCTAATTTTAGCTCTACAGCTGGAACTTACAGGCAGATGCACACGTGGTGTGACCTGTCAGCTTCCATGGGTCTGGCCCACAGCAATTCTCTCCCCCTTTGCTAAAGCAGCCACCTCAGATGGCTTGGGATGCCAAAACGTAGGGGGTTAATGACTGAGGGTTTCAAGATGTTTCCCTATGTTCCTTCAGCTTCGGACACACTTGGATGACGATGGCCTCACTGTCAGCAGGTGATGCCTGTGAAAAAGCTTCCTTCTGTTTCCCCCAGCATTCAGAAAGCGCTTGGGTTGCTCTGTCATCAAAGCATTAATATTTGGCCTGTTGTCACCATTTGTTTCACTGCCTTTGCTACTACTGTGAGTTACGTAGACGTGCTATACTCAGAAGAACCCACGAGATGCTAGACAGGTCTGGGATGGCAGCCCTGCTCTCTGTAGGTGCATTTCTTCCATCTTTGAACCACCACCATTACCATATATGCCCTTCAAAAACAGTTTCCAGGCAGATGTTTATATTTTGCCATCGGGTTGGCTGGGGTTCTGAGAGGATCAGATATGGTCAAATCCTGCTGCTAGCGCAGATAATGCAAATCCCCAAAAGATAAGTGAGGTCAATTATCTGCAATAAGTCACAGGAATGACATGAATTACTTGCCAAGCAAAGAATTTTGCATTAAATCGGGAGTTGTACGGGCTAAACTCCCCCTCAACCCCAGCAATTGGCAATGTTATTGATTAGTGTCATTTCCCAGGGTATTTCAGCCTTTGCTCACTTCCAGTCACAAGTGGTTCGCATTATTGGTTTGCAGGAAAGTGTTGCTTATCAAACTTGCTGCTTCATTGCACACGCTGTATTAACACACAACATCAGGGGCCCACTGGCTGCTCCAGCAATGATATGAGCTACAGAATGAAAGTTAACATGTTCCTGTGCAGGAATCATCACATTCAAATACCTGACACACAGCATCCACGTCGCTACAGCTCTTCATTTCCATGGTGTGTAGAACAATTCTGCCCAGGGAGCCTTTTCCAAGTGGTGGGAGCTTCATGGGGCACCTGAAGGTGAAGTGAGCAGGGCACAGCACCACCAGCTTTGGTAGCCTTTCACAGTGCATCCACACAGGGATCCAGAATTGCCTTTCTGGAGATATTTTTAAAGCTTTTCAGGCCAGACTGTGGCTTTGGAGAAATGTTTCTGCATGTTTGTCACCCATATCCCTCCAGGGAAGGTGAGACTGAATTTGTGAGGCTCCTTATGCACCCTGATCTCTGAGCAACACGTTCATCCAGACTTTCTCCTGCCACATTCCCTCAGCTTGCATCCCTCTGTCCTCATCCCAAATCACACAGCTACATACAATGAGCACCCAGCAGGACATGCCATGGGCCAACACTGCCCTGCTCTGACACTTGGGCTTTCAACCTGATTTCCCCTACAACAAAAAACATTCATACATGTCCACCTTGTGCCCTTCAATCCATCCTGCCCAACTTTCTCATTACGTGTTGGGTTTTAACAGACAAAGCTGTGAGCAGCACTTATTTATCATACTATTTACAGGGAGGAAATTTATAAAACATGTTAAAAACTTTACAAGGAGATCAAGTCTTTCCAAAAAAAAAAAAAACCTTGGGAGCACAAACCAATTTTTGCCAGAATTTGGTTGCTTCACGCAAGAAACGTGGTCTCTGTAGGGCTTTGTACAAGTGAAGAAGGAACAGCTTGAAGATGAGAAGTGGTACTCATCCCTAGTGCACGTACTTTGGCAATTGGGACTTTCTCCAAGCTTTATTTTTAATTCAGTGCCTGAGCATAGCTTGTTTAGGTAAAGCAGGCTTCCCCTAAAGAGGGCAATCAGATGCTGGAGCATGCAATAACTTAATTTATGAGGAGAAAGGAGGCAGCTGGAGAAGAGGGGGAGAGGATGTGTGAAACCCAGTTGTTACCCCAGCATTCTTCAAGAAATTGCCGTGGTCTGTATAATGTGGGTAGTTTGGAGCAGTTGTGCAGTAAATATTTTTTCCCCAAGCACTTTTCATGCTTGAGTTTTAGGTTTTCAGAGGGATTTTTTATTTTTTTAAAAAAAAAGAAAGGTTTTTTTGAAGGAAGATCAACGACTTAATGAAAAAAGTCTGAGATGCAAGAGTAAGGCTATCGCTTCAAGAGTGCTTCCAGATTTACATAAATAACATTCCTGCTGCATAAACATCTTGGCAAAGGCAAAGCATCTAGCCCCCTCCTACTCTATTGGCCTCCACTAAATTCTGCAGAATATTAAAACCCCTTGATGGTAACACGTTCTCGGCCAGAAACAAATCATTAGTTTGGATGAGGGCATCAAACTGCATCTGCTCTGTTCCCTGAAGTCCCAAGTGCAAGAGATTTAGTAGGGAGGGGAGAGGATTTCTTTGATAGAGGGATTTAGAGAAACAGCAATTGATATAATTTTAAAGCAGATACAGATATGAGGGGATGAGCCTTTTCCGAAAACACATGGGAATGGTCTGGGATAATTAAAAGTGGAGATGGGCTCAAGCTGTGGAGTTTGGAGGTGGATCTGAACATGCAAGGTTTTCGGGTCAGAGCTTTTGTTCTGCCCGCTATGCATAGCTGAGATGGTCCATAGATCAATTTTATCAATTTTTTAAAAAGGGGAAAACAGGGGAAAACAGGCTCATCTCTAAGCTAAAAGAAGAAAAAAAGACCTAAGAAGCAGCAGCTATGAAAAGCTGCAGGGGACCCAACTTGGCTGGATCAAGGGAGCTGCTGGCATTGTGCTTGCAGACCTTCAAGAATGCTTAAACATGCAGCCATGAGGGATTCGTATGGTCCTGGCTGTTCCTGTCATTCCCAGAAGTCCCTGCAAGAAGGCAGCAAAGAGTAGTGGTATGGATGAAGCCATTCTCAGTTTTTAATTCACCTCTACGTTTTTTTGCACAGAAGGAATTATTTTTGGGGTCAGTTCTACACTTTCAAAAAGCAGCACATGGCCAAAGACACCCAAAGCAACTCCTGCCCACCAGGGCAGTAAGTGATTGATCCTACCAGAGAAGGAAGTCTCCTACCAGGAAATTTAATGGAAATTAGGGATAGTTGAGGGTCTGTTTTGTTTTCAATCCAGTCTGTCTCAGGTTTTTTCTCCCCCAGACAAAGCATGCTTTCTGCTTCCTCCGAGCTCCTTCTTTAAGCCCACAAGAGCATCCTGTGTGGATCTGCAGGGACAAATGATTTCTTGAAACATACTGGTCTTAATCAGACCTAATCTTTCATGACAGGGCAGAGCATCCTGGACAGCTATTAGATTTAGCACAGCTACTCCAAGCAGCACTGTTATGTCAAAATTATGCAACCTAGGCTTTGATAGGCTTTGGGGATTTTCTCAATGGTTCCTTATGAGCCTGTTGGTGCCCCTCACATTTCAATGACCACAACATGAACATTAAATGTATTTCCTTTCCCACAGCTGGACACTGTCCCATCTGTTCCGAGACAGCCAAAGCGTCAACTAAGCCAGACAAGGCAGACAATTTTTCATGCAAATCTGTTGACTTTAGGATTTTTGAATATATGTCTTTTTAATAACCCACAGACTATCTCACAAAAAACCAGGTCATTTGCAAGAGGTCCTCCAGCAGTCCTTGGCATCAGTAGCTACCACTGCAACGTACATATATTATTGTCAGAAGAAAACCTGGCAAAAGGACAGAAAGAAATGCCATGTATAGTCAGACTGATGGTTTAGCCTGGGATGTTGTATCTGACAGCACTTGGTCTGGATGCTGGAGAGGGATGCACAGAACCCCCTGACCAACCGCACCCTCGAACCACAGCTGTGCAGCACAGGTGGAAGGGAGAAAACCAGCTCCAAAGTATCACACCAGCTCCAGGCAGGGGGATCAGGATCTTGTCACAGACATGGGCTCATTCCCTGGCACCTTTAGCATCCCTGTGCCAGGATGGGCAGCTGAAGACAACTCTTCTGATAGAAGACAACTCTTCTTCACAGTGCAGGCAGCTGTAGCACCCACAGAAGCAGGTCTCAAAATGATTTGCACAAAGCCAAAGTAATGATCTGCTAAATCAACCAATATTAGAGGTAGCCACACTCGGGATGAGTGTAGAGCTCACAATTAATACAATTCCAAATATCAGCCAATCTCCCAGCCCAGGGCCAGCCTCTGCCCAGCACACAGTGACTCATCTGCTCGCCACATCTCTTGGAGCAAGGTAGGGACTTGAACAAATGAATTGCCTTGTGACTGTGAAACAGTACACCACGATGACACAGAGGAGCCTCTCACCTCTTGGTTTTCAAACCACCATTTAAATCCCCTTGCTCTTTAATGAGATGCTCTGCAATAAAACAGACTGGGAGCAGAAGCTGGCAGAGCATCCCATGATGAAAGCCAAAGACATTCATTGCCTTCCTGCCATACTTCATATGCTGAATTTGACATCAGTCAGAGATGTAAGACCCCACCTGGCAGGAGAGGATGCTATCAGGAGGTGGTTGTCCACAGTAGCTTCCAGCCACTGGATTTCATGCCCCTTTCCCAGGAGAGCACCTGGTTGGCACCCAGAGCACAGCTGATCTCACCTAGAGTCTAGTGAAGGACCAAACCAAGGAGGAGAAACAGATACCTAGCTCAGACAGACATGAACCTCTTGTCCTTTAAAATGTGTGTGGACATCTGACTAATCCAGGACCTCCACATTTCAGCGCTGATTTAATGGGGCTCAGAATGACACTGGGAAGTTGATGCAGCCAGGGCAGCAGTTTGCTTCCATCCTCTGGAATAACAACAGGAAGGAAAGGGCTGCACTAAGGACCTCCAACTCCTCCTAACAGCTTCTTCTGGGGCAACTGTGTAATCACAGAGAAGGTGCCTGTCCTTCTAGTACCAAAATTACCATGAAAGAAGCAGTCATGGACTATACGTGGAGTAAGCAAGCATCACCTAGACCCAAGGCTCTGTCTTAAAGTAGGTGATTCCTCTTTCCCTACCACATGTTTTTCCTGGGAATGGAGGGACTGTAGGTCTCTAGATACCTTGGGAACTTTGCCACTTCCTCCAATTTCCTCTCTAACAACAACACAAAAACAAATCCAGCTTTTTTTATGAAACTGCTTTAAAGAGCTGAGTTTCCAAACCCAAAGTGCATGATGCAGAACAGCTGACTTTATGTAAGAGTTGTGATTAGAAACAGTTCCTTGCTGAACTGTGATTTCACGAGATGCCTCTCGTTGCAGAGTGCAGGCACATGCACCACCTCCATCCGTACAGGAACAACAGCCTGGCTAAGAAGTGTGGAGTCTGCTGCCTTTAAGTACCCGGGGCAGGCCCTGACTCAGAGATTCCTCCACGTTATTTTCCATGGGAGGAAGCAGGAGTTGTTTTGCAGAGGGTCTGAACAGACTAGATGCCAGCTTCTTGCTGGTAAATACCACTTCCAACCTCACTTGCAGTCTCCAACAGATGTTTCTGCTTTTCAGAGTAATGGAAATTTCATGGACCATTTTCTCCTCCTTCTCCCGTTCCCTAGGAGGGAGCAGCAGACCCAAAATGCCCTTAGAAACACAGTGGTCTCCTCCCAAAAATGCATCTCAGAGCAGTGTCTCCAGCAGATCAGGGTGACAGAGTCAAACCACTACGCTGTGGATCAGGTTCTTCTGGAGAACCAGACACCATCTGCAATGAGAAGGTTTCACTTGTCCAACAGCTTTCCCTGGAGAAGCTCAAAATGCCTCCTGAAGGGTGAGCTGGTGGCTCCCAAGCTCAGTAGTGAGCCACAGAAGTGGGTTAAAGAGATTTGGGAGCTGCAGGGTTATTTTTATGCCCTTTTTTCTGGTCATTACAGTAGGAGAAACTGAGGCACGTGAAGTTGTTGAATTATATCAGAGCTAGGACTGAACCCACACGTACAAGGTGCTGGTGTGAGATAGCACTTCCTCAGCAAGAGGAGTCAAACCAGAGCCTGATGGGACAGAGAGAGGCAAAACCTCTGCCAATGTAGACAAAGTATGGAATGAAAGGGTCTGATGTGCATCCTGGGAGTCCACATTTTCCCTCGCCAGACTCTGAACCTTCAGGGCTCACCCAACTGCGTGCGAACACCGGCATCTCCCCAGACTGCTCCAATCAACCCCGTGTGTTGTAATGCTCCTTAAGCAAAAAGCCAAACAAAAGTTGGGGAATCCCATTGACTCACACCTGTTTTAATTATTATTTTTTTTTAAAAAAAAGCCCGGGACTTAGTGAATGAGAATATTATCCCATGGGGATTGAGAACACAATGGAAACAGGAAACTTTTAAAAAGCATTTCTGTGGAGATATTATCTCACTGCTGTAGGACACAAGATTTACTTAATTGCAGCCAAGGAAGTCTTAGATTACGCTCTGCAATGTCTGCACGAAAGTCTCAGCTATCATGGGGAAGGCTCCTCACATGGCTATTTCTTTTAAGATATGTGCCTTTCCCTGGACATGTTAACTGGGGGGGATTTGGTGATAATGCAGGTAGGTTCAGGATACTTCAAAGCCTTAAATTAGATTCAGGGCATCACAACCCGTGATAAAGAATATAAAATTGCTTTTTTAGCAGATGACATCCCGCTTTCTCTCAGTGAAACACAAGCCTCTATTCAACACCTTGGAGAGGTTAACAATCCTGTTTCTGGTTCTTTTTGTGTGCATAAATATGACCAAGACAGAGGCATTGCCTCCAGGCACCTCCCCAGCAAAATCCCTCTTAATTTTCCGTGCCAATTGTCCCCAGAAGGATTCAAAACCATAAGAAGCCAAATCTCTCTTCACTTAAATAAACTTATAACAGTAAGTCTCCAATCCTTTTATGTGACACACATCATGATTTTCAAAGATGGGCTAACTCCCCATTATCTATGCTTGATTAAGTCCACTTACTGCAAATGGCCATCCTTCTGAGGACTTCATTTTCTGCAGGGTCCCCCGGTACTTGAGCCCTTAACAGTACTTGAACCTAGTCCCACTTCCATCCCCCCTAGAAAAAACAAAAAGAGCAGAAAATTGAGTAGAATACTCACCAGTTTCATACAGCCCTAAGATGGGACCAATCTCATCCTAATCAGCATCTAAGAGTCCCAGATCCCTATACTGCAGGAATGGTGGAAACTGATTCACTGCAGGCTTGTGCCTTGTCTCTCCAGTTTTTGCTCCTTACACTTCATATTCTTGTCTCTGGTGTTCTTGGACCACATGGTCAGGCCACCGCAGCTTTCTTAGAGCTGCATGTGAGACCACCATCTCCAACAACCCAAACTGATTGGCATTTAATGGTTGAAGTGACCACCTATGACCACTTGAGCTCCTCCAACCTTGTCTGTGGTGGAAACACTACAGCTGAGTCCTCATTATTCGCTCACCAATTCTACTGAAATCTGACAAGGATCTTCTAACACGGAGATATCAGCTCCAACATTTGGAGCCAAGAGACATTGTTAACTGAACAATCCCAAGCTAAGCAACCTAGCTTCCTTGGATTTCTGTGCACTTAGGAAGGATGCAGGGTTACCAAAACAGCAACAAGAGGACGGGTTCAACAGCACAAAGCCTTTGCACACATTGGTTGCCTATTACTATGTTCCATATACAATGGGTCAATAGATCACAAGCGTAAGCTCTCAGAATCTCCACGTTGTGCCCAAGGAAACATCCCACACCTCTAAACATGATTGAGAATTCAGAACTTAAAAAAAAAAAGAGACTAAGTTACAAGAGAGAAAGTGAAGAGGTGTTTGTGTTTACTTTGTTTTGAAGAAGAAAGCAAAGCTCAGCGTTTGTATCCAGCGTGTGCTTCTGGATCTACTATTAAATCTGTTCTACCAGATTTCCCTGCAACAGTTCCTCTTATTTCCCCGAACAATAAAACCCATGAACTGCATGCCAAGTGGCGACTGTCCCATGACCTTCTCCAGCTACTTAGTTTGAAGCTACTGAGAGGTTTCGACAGCTACTATGATGCAACCAATTACTTCCATGTGCTGACTTTCAAGGTACCAAAAGAAGAACCATCTTTCAAGCAACCTAAGAAGAGCAAGTAAGAATTCATTTTTCAGCCTCATTACTTCTTTCTTAAATGTGGCATAGCAAGCTGAAGTGTTTGTACAGCTTCCTCTGTAGAACTCTGTGCCTTTGAAGGTATCCCTCACACCACTGTGAGGCTCTGATGCTCCCACAGAGACCAGAGTTGGAGGGAGACCCTGACCATTGCCAGGGTTACTGACCAGTGGTTACCTGGAGCATTGCAATGGCAATCCAGATGTCCAAGAAGACACCCTTCTGAGGGCCTGGAGCTCTCAGCTTCCTTTTGAAAAGTGGTGTCACCAGATGCCAGCACTGATGGTTCTGCTACTGAACAGCCTCTTAAATAAATCTCTGAACAGCTGGAGAAGAGTTTCACTTCTCTTTTTTTTTAGGACACAGTCCAGTGGGTTGACCGCTGTTGAAGTTGACTTTCACTGGCACTAAAACCAGAGCTCCACACTCATTTTAAGCTTGTCTAAGTGCTGACAACTCAAGCCCATCTATCTCCTCATGGCCTCATGGCCTCCCTCTCTTCCTTCAGCCAGCACCTGGTTTCACACAGTTAGTCCAAAAAAATCAAGCCTGGTGCCTATCAGACTCCTGATGACCACGTGGGTATGCGGGTGTTAGCACTGGCATGAGAAGGTGAGTGGAAATCCATGTCTGGGACAAAGAGGGAAAGTGAAACTTTGCCTTTTGGCAGCATCTTGTCTTTTGATCAACTCGAACTGCTCACAAAATGCCACCTGTGGGACTGAAGGTACCGGCTGCTTTTCGCAAACTCAACCTTCTGCAAAGTTATGCAAACAAGAAAGGGGTTTGAATGAAAAAGTAAGCAGCAAGTTCACTTTTCCAAGCCTCAAAACAAACAAAAAATCTGTTTCTTCTTGTTCATGCTCCAAACCAAGATTAAAAAAGAATCCTCTTTCATCCAGTTAATCCATCCTTGCTGCTAATATGAGAAGATTTGTCTTTTAGGAAAGACTGGCCAACCAGCACAGTTATTTTAACAATATTGCTTTTTGTTTGTTTGTTTGTTTTTAAATAAATCAGAACTACCTGGGCAGTACAATGGTGACTTGGCTCATGGTTGCATGGCTTCTGTCAAAATTCCCAGAGGTTTTAGACCAGAAAAGAGACACAAAGCTATTCCCCCACACTGCTGACTACCATTGACCAAAAGTTACTGGCTTATTTAGCAATAAGAAATTCAATTCCCATTGTCTCAGTGGATAAACAATCCTCAGTTTATGCATCAACATCACATAAGTTCGCTCTTATAAAAACAAAGGACTTTCTATAACACTGATCATTGAAATATCTCTGCACTCCAGCATACAACATCAGATCTATTATTAATATAACCTTTGTTTAATGCTACAATCACAAGTGTTAATGAAAACGTATCAGAGTAGTTGTTTGTCTGCAAGTCATATGTATTTTTCCACAATAAATGAAGCGTGCTCTGCTCTCTCTCTCCCTTTCAGCCTCCCCTGCCACAACCCCCACAACCAACCTCGAGCAGGGAAGAACAAGCCATAATGCAGAACAAAACCAAAATAAAATTGAAACCCGATAAGGCCACATTCTTGGGGAGAAGCCATGTGTGAGATATTTTTGCTTAATTATTTCAAGAAATGTATGGCCCCTTGGCTGTCACCAAGGCTGGCCTCGGCAGGCTAATATCACGACGAACTATTGTGCAGATGATCGCGAGATGCTTCAAGTATTTGAGACTCAGCTAATCAGCTCATGTTTCATATTCCTTTTCCCAACTTCTACACTGAAATAGAGCCCTCACTGTTTTGCACCAAGCCCTTTCTCTGCTCCTTTAGGTGTCAGCGATGTCCCGTTGTAAAGGTGCTTCCATGCTTCCACGGCTCCTGCTGCTGGTCCAAAAGCAAGTTTTTTCCTAATGCTTTCCAGTCTCACCAGGCCCAGAGAAAAATGCAGTATGGTTGCAGATAAATAGTGATTGTTGATTATGGCTGAAGAAATAACTCAGCAGGAGGGCATTCCAGTGCCCGGGTTTCAGCCAGTCACGCCTCAGTGCCTTGTACATCTGGTGGAGAAGACAGGTGCTTTCAGTCCTAAATTATACAGGATATTGAAAATTGATGATATTAGAAAAGGAGCTGCTTGCTTCCCAAATAATCATCTTTGAGCTGAACTAGCTTTTAATATCTAGAAGGAATAATGACATGATTTTTTCCTCTGTTACACAGTGGAGTAACATACTAGACATTGTTTAAGTAACCTGCTGTATGATTTAACTCTGCTTTCATGATAGCTTCAGGGATCTTCCCAAGGAGAAGGCAAAGGAAAGTTTAGCTCAAACATGCCAGAACACCTTACTGCATGGAAAGTCTCCAACTAACTTTATGGAGGCACTAGCAATAACAAAACCCCCTCATCCCAAGTCAGAGCTCATTAATGAGCTGTAATGCTCCTAAGCGAAGCAAATTAGAAAGGTAAGGGGTAGGGGAAAGCATGGCATTAATGGAAAAAAAACCCAGCAAAATAGACTTTCTTTTTTAAGTGAGACTTTGCCTTTCACACACCTGCATTGAGAGCAGAGGCCACTTCTCCCTCGGTGAGTCTGGAGAGTGGCATTGCCCAGCTGACCCTGGAAATGTGGTGCTTGGGATTCAAAAGTCAAGTTAAAACACAGCTTTAGAGCTTATAAATCCATTCAGAAGGATGCTTGCTCTGCAGAGGATCAAACATTCTGCAGTAGGACAGATGATTGTTGGAAACGACTGCTGGAAGCCAACCCAACAACACTAAAATGCCTTAAAGTTGGGTTTCCAGCCACGGCATCACTGTGGGAATGGATGAAGGAAGGAAGTAGAACAGGGCAGCTGGGGCTCCATCCACAGCAGCACACCCAGAAACTGCATTACAGCTTATAGATTTTAACCTCCAGAAGCAGGGGGAAGTGATCACGTAGAGTAGTAACAGCACAGAGATGCCTGCACAGCTTTTTTTTCAGTACAAACCCACCAGGGACCTTGGTCTGTGCTGTTGCTTGCTCACCCTAAACAGTGCCAGTTACAAGACGCCCATAAACACGTACCCCAACTTATTCTGGTATCAAAGAGTGTTATGTGACACTGATTTTCATTTTTGTGGCTCTCATGGTGTCACTGTCATGGTAAATGCCCAAACGTCTGGGTGGAGAACCCAGGTAAAACCCAGTTTCTGGTACATACAGAAACAGGAGAAACAAAGGCATGCTCAGCTCTTTTCATAAATAGGCAAAACCCCACCATAATACTTATTTAAACCTTATCCCATGACAAAAATTAATTACTAGGTGACAGCTTGAGTTAGGGAAAATATGCATAAAAACTACAAATATGGCATCTACTAAGCCGGCAAACAAAGCCATTTTTGGGTAGAAATCTGAGTTTAATTAAGAAAGGGAATAAAAGCAACAGTTTGAGTATTTCTCCACTCCTATAATCACTGTAGACTTTATTATCACTTTATACTTGAGGTAACTGCTTGCAGCAAAGTCAAAGGTGCCGTAGTTCATGAAACTGCCTTAAGATGCTGAAGTTCAACAGAAGGATAGTAACAATACATCTTCACTGCTGCATCCTTTGCACAGTAAGTGATAACACTCTACACTTGCACATCTTAGGGTGAGTAAAGTAAGCTATAGCACTAATACATAAATAAACACTTTTATTCCAACAATAGAAGGACACAAGCACTGCATCAGCAGTGCCCTGACTCTCCAGTGTATTGCTATGCTAAGCCTGATATCAGTCCTGAGCAGTGCAATATGGGAACAAATCACTGCAGAGCAAACAAGGAGAAGCTGCACAGGGTGACAGCAAGGATGAAATCCCACAAGTGAAAACTGAGACATTTCAGGCCAGCACCAAAATCCCACAGCACTTTTCGATGGGGAAGCATAACCGCAGATTGATGCTTCCGTGGCACCAAGGTCCATTCTAAAGGAAAAAGCAACCCAGAGCAGTGTGCTCTGTTAAAGCTTATTCCAGACAGGCCCTTCTGGGGAGGAAAGATGCCTTGGCGACGGGAAGTGGGAAGCCTGCAGTGTTTACAAACAGTATGTGAAGAGGTGGCTCGTAACTGGAGCGGTGCGGAATGTCCCTTGAGGGAAGGGAGGGGGGCAAATGAAGAATTTTGGTAATTTAACTTCCTGGAATAATGCTTTTTAAATCTTTCTTAACAAGGCATGAGTTATGCCTTGTAAAATGTGAAAAAAGCACCTCTGACAGTAAAAGGAATATGAACACCAAACCCATGCTTCCCATGAAGCGCTCACCATGGCAGCTACGCAGCAGCTGCCTGGAGAGCTGCACGCACTTGAAGACAAAGCCAAACACAGCTGCCCCGGGTAAAAATTGCATCCTGTGTTGTGTTTCTAAACTAAACATCTAAAGAGGTTGCAGTTTTGTGGATCTATTTCATTTCCTTTGCAGCACAGTAGCAACACTGGCATTCCCAACCGATAGAAACAAGACATCGGTCTGGTACCTGTGTTTTGTGACAACTCCATTTTAAAACTATTAGCCACATAATCAGGTAGTCTGGTTCCTGGCTTTCTACTTAGCAGTACTTCAGAAAGCAACACGGGTTGTTGCTCGTCTGGAATTCAAGTGCCACATACAGCCCTCAACTGCTTTTCAACGGAGTTTCAAAAAAATACCCAATGGTGTCTCCTGGTTTGACATAGGGTGGGCTATATTGCTCATCCAATGGGGTTCTATTGAGGTAATAAATGGATCTTGTAGTTAGCCAAAGAGCAAAAGTATCTATCAACTAACAAGACAAAAGCTCAGCAACTGGGTAACTGATTCAGAAAGTTTCAACAGCTCATTCAATTCTGCCTGTGTAAGACCATCCCTCCCGTGGGCACAAAGAAAGACCTCACAAGAGATGTGCAAAAGGAATATACTCCATTATATACTGGAAAGTCCAAGATGTCCAATACTCAGTCCGTTTCCCTTCCTATATCGAGTCCAAAATTCTTCTACACTGAAGCTACCAGATAGTCGTGTTATTCTTACTACTAGGACCTGGAATAGGGATATGATGGTTACTTTTTTTGGGGGGGACACCACTTCATCCCTTAAATTGGGATTTTCAAACTCAAATCACACAAATACTCCCATGAGAATGTTTATCCCAGATAAAGATTGATCAGTTGCTTCTTCACTTTGTTTCTAAGGTTTCTTTAAGCTCCATACTCTTGTCTACCACTGCACTTATCAGCTCAAGCAGCCATCCAGAAAGTGGACATCCAGGCACTTGCGTTCCAAACTTCACTCCTTGTTACATGTACACGTACTTCTCTTGTTTATATCTCAAAAGATGAATTTCCACTCTAACTTACATTTAGTTTGTTTATTAGAAGCTGCTTCAGTCTACATGAATTTCCTCGTACAAGTTCAGAAGAGGTCCTGCCCTCCTCGATAGCCTGCTGAACTGTGAGGGGTCAGAGATGAAGTTACCCCAACCCTTCCCATTAAACTTGAACTGAATCAAAACAAAACACCCCACTGGAACAGAGGCAACAGTGCTTGAAGGAACAGATGGAGCCCCTGGATTCCAGCAAATATCTTAACCTAGCAACTTTAATGGCTGATTTTATCTGATGGAGGAAAAAACAAACATATTCTTCACCAGAAGAGCCTGTCCCCAGCAGCTGCTCAAGGACACAGGGAAAACACCTATATTTCTTCTGCACTTCCCATCCAAGCACGTTGCTCATCGCTCATTTGAATGGCAGCCAGTTCCCAAAATAACTATTAAAGCCACCTCCAGCAAGCTCTGCTTTTACCCCTTTCCTCGAGAGCTGTGCCACTTAGTTCTGGCTCCAAGCATCTCCTCTATCCCACTGCTTGTTCAGGGGCTGGAAGTCCCTGCTCTGCTCTGATTGCTATTAATTTGGCAGCCCACTCCTTTAACACTGATGTGCTCTTCTAAAACTGTGAGAAAAGCTGAAGTCTTGGCCTTTCCCATCCTCAGCCATTGAGGATGAGACATTGTGTGTCCACATTCATAACTGGCTCACAAAAGCAAACACAAAGGCAATTAAACTTACCAACAGTGCAAAATCCTTCAGGGTATTCAAAACTAGGACCTACCAACAGCTGCCACAAACACAGAGACAGAGAATCCAGCAAAGTAAGTGATGCTGTTCTGCCTTGTAAACCCACAGCTCACCCGTGCCCCGAGCGTGGCACCCAGCTCTAGAATTGCCCTTCCCTACACCTCAGGATTTTGCAGTAAAACCAGAAAAGTGATAAAAACCAAAGAGAAAAGCGTGGGAGTGACAACTAGAACTAAAAGCTAAGCATGAGGGCAGCTCGACACATCCATTGAATGGAAGAGATGAAACTGTTCACTTCTTTCTCGTAACGTGAAAAAATGAGGGGAAAACCAATGAAATAATCAGACAGAAAAGCATGTTTTTCTGCACAACATCCATTTGGTTGTGGAACTCCCTGTCACGGGATGTTTTGGGTGCCAGATTATAAAGGGATTTGTAAGGAGTAGAGGAAGTAAGGGCAGATGATGTGGTGAGGGCTGTTAGAACCCAGGGATGGAGATGCAAAGCCAAGAACCATGAGAAGGGATCAGAACTGATGCACATGATCTTATTGTCCTCTGATAACAACCACTAGCTACTGTCAGAGTGAAATGGGTCTGTTATGAGTGAAAAAGTTAAATTAAGGAAGCAAGTTCTGGGAAGAGAGCAGGATGTCCATGTCCCCTACGCTCGATCCCAGCTGACTGCAGATGGTGCCTGGGACCAGAAAGCTCAAGAGTGCTCAGGGACCTCTTACAACCACCCCCCACCTCCCTTCCAATGGGGAAAAAATAAAAACTGCTGTTGAACTTCCTGAGAGCTTTGAAAAATCAGTCTCTGCATTGTCCTGATAAGTCCTAAAGGGGTTGCTGACTCTTCTAGACCCACTTTTGTTTACTAACCAACTCACAAGACCAAGGAGCATCTCCACAAGACTGGGGTCTTCTGCCAGTACTTTGCTACTACCCAGACTTGTGTGAAATCCACAGACTAATTCTCTCAACCCTCTCACACATTTCTTTTTTTTTTCAAAAAGGTGTAAGAATTCAAAACAACTCTATTTTAAAACTATTAGCCACATAATCAGGTAGTCTGGTTCCTGGCTTTCTACTTAGCAGTACTTCAGAAAGCAACACGGGTTGTTGCTCGTCTGGAATTCAAGTGCCACATAGAGCCCTCAACTGCTTTTCAAAGGAGTTTCAAAAAAATACCTTAGACATTTTTTCCCCATTATAAGGTCATTAAACTATTAAGCCATTGCCTGACATGAAGAATTACAGTTTTAAGAGTTTGACCAAAGGCTGATTTTAAACCCATAAAAATCAAGGTCCACCTTTGCCATGCTTTGGGCACTGCCAGGACCCACATTCAGCAGCTGTCCTGCCTGATGGAGCCACCTCACCGCAGGGCTCATTTGTATTCAGCTTCCAGGAACATATTTACACATTCAGCATATGATTCCACCAGTAGGTTTCCCACCTACTACCTGTTTTAGGGCAAAATGAGCATTATTTACCTTGGCTTTCTTCAAGGCTTTTGCCACATCTTGCTCCTCCTCAGAGTGTTGCTCTGCTCCCATCTCCATTCCTGTCTCCACCGTGTGTAATGAGAACATTCCAGCATCTAATATGGTTCTGGTAAAGGAAAACCATGTACCCTAAGACCCTACATGACAATACAGGTAACTTAGTGGTAATGGAGATGAGGCATATGAGGAAGGAGAGGATCAGGAGGTGCCTTCTGCCAGGCAACTACTCAGACTGAAAAACATCTGCTGGTTCAAAAAGAAACTTTAAAAGGATCATAGAATCATTATGGTTGGAAGGGACCTCCAGGGTCATCAAGTCCAACCTTTATCCCATCATATTCCTAACCATTGGACCATTAGACCATGGCCTCAAGTGCCTCATCAACCCGTTTTTTGAACACCCCCAGGGACAGTGACTCCCCCCCCTCCCTGGGCAGCCCATTCCAGTGTCTAAAAAAGGATCCATTTTCCACTGCCTAAAAAAGGATCCATTTTCCTTACATCTGCAAGGCCCAGATAATCCCATACAAAACCAGAAGCAGAGCTTGTCGCATGTACCTGCCCTCCCCACACAAGCTGGGATCCCCCTTTCACATCCACCACTGGGATTCTCTTATGTGCAGTTGCCCATCCTTTGGGACTGATTTCCTTTGACATTTAGAAGACCCCAGTGCACAATACAGATCATGGGGCTTCACTTTCACAAAGTATTCATTTCCCAGTAAACAGAACATGACTTGTACTTAGCCCCAGCCATCCAAATCCTCCCTGACCCCCCATCCACCCACTCTCAATGTCTCCTCATAGGAGACAATCTGTAAACACGAAGTCAAAAACAGTCATTACCAAGATAATTAGATACTCACTGTTGACCAACTGATCTTACAAGGATGAGAAAAGATGAGCCCACATTTGCCAGATATGCTGAGCACAGAATACTATCAGGATGAGACATTTCACTGGGAGAGGCAGGGGCGTTTATTTATCTTCTACAGATCCTCCTAAGCACAATTACTTATTGTAATCAGTACCTGTTGCAATAATGATAATTACTTATTACAATAAGACAGGCAGGTTCTGCCATAACATACCTGCACCTTGATTGCAGTGGCTGGATAAAGCATGAACAGCCCTGGCTTATTTTTATGGTTTTGAGGATCGTGATGGAAAGATGTTGGATGTGTTACTAAGATTCACCTGTAGCTTGCCTTTCTGTTGACACTGTGTATTCTTTTTACCTCTATAGCCCTATTATTTTTTTTTCTAGTCTCTCCAAGTAGAGGAGCTCAAACCAGCTTGCCCTTATGGGAGTATCTGCTTCAGCACGTGTGGTCCAGGTGTGTCTGCTCGTGAGAATCCTTATCTCGGTGCTAGAGCAAGTCCTCCACCCTCCCACCCTACGGTACCAAACCTTGTTGTGCATTTTCCTTACATTTATCACCAGTGAAGCAGAGGTACAAATTCCCTGTCCAGTTTTCACTTCATTTTAAGCTTGAAATCCAGCAAGTAAAATCCCTCTTTGTCTTTCAAGCTGTCTATAATATCCAGAAAGTCTCTTACTTACATTAATGCTGGGTCTCTCTCATCAGGACTCTGTCCCTGTGTTACACCTGGATGTAGACAAACTCAGCAGAACGTAACTGAAAGGAGTAACCAGAAATCATCATGCAAGTTGCCTTCTTCCTAACCTTCCCCTCCCTTACAGCATTTTTGGGTGTTTCAACACTTCCAATTCATGAGTGCTCCTATAGAAGGAAAATAAAATCCAAACCTAAACACTTTTGTATTTTGATGGTAACACAGCTCTCCACTCCCCAAATGACAAAAATTAAACTGCTTAATTGACCCCATGTTAAGTTTTTCCCATAGCTTGACCATAGCTCCCAGTCCCCCTCACTTTCCTTGCCTGTAATTCTTACTGCTGCCTACAGAAAAGTTACCAGAAATCTTGACCTTGAGTCATCTTTTGCTGTTACTCATCCTTAATCACGTTACACCTGGACTACTGAAATAAGTGTATAAAATATTCCAGGAACTCTCCAGCTCACTTAAGCACTCAGGGTCTGGAATGCTTTGGCCAGAAACATCTCATTTTCCAGGAAATGGATGATATCATCCCATTATCTGTCAGCTGCACTGCCCATCATCCCCAGCTTCACAGGTCTCTGCTGATTTACTCTCTCATCCACCCACTCGATTCCACCATTAGCAGACATGAGAAGTTACAACAGTTTGGATAAAATTCTGCCATTTTTATGTATTTAGCTGAAGCCATCAAAATGCACCCTTAAGGGTTCTCTTTGCTTGCCTGGGAGCAGAGGAAGGGTGAGCACTGACCTTTGGGACACTGGAAAGGTTGTGGTCCCCCAACGTGTTTGATTGATTGAGCAAATCTATCCCCATTAGAATTTCCAAACATTAATTGCAACATGAGTTTATTGCATGAACAGCTGCTCATCATAGCCACAGTCCTGAGCTAACTTTGGGCAAGGTTTGGGGGGGAAAGCAATAGTTTGGGGACTGTTTCTTCCCTTCCAAGCTATTTAAGCCAGATTAATAGGAGGAATCTCTTTCCCTACAAATTTTGCTTTGCCTAAATGTTCAAAAAATCATGATTATGACTGTACTACACATGGTTCAGTGTTTCTACAGCAAGAGATGCAACAAAGAGCCTGTAACACACTTATCAGCTGCCTCTCAGTGGCTGTGCATGTTGCAAAGCTCACTTTTTCACCCCACCACAGCCGGGACAGTGAGGAGCTGATACAAGGCACTGGCATTTTCCAGTACAAACTCTACAGGGCTGATACATCCGAGAAGTTCCTACCAAGAAGGGCTTTGCAAAGGCACATCTCGCTTCCCCAAATCCAGTTGTGCACAAGGCAAGGACATGAGAACAATCAGCGAGAGCAGGAAATGGGTTTCTAGCTCTTATCTCATAGGTTATGGGGTTTTTGGGAATGAATAACTAAATAGAGTTTACGCATACTAAATTGAGGACAACAAAAATGAGGTATTACTCACAAGGAAGCCAAATGTTCTTGGCTTTCCTTACCTAGTAATAGCAGCATCTGGATTCTTACAAATAGACAAAATGACAGGGAAGAGTGGGGAAGCCTGGAAGTTTTTTATAATTTGTAGGGTTTTTTCCCCTGCAGAAATGTGTGTGTAGAGAAAAGCATGCCCTTTGGTTAGGGCAAGAAAGCACTGTGTGCTCAGGCAACAGAGGAGATCCCAAACTCTGGTTTCAGCAGGAGCAGAGATTAAATTAAAATACAGCAAAACATCACGATGAGAAAAAACCCAAAGCATCACCAGGCAACCAAACTGGGTCAGCAGGGCTGCTGCACCCACCCCACTGCCATCCTTCCTGAGAGGCTACGCAGGACAAGAGGAAAGTCTTGGGAAAGCCTCGGGGAAGGACCAGAATGGGATAATTCATTTAAAACCACATGCTGCGAGCACATAGTGATCAAGCGTACAGAGTTTCATCAGTCACTAACACAGCCCCTGGCAGCTAACCACACGGACCAGGAACATCTCCAGCACACAGCTACACATGGCAATGTGATTACAAGAGCACTTCCCAAAGCATCCTGGTGGGGACAACTGCACAACAGCGACCAACAACCAGCAGGCAATCCCTGTGTCTCACCCCGCACCTACGGCTCAGGCTGGGACAATACCCAGCAGCTGTTGTAAGGAGAGCTTCTTTAAATAATCAGTTATGGGCGTATTGTGTCCGTCCCTCACGTTTTTATTTCACCCTTTTGGAACAAATTCCTTATTTATGCTCCTACTGTCCGGAGTTTATCTGGAAAGCTCCCCTGCCACTTGAAGCAGCTGGTGTGACTGAGCAAAACATGACGACTCCTAGTCTGGATCAGCTTATCCAGTCCCACCCCGGAGGTCTCTCTCCTTTATCTCCAACTCTTCCTTACTTCTTTTCAACATCTGGGTAGCTCTCCTGAGGCTCCAGAAATAAGCAAGCGCACACTATACATCCTGTTCCTCCACCTCCCATGACATATTGTAATGAATACAGAAAACACATGCTTGAGTATAATTTGTTATCTCATGCAGAGCCATTAACATCGGCTTCCTTCCCTAGATGGAGTCAAGTCAAGCTCCTAGACAAGTTTTCCAGGTTGCACATGCCACATGTCTCCTTGTTCCTTCTCTCCCTCTCCTCCCATTAGGGACCATCCTTCCTGCTTAGCAAGCTCAAGGAAAAAAAGAGCCAAACTTAGGAAATCATTTGAGATACTGATCTGCCTATCCTATAATGCAAAGCAGCTTATTAGAGTCATTTGAACAACTCAAAAGCCATATAAAACCAACACAGGTTTCACTCCTTCCCTCCAGCACTACAGCACCTTGCAATTTTTGGTCATAAAAAGGTAACAGCACTGGTGGGACACAGTTTGGAAGCTCTCCAGGCTCTCCCAGCTGAGGAACGGAGGGATTACCCAGGGCTCTTGTAGCTTACACCAGACACTGCAGGCATGAGGGATGGGGGAGAGGGGTGGAAATCACTTACTCTGCAAACTCAGGGGAAAACTTCACCATGAACCCAACAGATTCATACACTCTACACAAGAAACTGAGCTTTGATGCACTGGTTGACATGATTCTTATCCTCTTTTGTTTTTGCCAGAAGCTACAAAACCTGCTAATCTTTTCCAGTTCCAGCTCGAGAGGCTGGCTCTTCCACCCAGGCAGCACAGGCTCAGTTTTCAGCTCTTTAGGTCACTAGAGCAAGACAGTGGCTGATGCAGATGACAATGCAAGAGTTTCCAAAGCTGGGCTGTTCTTCAGCTTTTGTGAGTTGGTTTTATTCACAACACAGAAAAAGCCTCTCCTGCAGGGAAGCTCCTGGTGAAATCAAAGTGGCTGGTAACATCTCCCTCCTCTCCTGTCTCAGACTCAAGTCAGAAGCCCACCAGTGGCAACGGGAAGAGCCATTGACTTCTCCAGGCTTTGGCATAAAGCCTCAGCACAGAGCCGACGGGGATGTAGTTTTGGAAGCATGGAAGCAGCTGACAGATCCCAGAAGATGACAAAGCACTTGCAGCATTTGCATACAAATGTTATTTGCTTGCTTATTGCTTCATTTGCTGCCCCCAAGTCTTTTGAACACACCCTTTAATTCTGTTATTACAAAGAGTGGATGTAAATAACAAGTGAACTCAAGTAGGGAACAAGCTGTGCCTATATTAAAAAGAGTGTGAGAAGCCCTCAGTATGAAAGGATGGTTTGAGGGGCACACCCTGAGGATTCAAGCAACTGTTGTAAAAATGCAGCCCTGAGTTACAGGAGCTGAAAGGCAGAATTCAGAATGCCAACGTTCAAATTAAAATGGACTGCTAACTAAGAGCAGGCTTCGTGATAGAGTTTATACATCTTTCAAGACTCTCACTAGGCATGCGTGTTTTCACCCCCATGAACAAATCATAGAATCATTATGGCTGGAAGGGACCTCCAGGGTCATCAAGTCCAACCTTTATCCCACCATATTCCTGACCATTAGACCATGGCCTCAAACTAGCAAGCTACAGTAAAATACTCTCAAGTCTGAATCCACCCGTTTCCTGTCCTTCCTGACCCTAACGGCCATTACACATCTCTTCTGTTTAGTCTAGAAAATTCAGGGTCAGCCTCTGCGGAGGAGCCATGGGAAAGGAGCAGCCGTGGCAGGGCCAAATGACACCCTGCCCTGTCCCCGGCGTGGACCGTGCCAGTGGCTGCCAGCAGCAATCCAACACCGGTTCCCAGGCGTCCTCATTCTCTTTAGCAGTACGAGCTGCAAAAACAACTCACCCAAGAAATATGCCAGGAGTGACCTTGTCTAAGGATTATTTGAAAAATCTTCCCCACTCCCTGTATTTTTAATGAAAAAGGTATTTTTGATAGTAGAAATATCAGGTTTGGGGCCAGACAAACAAGCTGCAGAGGCTGAGTTTCATAGATTCAGACTGGTCTATAATTAGGGACAAGAAGAGAAGTGACTTCTCAGATTTTAACCCTTGAGAAATAAACTCAAATGTTGATGTAAGAATAAAGTATTTCTCAAGTGACAGCCTTGTATTACTCCCATTATTTGCCTTCCTATTGCCACCTGTTATTTTGAGAACTGCTTAAACGCCAGAAGCACATAACCAAGAGTTATATAAAGCAGATCCATCATAAATTATATTATTTCTCTACTACTAAAAACGTCTTTTAAAAACATACAGTTAGTCCAGTGTACAGAAACTTGATTTACTAAAATAGCTTGACAGTCTGAACCGGGAGAGATCTTTCTGAGCTTCAGAGAATTACCTTGAACACTGGGTCTCAGACCTCCCTAACTCATGTCCAAAGCCAGGTAGACATTAGCTTGTTCTTTAAAACTTCTCTTTCAAGACAAGACAAACAATCAGAAGGGAAAAAATCAAGACTTGCCACATCATCCTGAGTTGTATTACCTGAAGAAAAACTGTTGGTATCAGCTGTAGCTCAGCAGAATGAGTTATGGAGGACAAAGTGTGAATAACTTGTGTGATGCATAGAGTCGGGGGTGGGGGTGGGGCACAGCAGCACACGAACACCAACACTGAAATAAGCAGCTCAGTATCACAGTTAACCAGACAAAGGTTATTTATTTTTAAAAAAAAAATGTATCTTGCCCAACTAAAATTCCACTATCTTTGCTCTACAACTTCTCTTTGCTTGCACAGTTAGAGAAAGTTCTGATAACTGAACATAGACTCTGTAGCCTCTTTTGAGCAAGACCACATTTATAATTCACACTGACTTCAAAACAATGCTTGTAAACCTGATGGTAGCTTAAGTGTTAATTTTATTAACCATAGCTTCTTTTGGCATAAGAAGCCCATTGATGCAATCAATGGCAGTTGCCTTGATGCAGATGCACCTATTTCATATTCCTAATGTAGCTCTAAACCCACCGCTCTTGTTTTAAGCTCCGTGCACCTTTTTCATGTTGTGCTGAGAACAGATAACAACTGTTTTGCTCCAAAAATACTTGCAGCATGGACTGAGAACAGACACGTTTTCTTCTCTATCTGTTGGAGACTTTTGTTCTTCTGAGTCACAGTCTCAAAGGAAAAAAAATAAATGAGTCTTTCTTCTGAGTACACATGATGACCATTCAATACACTATCAAAAATGAAGGCTGAATGGACAAATTCTTCACTTAGACCAACATCAGAAATTTTGTAAAGGAACAGGGAAATAAGTCATCACATTCTGCTGGTTCCTTCTCTCACCTCCAAATAGAGTGAAGCAGATTTCTGCTGGCATTTTTTTGCAATTGGCTAACAGTAATTTTTCCTTGTATGGTAGATTCTCACTATTACAGCTATCAAGGACTCAGATCACACAGCATACCCCCAAGAATGAGTAATGGTCTCATTTTCCATCTGCAATACAGTGCAAGAGCCAAGGGCAAGCCACTGACACTGGGGTATTTGGCCTGGGAGTTTCAGTTTTGCCTCCTGCTCTCGTCAAAGGCCTGCTGTTGAAAGCCTCCAAAGAAGACTTCATAAAAGCAACTTTTCAAGGTTCAGTAGAAATTCAAATGAACTTATTTCCTTTGTGATGGATTTCTGAGTCAACTTTTCCAAGGGAAGGGAGAGGAAATATAATCAGAGAAGGGGGTTATTCCTATTCTAGAAGAGAGAGCAGACCTACACAGTCATCCTTTATCTTGTCATCTTCCTGACCACAGTATTGTGAAAAGCCCACAAGCAGAAACAGCCACAAACATCAATGAAATACTGTGCTCTTTATATCATTAAGTCCTGCAATGAGGAGGAAGGGAAAGCATAGTATCTTTCAGCCCTGTCTTTGTTACTCACCATGCCTTCTGAAAGGGACAGGACACAAAATGTTATGCAAAACCAAGTCATTCCTGGTAGCTTAGGAAGAAGTACTCATTAAGGCACAAAACTTTCATTTCAATGTCTCCTTGCTGACTGAGCTGACAAAACCTGAAAGAATGTGCCACGAGACCACAGCTGCCCTGTGGTGGGAAAGCATTTTGTGGGGCACCAAACAGCCCTACTCCCCTCACCCATAAACTTCACCACAGTACACTAGAAAAGTTGGATGCACAGGGAGATGGGTGGTGGGTTGAGGGAATTTTGTACTTAGTTCTGAGTCCTACCAACACACCATTGGGTGTGCAGCTCAGGTGAAGTTGTAACCTCCAAAACTCATGCTGCTGCTGCTGCTTTACACTGAAACAAGGGTTACCTTCATGGCTTTTATCTCTTCCCTTCAAGAAACATTTTCTTGGACTCTGCCTACCTTGGAGCTGGCTATCATCACACCAGATACTGGAAAACTACAGTGCTTTCTAGCAAAAGTTTTTAAAACTACCTAAAAGCCAAAAATCCCCTTTTCTCAGTAACTGAAAGCAAGGCCAATTTGAATTTCTAGTCTGCACATTTCCTTTACTTTTCATCTAAAAGAAAGAGTGTTTAGATGCAAGGGTGTCAAGCAACATGAATCATTTTTAAAGCATTCAGTTTAATTAGACAAGGATAAAGAGGTTTAAACAATGTCACTGAAATCTAATTCTCTGTATTAACCTCTGTCATAAAGCAGAAGAGTGAAATCAGTAAAAGTGAAAAAGCAATGGCTTAGCTAAGCTTATTTGTTACAGCCACTGCTCTTGAACAAAGTGATTTTTATGGCCATGAACCTCCGTCAGAGCAGAAGTCAAGGTCACGATAGCAATACATCATTCTGGGGGAAGAACTGTACTGTAACCTCACATCCGTGCACGGCAGGAATAAACGGCAGCTGTGACTAACCACTTTGAGAATAAATGCTACTTAAAAAACATGATGCATCTATGCTGTAGTAAGTTCTGGTAAGACAGATGATTCCAGGAAACTTCCTTGAGTATCAGCTCATCTCCTTGTCTTTACAAGAGATCACACTACACAGATCCATAGCAACCTGTGGAGTTGTATCCAGACTTCATTTACACCCTATAACAAAAATCTAATTTTCTTAATAGTATAGAAAACAGGTATTTAGGATTTCAATTCAACTTTTCTGTTGCAGAAGAGTTGACTTTGCTGATGCTATAACATATTTGGGAAAGAAATGGGAGAGGACATGGATGAGAACAGGAAACGAGAGGTATGAATGAGGCTTCAAAATCAGCTATGCATTTTCTTCTGCAGGGGCAGAAAGAGATGGGACTTGAAGGCTGTTTCAATTCAAGATCAGTACAGGTTTCTGCTTTAATGAGAGTGTTTCTTCCAGCACCAGCTCTGAGCATGGCTCTTGTGCAAGGAAAAATTTTTAGCAGGGAGCAATTAGAGCAACATATAAGGTTTCTGTCTAGAGGGGTACTTTTGCTTGGAGCACTTGATGTTCTCTTGACATAGCAGATGGGCTAGAGGGGGAAAAAAACCCCCTAAGCACCCCAAATCCAAGTTCATACATTTTTAATGTTTTTCTCTGAGCAACCAAGTGACTTGTCAGAAAGTTTGGGTTTATAATGCTTGTCAGAATCAAGCAGCCTTAGCAAAGAACTGCTGGGTCTTCACCATGCAAGTCTTCGCAAGGCATAAAAGATGACAGTAACAAACCCAATGTGGGCAGTCAGAGACACAAACTCCTCAAGTCTGATTTTAAAGACGAAGTCTGAATAGTAATCATTTACTACCCCCATGATTACACGAGAAAATGCTATCATCAGCAAGATGAAAGACTCTAGAGACACAGGAACATTCATTACTTCCTAGCTGAAATCAGAAAGGCTCAACCTGGAAAGAAAAGCGCCAGCTTCTCTGCAGTAGGGTAATTAAATACAGAAGTGGCTGAACAGTAAAGGCTTTTGATTTACCATCCTGTGGACCTTTAAGGTGCACTCAAACTTCTTCCCACAGATAAACTGTCATCCAGTTATCAGGACAGATTATTTGGCTCAAGTACATGGAAGTCTGAATTTCCCTCTGGTCTCCCATGACCCATTGAAGAACGGGGACCTGTCCACATGGAGCTCAGTGTTCCTATAACATCCTGTCTGTCTATTAAGACTCAAGTTCGTGCCACCTTTGGAGCTTTAGAACAGCACTGATCTGTACAACAGCTCTGTCTGCAGCAGAACAGCCTGGGGAGGTTAAGCACAGCACTTTTGCTAGGGGAAAGAGCTACTCCTACTTGTTGGTGAGGTAACAGTTTCTGACTCCGAGCCACGGGCAAAGAGTCTTTGTAGTGCAAAGTACAAAGTATTACACAGTCCAGATGGAGCTCATAACAATGACAACCAAATTCTCACTGGAGGGATACAGTTTTGCATGGCATAATTCACTACAAGTGAAAGCTATGCAAGCCAAGATATAATCTAATTATTTCTGGTTTCTCAGGGCTGAAGGAGAGAGGGAAATTTAAAAGCAAACAATGCCATGTTGCTCAACATGGAATGCTGCGATATAAAGAAGTGAAAATTAAAGTGCTGCAAAAAACATGTCAATTTTCAATAGATATGCCACTAATATATATTAATATTTCTGACAAGCCAAGAATGTCTAAGTACAATATGAATCACATTAGAATTAAGAACAGCTGAGCCTGCACAACAGATTATACAAGTATTCATGAAGCACAGGAAATGCTCCAAGCCAGCAACTTCAGCTGTATATACGAATATAACTAATAACTGCTATACTGCATGTATCTGATAAAAAGCCACTTTATTGACAAGATAACTACAAATTAACAGAGTACTAGAAAAGACATTGAACATCTGGGCAAAATGTAGGGGCCATTAAAAATGTCCATTGAAGCGAGGGGTCTTGCGAAAGCAATTCAAGCTCAACAAAGCTTTTCTTTGTTCAAAATGGCAGATTTGCAAAATTTTGGCAAAATGTCTCAAGGGTAAAAATAATCAGTGTTGTATGCAAGCTAGGGATGAAGAAGACACTAAACACAAGACTCAAATAGCAGCAGAGGTTACCTGAAGCTGTTTACCAGATAAGATTGAAATTGCCCAGGTCTGGATCATCTTTCAAACAAGTCTTATTTGAAACAGTTTAAAAGTGTTTTCTAATATTGGTTGATATCAACTGATGAGCCTCTTAAAGAAAGCCACTTAATCTAATTTGCTTGCACCTGAACAAATTAAAAGCAGAGTTACAGGGCATAGTACTAGTAATGCAGATAACGTCACTAGAAGATTTTGTTGTGCCCTTAGTTAGCTTGATCCATTTAAATAGTAGCAGGTTGTGATGAGAAAGGAGTTTCCTAAGTGTTTTTGAGAGTTAATAACACAAAGATAAATAGGTGATTTGGGATGAAATATTTGACCAGAAGTGAATGAAAATGCAGTGTAAGATCTTTTGGGTTTATAAAAAAGAAAAGTATTGATTCTTTAGGCAAACAAGCACATTAAAATAAAAAGCCCAACAAAGCATATAGGAGTGCTGAGCAGCATCACAAAAAGTAGTACTTTAGATTTTTCACTTAGATTAACAGATCAATAGCAAACTCAGCCACACCACAAAGATGTGATCTTTCCCTCCAACCACTGCTCCAGGCACACAGTACAATTATCACTGCCACCTTAATTATCACCCCCAGTCTTCTCTTCCTCACCACTTCTCCTTTTCAAGCTACTCTGTCTTCGTACAGTGAGGAAATGGTGCAGAAGAGGCTGACACAGTAGGAAACCAATGCCCGAGACAGGCAAAGGACAGAGTGGACAGCATGAAGACTGACAGACACACTACAGAACATCCTGAAGCTGTGGTGATGGCAAGTTCTTCTGATGGAAGAACAGGAGGTGTAAGCTGCCAAACATTTCAAAATGACACCAGCAAATATGTAAATATATTTCAGATCGTATCTCCTTCTCAATCCTGCTCTATACATCTCAACTAACATTTGCTTTGTATCTGCTTTCACATCATCCCATTCTTCCAACCACACAATCTCAGGTCCATGCTCCTGGATGCCCATCAAATAAACACGTATTCATTCTTTTTGGACTCAGCCTAAAGATCCTTCCATATGCTTCACCCAGACCCCTTCCCTCTTTCAGATGCCAGCAGAGATCACTCAATCCACCCCTTGGTGGTTTTGAGCACTAGAGTTGGGACTAGAGAACGTCACTGCTATGTGATTCCTGAAATCCCACCATTCAATCCACCTGCTACAGTGGTCTGCTTCAGAGCAAGGAAGGTCTCATTCCCTGCCCTCCTCAGTGACCTGGTATTGAGGACAGGCTGTGAAGAGGAAGAGAAGGTCAGCACTGATATCATGGACTGCTGGAAGCAGGCAGGTGCCCATAAATACAGACACCACCAGAGCGGAAGATAAGGCGCTTGGGGAACCAGAAGAGATCAGAATTACTTTTATCCAGGTAGATTACAGATTAGTAGGGACAAAGAAATCCCCCAACAAGCATCAGTCGTTTGTTCACATATGCAAGAGACATACGAGCTCTTGTTCACATATGCAAGAGACATACGAGCTCCATCCAGCTGGGCACCTGACTCAATGACTTTTCAGGGTCAACCTTGAAGGTTGCGTAACGGTTTTGTTACCCCTCTCTCTGTGGCACAATTTTACAACCCTGTAATCACAGCACTAAAAGGTGGGAACACGAGTGCAAATCCCCATCCTTAATTGCTTTGCCCCGTTCAGAGTGGGAACGTTAATTCAAGTCTTCCACTCATCAGGAGGGTGCCTGAACCAACAGCAAACAGTGATTTTTTTCTGGCTGACTAACCATTAAATACTCACACAAAGCAGGAAAGGAACAGACTCAAATACTCATGCAGATTATTTTATATTAAGGACATTCAAACTTCTGAGCCCAACAACCCACATACCAAACATTTCTGCAAGATCAAAAGCCACATTTTCTGCTCGCTCTCACACACAAT
Source organism: Aegotheles bennettii (assembly GCA_013398125.1). Classification (NCBI taxonomy): domain Eukaryota; kingdom Metazoa; phylum Chordata; class Aves; order Caprimulgiformes; family Aegothelidae; genus Aegotheles; species Aegotheles bennettii. Next base: position 580,244 of record VZRW01007566.1, on the reverse strand, counting down.
CCCATATCTCAGCTTCATCCTCGTACCAAACATCCCAGTCACTTTATTTTCCAGATTGACTGCTTTCTACAAATTACTTGGTTTTGCTTCCTAACAGCAATGTTAAAACCCAATATGAGATGAGCAATACCCAGATAGCTGGGGGGTGGATCTCAGGTTGAGCTGCTTGAGACAGGCAGAGCTTGGAAGTCACATTTCAATAACCCATGTCCTGCAGCTGGGCACTTTGAGGTTTAAAAACCAAGCACTAGTTGAAGCTCAATCTTAATTTCTCTCATCCTATGCAAATGTCAGGTAGTAACAGGTAAGAACTTAAAAATCACACAAAATTGGCTTGTAGCTGAACAGGACAGACATGCTAACTTTTCCCAGCCTCACTTCAAGCTTAGACATACCGGGGCAAGGGCAGCTCCGACTGTTCCAGCCAACACAATGCTACTCAAATTTGCAACCTAGTATTTTAAACACGTTGTGAATGCAGACTGCTGGCTGCAAGTAAGTGTGCATTCAACAGAGAACCTGCTGTTACACTGGCATACATAAAACTTAATCCCTAATGGCCTTAAAATTAATTAAGCCTTTAAAATGAGTTTACATTTCATTGCAGATCTACTCTAACTGATCTGCAGTGTTAGAGAATAAGCAGATCATCAAGTTCCTTAAGATGCAAAACAGACAATCAAACTGAAACTTCTCTCACCAACTCAGGACTCTAAATCAAAGCATTTAAGCAACTTTATCAAAACAGGCCATGGTGTTACAGGAAAAAAAAAATAAGACTCTATTGGTTAGTTATAAATTTGGCCCCAACTACAGAATGTCTCTTGTTGCTCCTTCACAAAGTGTTTTGTAAATACTTTCCAAAAATACTTTCCTCATTAGGCCATAAAACAAGAAGCAGGACTGCAAGCTGGCCACCCAAATCAATTATTTGCTCTTTCACACTAGATTAAATGTTGAGTAACCACCACCTTCAGCGGAGTTACAATGGTCTAAGTCAGAAACGAGGACAGAATTTAGGGTAATACTGCCATTAACTCTTAGTTACTTGTGACCTTCTGATGTACTTGGAGAGTACAAAGACTGCAAATAAACTCTATTTTTGCAAGTCAGAACAAAAGAGCTATGGACAATTTTGTGGTCTTTAACAAAGAATAGATGTTCTTTGCTGTGTATCACTTATTTACAGGCTTAAATTTTCTCTTAAAAGCATTTACCCTTGTACAACCTACTGCCTATAATCTTGCTTTCCATTCACCTTTCCCAGACCTTTTAGGAACAGTTCATGGATGATGAGGGGTCTGCAAAACACTGCAACAGATCAAGTCAAAGTCTGGGAAATACTCTGTAGCATCTGTTGCTCTCAAACACACTTGCTGTAAGACTGCACAAATTCACTATACAGAAAAACCTGCCAAGTTCAGAGAAGGCATAGAAATGCTTTCAGACCCTTTACAAGCACCCTCTGTAGATGTGTCAAACATCCTTCTCGCCAACATGAAGACAAGACTTAACAGCATTCAAAACTTACCTGGGACCTCACAAACAGCAGTCAGCAGCACTGGAGATCCCAGATGTGGATGGGAAATCTGGAGTTCCGATTTCTTCGCTAGACAGTTGGAGATTTCCCAATAAAAGTCAATGCAGCTTTCAATCCCAACTTTTTGCCACTCCAGCTGCATGTTGTGGATCCCTAGGGAACGCACCAGCTGAGGAATTCTTGGTAGCACAGTATCATAAAGCAATGCATAGATCTGGTTTGTTTCTTATTGTCATAAGATTAAATCACGTTGAGCTTTACTTTGGCTAATAACATAACTCAAGAAGTGGAATCCTACAGAGGAGATTCAATATGCCAGTGATACAGGAAAAGAACAAACTTCAGCTTTTCAATACTATTCCAGTTTGAAAGAACGGGATAAAACCTTTGAGGTGGTGGTAGCCCCAACCAAAGCAGAGAAGACAGATTAGAGCAAAGAGAATGTAAATGCTTCAGTCCAGGCTGTATGGGGAAAGGCATGGCAGAGCCTGTTCTTTGCTCGTTTTCATCAGCTCCATTACTTTTGCTTTAAAAGGCACAAAAGTTTTGTTATACACTATAGTAAAAGTGTTTTGCCCTATAAAACAAGTCTACTTCCTTATTGTGCACTTATACCAATATATGGAAAGGTTGTGTGTTCTAAACACATCATTTGTCAACAGCTTGTAAATCAGGCTTTTTAAAGTAGCAACATTAGTCATTAATTGTTTTAAACTTAGCAAGTGAACACTCAAACAGGAAATATGATACATAAACAGGAACAAAGTCTTTAAGACAGCATTCAGTAAATACACCAGTCAAAGTCTGGCCAGTCTGTTAGTAACCATCATCAACAGTTCCAAACACAACTGTTGGTTGTACAGTGTACCTATTCCCAGTGATGTTTGTAGAGTTTGCTATTGAGCAATGGAAAACATCTTTTTTTCCCCTCTACTACCCATTAGCAGTAATGTCTTTAAATCTAGTCTCCTTCCTCTCCAGATTTTTAGGGTCCAAACCTTACTGCAACCTTTGATTGCACATGACTGAAACCAAATGCTTCCAGTTCCCATGTGTGTGTCAGGAATATTCACAGACAACCCCTTACTCAGCTTTTATTAGTAGTAAATGAACACCAAGCAGATTCAACTGCAAAATATGACCTCTACCTGATCTGTTCTTGTATCTGAGTCAGTACACAAGCTTGAGGAGGAAAGGTGAACATTTCAGAAAACCCTGAAGTGGCTGCACTGAATCTGAGCAGGTAAAACCCAACCTCTCATAGCTAAAGACTAGGTTGTTCCTCCTCCTGAAGCCAGCTCTAGAGTGAGTTTTATGCTCGTATTTCCTGGTAAAAATCACATTACAGTTCAGGAGACATCTGAAATCCTGTTCGTGGGGGCAAATTTGAGTACCATATGCATGACCAGAATCACGTGCACCCGAGAAGGGAAAAGGAGCAGAAGAGACAAGCATTGAGAGACAATGTGTAAAGTGGTATTATGTTATTAAAACATTACATTAGAAATAAACAGAACGTAAACCAAAAAAAAGTTTTCAACCAGGTTTAACTTTTTTTTTTTCTATTTTTAAATTGGAATTGACCCAAAGCAAAAAAACTTACATTGATTGCAAAGGAAGAACAAAATACATGATGATATTGGTAACACAGTGTTGCATGGAAGTTAGACCCATGGGCAGGTTGCAAGTTGCTCTTGTCACAATGTCACTGGGGCTCTTGATAGATTTAACTGAGAAAGTTGGGATCCAATTTTTTTTATCTAGCTCAGGTCCACCCTGGTATACAAGCTACATATTCTCTTTTGCCTCTGGGTATTTATCTGATGAGTTTGTCCAGATCTGTTCTCCTGCAATTGTCAATTAGAGCCAGAAAATGGAATTTTCCACACTATCCCGAGGAAGCCAGAGTTATTCCAAGCATGAGTGATAATGAATTTCAAAATAAAAACAAACGCAAAACAAAACAAAAAAAACCACTCAAGAGCTTTTCAAACTAACAAGTATTGTCTATAATGTAAATAGTTTAGAAATATGGCAATTAAATAATCTAAAAAACACTCTTACTCTGCTGTACATTTATAAACATAAATATTTACAAAAACTTTCCGCTTTGTTTTAAAGGATGAGGTTTGCAGTTTGTTAATGATCAGAGTCTTTTACTCACATTGATTCTTTGGTGTACTTGCCAATTTTTTAAGGTTTATTAAAAGTGTTCAACTGTGAATTTCAAGGTAATGGAACTAGGCTACATAACGAGTCTGTATTATGCACTTCTCCTTCCACATTCTAGTCTGAATGAAAAACAACGTTCAGTTTGTTTTTCAAAGTATTTGTGCACAATATTTAAAATAATAGTAATAAAAAGACCAGATTGCCCATTATTGAAATTTGGGTAGGACTAACAACGACCAATGATACTTCGCTCGCTCTCAAGCATGAGTAACTTAAGACAGCGAGCAGGACTATCAGTAGGTTCAGAGACACACATGTGCTGTGGTGCTTTGCTGAATCCAGGTCAGAGAAACCAGCTACAAGAGATGGCTCAGCATTGTAACAAAGGGTGAGGGCTTCCCTCCACCTTAGGGAGGGGAGAGAGGTGAAAATTAATTTTAAAGAAAGCCTTTTTACTGGCCTGAAATGTATCTGTGTTCCCTTTAGATGTCAGTTACCTAAAAGAAATAACCAAAAAACAAACCTCAAACAATAAATAATGGAATTACACATTTCTTCATTAAATAGCATTCTTGTTACCAACAAAGTCTTCCATAATTTTCTTCAGTCACAGCAACAGACAGAACAAATAATTTGCCTTAATATAGGTTGCAACTAAAATATACTCTAGATTACCTTAGAAAATATTACTGCAAAAATTCAGTGGGGAAGGACATTGGTTTAGACCAACTTACAAATGTAGTGAACAATACCATTATTTTTTTGAAAACAAAAAAAAGGAAGCAATTTTAAGGTTCTGATCTCATGTCACAAATCTGAAGATTCATGCTTAAAACCTGCCAGTCAGTTCTGCACATCTGTCCTGTCTCAGGACTGCAGAGCCTAAAGATTGAACAGCTGATCTTGCTTCAATAGCAGCTGACAGACACCCCCACGCACACAAGCTCACACGCATGGCCCACCCATGCTCTTGGGTTGTCCCTGCTACGATGCCACCACCATGCCATGCAACTTGGAGGAAGCACTATAAAGCTCTACTGCCTGGAGGTGACCACTGCGTGGTGTTAAGGTTGGACATGCTCACCCACGATGCTGAGACATGAACTTTGGGTGGCTGCTCAAGCAGGCTGGACTTGAACCAATACAAGCTGGAGATAAAAAGGTCCAACGTTCCATTACCAATCCTCTGAGCCATGAATCTCCAAAATCACTTATTGTTTGGAAACCTGATGCAACGTCAGGCACAATAGGGAGAGATAATCCTCCTTGCTTGCCATAGTTCCAGTGCATCCATTAGCAGTGATAAGGTTTGGGCTCAAGGAACTGCAGTCCAGGGTTATAAGATACTAAAAGGAACTAGCACAGTAATATGATCATACCTGCTTTACCTTGCTTTGTGTATTTTTAATATTAAATATTTTGAAAGTGATAGGGTTAAACTTAAGTCACCACTGTTGCTTTCATCTTCCCCACTTCCACTGGTTTAATTGGTACAAAAGCACTCCTGATATTAGAGAGGCTCTTCTGGAGCCACTAGGATGGCAAAACAAAAGTAGAGGACACTGGCAATAACCTTATGATGACTCAGTAATCCCCTGACAACAAAGAGAGTGAAACAACTGCACATTTTGGCCCAATATTTTTTGATAGCAAGAACTTTTTTTTTTATGATCAGAAACAAAACTCTTAACAGACCTTTTGAAAAACACATTCAGTAGCCAAATTTTGGTACTCCTTTCAGTTGCTGCTTTCAGATTAACTGGAAATCACTTAATAGTTGCAAAATTTAAACTTTTGATAGCAATGGGGCTTTTCTTGTTGGTGCACAGGTAAAATTCATCTTAACTTCTGTGCACTTCCCCACTCTCTAACCCAAAAAACTGAATTTCAGAGCAACCAAAATGAAAAAATCCATTACCACCTTTAAAATACAAGGGTTCATCCCATTTCTTTTCTCTTTTTTTTTTAAAGTGGACACAATTTGACTGAGAACCCGTAGATAAAATTTCAACTGAAAGTGAAATAAAGCAGGTTATACATTCATGACATTCAGGGAGTAGTAACGAACAGCAACTGCTGCATCACATCAGTAATGTCCCATCCACACTACAGCAAGGCAGCAGTTCCTATTCTCACAAATAATGCACTGAGACTAAATGAGGAATAGTGTGTGGGGGGGAATCACACAGGGGGAAAATACATCAGTAATATTATTGCACAGGAGGCACTGTATGAGAAACAGAATACATTGGCTTCAAAAAAATCTAAATTTGTTTACTCTTAAGTTAATGTAAAAAATAGAGAGGCTATGCCTCTTTGTAGTGTTCTGTCACTGAAAAGCTGACTTACAAACAGCCACCCATTTACGAGGGAATGTCAGGAAAGAAGAGGGCCTGAATTTTATGGGCATCCCAACTACAGTAATTAGGAAAAGAATAATATCAAAAGAGCCAATGTATAAACCCTCAAATTGAATAGGGTAACTGCATTTCTTCTTTGAATTTCCAAATTCTATTCATACAGTACCCTAAGACATTGTTTATCAACTCTTCCCTCTATCCTGCAAAAACATACACCATGGCAGAGACAAGAGTCCCAGCAGACAACAGGGCTCTGAAGGTCTTTCTCTAGGTACCCTTTTGCAGGACTGGTGCCTTGAATTTCCAAACTTTATTTTCTGGAATAACTGCTCAGCATGCCAATTCAAACCAACCACTTCCCTTGAGAGGCTACCTTCCATCTCCACTGCAAGTCTGCACACAATGTGAAAACAAACAAAACGAAAAACCAACAGCAATTTTAAAAATGTAATATTGTATAGAAAGCTTGGACCTTGTAAACTTGGACCAAGAAACCAAAAATTAAGACCTTCTAGCGTGTGGTATAAAAAACCCAAGGAAGTGTATACCTGCCTTCTGACTTCACAGAAAAATCAGAATTTGCATAGGATATACTTTGTGCAAGGCAACAAGCCTCTTCAGTATCTGGAATATAACTAATCTTGCTCAGAGTTCTTCTCTTCATGGATATCAGATATCATCAAATTTGTGTTTTAAGTAGTCTTTCATGACCTTGGCAATGGGTAGTTCATCAAGTAGTTTTAGGTTTTGAAGGCCTATACACTGACGGATTTTAATTCGGCATAGATCTTGCAAGTTTCTGGGCTGTCCTGAAAAGACAAAAGGAACACACAAAAGTAAAACGATCACATTTTAAACAGACTTTAAGAGATCATTTACTCAGTAAAATCACAGATGTTCGTTGTTCTCTAAGAGGCAGAGGGAAGGAAAAAATTGCAAGGGAAAAAAGGTGGAAGTGAATACCTTTCTAATGAACAATAATTCAACTAAATCAAGGGATGAATCCTAAAAACATTTTAACCTGCATTTAATTTTACTGATGTCAGTGTAAAGTGACGTTATCCATGTGAGGATTCCCATGAGCTGGCAACATACACTTAAGCATTGTAGAATACCATAACTCCTCCATTCATCTTTTTGTGCACTTTTTTCCTTTGCTTGTAACACTTGGGGTAAAAAAAAAACCCTCAGACTCATTTCTTTTCAAACATTATGACAAAAACTTCTACATTTTACTGTAACAGGACTAGGGAGTCTCCTTAGAGAGGGAGACTTTATAAGAGTTATTCAAGGATTGAGTGGCAGAGTTAAAAATTGGGTTTTTTTCATTCTAGTGAAAAGATGAAGCCTTCAGGTCTTGGGTACAGCCACATCATCGTCAAACAGAGATGAAAATATGAGTTAACCACTGTCCACAGAGGAAAAGCTTTACTGACATCACATGAACTTCAGAATTTCCAGCAAGGATTTTCCAAAATAGTCAATTCCTTTCCAAACTCATTCTTAAAAGGAAACTGTTCAGAGTCAAACACCTTGAGAAATGGTCCCTCGTGCAACATAACGTAAGAAAGGTTGATCTAGCCTTGTATCTGAAAGTCCCCAGCAATGGATCCCAAGGAAGAAGGAAAGAAAAAAAGAGCAGAACAACCAACATTGAAAAATCCTGTCCCAATATCCCCTTCTAGCTTTCGGCATCAGTGCCTTTGGTCTTTCTAAACCAGAGATTGCACATAGACCTATGTCTTTAATATCTGTGAATGGCCTGCTCTTTGTAAATCTGCCTTAATGTGTTTTGAACCCATTCATACTTTCAGTATCCAAAACATCCTGTGGCAACAAATTTCACAATATAATTAGGCGTTGGCTGGAAAGCTTCAAAGTGCTTTTATTTATTTTAGATCTGCTTCCTGATCACTTCATTGCGTGCCTACCATTCTTTGAGTTATAAAAGAATATAACAAATAATTGTTCTCACACCAGTCATGATTTTACATACCTTTGTGTTAATCTCCATCCTCCACTCATGCTTGGTACCTCTTTCCAAAGCTGAAGACTCTATTTAATAACCTCCCACCACAGGAATTACTCCAAACCTCTGACCAAACTAGCTGCCTTGCCTTTGTGCTTTTTCCTCATGCTTCTACATCTTTTTTTGGAATTATCCCAATAAGACACTGAAGCTGTACTAATCAATATTTTGATCATTGACTTAATTGTGTCATGGCCTGGGAAAAAGAAAAGAAGAAAATTAAAAAAAGAGAGGCTTACACAGGTATGGCACCTGATGGCTGTCCGAGTCAAAATCCTAGCACCATGAGCAATGTAGGTGCTTATGCTGGTATCAAGATAATCTGTCCTCAACACAGCAACTCACTGCAGTCTTTTATTATCTGTGTAATCGTTAATGGTAAAGGACAGTGCTTGCTTTGCAAAGAAAGGCGTGGTGATTTTATTGAGCTGACTGCTTGGATCAATCATTTCTTTAAAAAGCAGCACAAAACAACAAAAGCGACTTTAAATAACTGAGATGGAAGTTTCCAATTAGCTTTCCTGAGCTGCCACCAATTAAAGTGCACATTTTTGGAGGAGGAAAAGCCTTGTGTACGGGGCTCGATGCAGGCAGGCTCTGTGGTGGACAGTAGGATGCTGTCAGCTCACTGGGCACAAACCTGTGAGGAGGAGACAGGAGGGTTTTTCACCTGAGCCAGCCCCAGCGCTGGCTCCAGTGCCTGTCCCTTCTTCCATCCTCCTCCTAGTTCAGCAACAAACCTTCTACCAGCTAAACAGACATTGACATTACGAGTTTATCAGACTTTCCTGGTAAGCACAGAGTAGAGAGATTATGAAACTATTTCCTGTTTTCTACTCTGGGCATTCTGCACACGGTTTCAGTTACCCTTTATAGCGAGTTCCTCCTCTTTCCCCCATGTGAGTTTTTCTATAGAAACAGGTTGACAGACAGGTACACACTGGGATTTATCTCAAGCACTAAAATTATCCGAGGTAAGCCAGCAGAAGTAATGTGTAAAAACAGTCTCAGTCCGCTTTTAACAAAATTAGATTTGAAATTAAAGAACATGAAAATTGGAGTTTCCTTTATATAAGTTTAAGATTTTTATTTTACTTGTCACCTCAGCATCTAAATGTCAACTTATTTATTAAAAATATCCTTCAGCCATGACTTAGAGCACAGGTCATTAGTTACTTTGTCAACTGGTGGTTTCTTCTTAGCAATTTCTTTTTCCCCCCACCCATAGGAATGAATTTATACACCTTGGACAAAGCTGAAAGCTCAGGCTTCAGGGAAAGAAAAATGACTTTTGGTAAGAAACCAAGCACAGGAATCTTTATGGAGATAAATAGTTGTAATGCTTTAAATGTGAATGCAAACAGGGTTCAGAAAGGATGCACCTTTTCAAAAGTTAACTGCAAACAGCAGCATTAGAGGGTATAGAGGACTACAGATCTATATGTGCATTTTCTGTAATAGAGTACACAATAAGACAGCTATGAGACACTGATTTCTGGTTTCAGAAATTAATGCCTTTTAATTAACATCCTATGGGGTTTTTGATAACAAAACGGAACAGACAACTTTAAATACCCAGAAGAAATTGGTCATCAGTTATTTCAAAAAGACCTGATTATGAGATGTATGACATTTTCCCCTGGTAAGCCCAAAATATCTCCTGGGAATGTGTTAACAATGGACATTTCCAGTGTTAAGCACCAGTTGCTACATCTAGTGGCTGTTAGTGTCTTAGGTCACGCCTTGCAAATTCCAGGGTTATTAATGCATTTGTGATTTATTAGAAACGGTGTCTAGAACACTTACTCATTCTTGGTTGCATCTGAATGAAGAAAAAAAAATAAAGGATTACAGACCGATGACAGTGAACCTTAGCTTGGCAAATGAAAAATGTTATTAGTAATTTGGCAAAGTAAGACAAGTTAAATGATGAATAAACAATTAGGAAGTAGGAACTTTGATTATATCCTGCATCACAAGTTTAGAGAGTTATTTAGGCAAATAAGATGGAAAGGCAGAGGACTAAAAAACAAGAGAAATAAAAAAAAAATGCCACAAACATAAAAGGTAAAATTGACCTAATTGCCTCTATCATGCAAAACAGTGACATAAAACTACTGATCACCTTAAAAAAAACCCCAACACATCCTGGATCCGGTCTCAAAGGGACACCCTTGATGGTGCCAGTGCAGTAATCCTGGAGCAGCCACGTTATTGTTGCACATCCCGAGCTACACCTGCTGCTGTGCAGCTGAAGATTCACTAACGTGTTCACTGGAACAAGTTAGATACTTCAGTCGATTTATTTTGCAAGCTTTATAATGATAATAAAATAATTCAGAAGTATTAGTTACAGGGAAAAAGATGTATAGTTCATCTTTTGTCTTCCACAGCTCATGCTCTGTGCTGTCATGGAAAGTAGAAATCCTCACCAACACACTCCCTGTGTATAGTTTCCCAAACAAGACAGAAAAGTTTCTTCCAAACAGAAGAGATGTAAAACATAAGGTTATAAAATAAAGCACTGCTTTTCGGTTTTTTTATCTCTAGAGGCAGCAAACTTCAGTATGTATAAAATCTGAACATTTCCCTAACAGAGTTCTTCAACTGCTAACAAAGGAAGTTCCTGAGCTTTTCCCCCTGCCTTAAATAACTAATAATTATTTTACTTAAATAATGAAATAAGCCTTTCAAATAATGAAATAAGCCTTTAAAATTATTATTAATAGATTTGCTTTCTCTGGTAAAGCGAAGGAAAATATGCATGTTTTAACAGCAAGAAATAACGCCAATTAATCCTGAATTTCCACTCAATACTCCACTGCTTTCCTTTTTGAAGTTTCAAGATTTTTTGCTGTTCTGTCTGGGGATTTGCTGTTTGAAACCCAGAGACAGACAAGACTTACTACCTATACAAAGAATTGTATGCCATCATTAAAACTGCTACACAGGTTATGCATTCAGACCTGTGCTTGCCCATTTTCCCTATGCAGACCATGCTCTCCAAGAAATAAAACACTAACTCACCTAATAGGTGAGTAATTAAGTACATTGAGATGTACTTAATTGAGCACATTAAGATGTAATATTAGACCTAGTAACCTCTGACAACACTGATTTTTAGGGGCTTTCACCCAGTTTTAAGCAAAAGTGTTGTAAAGGTGGTAAGGGGGAATTCCCTACCAGTTTCCTCCACTAAAGATACAAGAGCACCTGCACAGAGCAAAAAATCATGAACTGACCTGTTCTGTTACCCAAGAGAAAATTTAGGAATAACTGACATTAATACACTTGTAGGCTGCACGATCCTTCTCTGATGTATTGTTCTATTTACTAAAAAAAAAAAAAAGTACTTTTAAAAGCAGACAATCAGTGTCATTGGTTTGAAGTGAATAGGCAGTTTCTGAAGAAGTTAAAAAGTGAAAACCAACATCAGTGACATATTTCAGAAGCCGCCCACACTTTTCTCTGCAATATTAATACTTTTCTCTAGAAAAAAAAGCTTACAGTGGTATTTCTCAAACTGAGCCTCTGCCTCTCCTGGGAATTGAGAAAGGCTGAAAACAGTAGCAGCAAAGCATTTGGTAGTTCCTTTTTAGCTACAAAGGAAACTTAAAAATAGAAGTTTCATGAAACATTTAAAACAAAAAGTCAAAACCAGGCTGACGTATGGCTGGCAGCAGCTCAGTTCCTCTAGAGTATCAGAATAAATATTTATATCTGCAGCTAACTACTAAATCCATCCCTGATTTCACAACTGCACAGGAACTCAGCTACTACCAGCAATTAAATTTAGTTATAATTTTGTTGGCTTTTTTGGGATGGAATTAAAAAAGATAATTGAACTTATCGACTGGAAACTCACACCCACCAGCCAAGAAATCCATTGATGAGGATGCACAAACAAGATTATACTTGAAGGATGCAATCACCTAGCAAATGGCTGCTGAGCTGAAGGGGAATCCAGCTGTTCATTGCAGTAGAAGCAGGTCTAACAGTTTAGGAAATGCATTGTCTTGTACTCTGTAAAAAAAGGGAACTAGAGAGGATATTTGATTTTCCAGTATCAAGAATCTGTAAGTCTCTAATATTAATATAAGACATTCAGGGCTGAATTTAGAAAGAAAGAGAACTACGGAGTGTTCACTGAGAAAGTGAACAAACTCCTTGAATCAGTATCTAGCTTACCAGGACGAAGAGAGCTTTCAGTTCTTTTCATCTGGATATCAGACAAGTTATTTTTTTAAGTTCGAGATTAATTTTGTGTTCAGTAGGTAGAATATTTGAGCTTGAAGTATGTTTTCCTTGCTCTTTGAAAAATATCCACAATGAGTTTGAGAGGTCTTAAATTTCAGTGTTTGTGGCACAGAAAGTATGTACCAAGGAGTGTAATTTGGGCTGAAAATTTATGTACAGAAAAGCAGAATACCAGTAAAACTCAATATTAAGTATAACAGGTGTATTTAGCAATGAAAATAAGATTTTCATATGCTTGTACGAGATTCTTTTTTAAAAAAGATTTTGTAACTTTTCTTTAAATTCAGTCTTACTGAAATTGCTATGGAAATTCAACTAAGATTTTCAATACCATAATGTTTATCTATTTTTAAGAGACTGTAAGTAAAGTGTTCTGAACATAAAGACAGGATTAAGATGCAGTTTCACTATTTTTACACTACAACAGAGTACAGCATAGGTGTGCAAATAGGATTGGGGGTGGCTGAGCCTTACACACCACATATAAATATATTTATTTATTTTTTTACACAGGCTTCTTCAAACTCTTTGAAAGTATGCATAGAGATATATAGAAATTATTCAACTGTTGAATATAAACAGTCAACTGCTCAGAGTTAGTAGCTACATTTTTCAATATCACACTAGATAATTTTAAAGAATTATTTGAAAGGTACCTCCTGTCTTTCTAGAAAGAAAAAAAATAAAAATCAGACTGTCTTTAAAAAGGTATCAAAAATTACACTGGTCTTTAACAAATAGGTATCTGCAGAAAGTAATCACGAATCAGGCAGTATTTGTTTACCACTGATCCAGCTAAAATGAAAACTATAAAATAACCCTCTAACCCTCATTCCCTGCATAATTCTGGATGACAAAGCAGATTTCCAGCAGCACTCAAGGAAGCAGTCAATGCTTGCAATTCCAGGAAAGTTCTATGTTATAACAAACATGAAGATACTGTTTCCTCTGCAATCATCCACATAAAATATGTAGAAATCTACTTCATTCACTATGACACTTCTGTATTCATAGAAGTTTAAACTATGCAGAGAACCTCATTAAAATATTCTTCCAGTAAAAAAAAATGTTACTGAAAAGTTATTTTTATTTAGCAAAAGGGTAGAGACAAAGGATGTATAAGGATTTCCTTAACAGGACTTCTGTCTTTCTGCACATTTACAGTGCTGTATAAACCTGAACACAAAATGACACTCCAGTCAAAGCCAAAGATCTGCCCTTTGAAAAATAAAATAAAAAAATAAATGCAGATGAAATATTTGTAGTTTAATTCATTTGATGGCCTTTAGATCTTGTTCCAGATCTGAAAGCAGATCTTTGATACCTGTTAACATCCATGCCATATTATGCTACCCTGGCTATATCCATTTACTCACCTATCTGCCTCGACACAGACAAAAACCAACTGGCCCCAGCCACAGACTCCTTGTCCACTACCTTCTCTGAGCAGTGATTAAATCAAAAGAGAGCTATGGGGAGGGGGAGGGGCTCAAGCTTTTTTTATTCCCTTTTCTGAGATAATAATTAGTTTTCTAGCATCTTAAAACTTTATTTAAACCTTGAAGTATTTTGCCAATAGTTGCATTTTTTCCTCCCTCCAGGATTCCCTTTATAAGTTTTAATATTCACAAACCCCGTTCAATTTCAGCTTCAGCATAAATCATGCCATCCAGGACTATAATTGCACATGTTAATTCTGTGGATATACAGACTACCAAGAAAAAGGTCTATATCTACCTTTATCTTAATATATTATACACACGCACCTCTATTTTAATTTCACATTAATGTATTCCAAGCTTAACCACTGACACTCCTGAAGAGGCAGGTTTAGATCTCACAAAAACAAACATTATATTTAAGTGCTCTGAAACAACTCTATCAGATGATCTCAGGTACTACACATACTACTACACGTACAACCACTATTAGTGGTTGCCAATAAATGCTTTTTGGAGTAGAGGAGTGTAATGTAGATAAAGATGATGATAATAAAATAACTGAGCAATTTTCATCTTCAGTATTGTTTTTTCACAGGGAGATTCTCATTTTTGTATTATAAAAAGGAAAGAGGAAAAAAAAGACCTAAGTGACCACCAGAACACCAACAGAGCCATGAACAAAAATTTTGTTGTTTGTAACTTCCAGCTTTGTGCTTAAATACTGAGACACAACTACAGACTAACCTCCTTCCTCTTGGAATTATGCTAGGAGCAAAGGAATCTCTACCTGTAACTAGGAAGAATATCAGACCTTCAGGGTCAAAACCCAAAATCCAATATCTTCTTGCAGACACTCAAGGACAACACTGAGTATTTCTGAGAGCTTGGTTTCTTGCCTGTTATTCACAACGAGGGACCTGGACTAAAGGCTGCGATTATTATCGATTATAATCCCTACCAAAATGAAAAGAAATTAATATATGATGTTTTCTGAGGAACTGAAACTGTACAAATATGTTTTCCAAGTACAAAAAGACTCCCCCAAACTACTTGCATCTTACATGTAGACTGCTAAATAGCATCCCATTAATACGAAGCGTGCAACCACATTCACTCCAAGACACAAATCTGTTTGATAGCCTTCATAATTCACATATATTAATCTTTAAGCTTAAAAATGTTAATCTACTGCAAGAGTAAAAACTAAATTCCTATCTGACTATCAAACATACTCTTCAAAACTTCAGGTGCACACATATAAAAAACTTACAGCTACGGATTTCTATATTAAGCACTTAGTGTAATGTTAAAATCAACCAGAAATTGCTGTTAAGCCCTACAACCAAGGCACTATTACCGACCACAAAAGAATTTCAGGAAGACTTCCACTAGAAGAGAATTCTCTGAAAAGTTTGTCCATTTTTCTTCTAGTGAACACATACTGCAATAGACTCAGAAGCAAGAGTCTCCCCCAAAGTGCTGCAGTGCAAGAGCTCAACAATTCCCCGTACACTGTCTGATCTAATTGGGAACTACCAAAATCCCAGTTCGCTCTTTATCCATTTCATCTCTCCTACATCATCTTATTAAAGTGATTATTCATGAAAACCGTGGAAGACAGTGTTTGGATATTTATAATAAGGGCAGCAGAGTCTGTTTATAGCTGTTTGTAAACATATATTCATCATAATTTTGCTCAGCAGCACAAAGCTGAAGTGTTTTTGTCAGCACTTGTCCTCCCTGCTCTCCCAGTTCCCCTCCATCAGCACAAAACTGGGATAGTTCCAACACTGTTCCACAGGCCACAAATTTAAGCTACTACTTTGTAGCAGAATTTACTTCTCACTTAACTTTAAACCCCAAGGGTATGGAATCTGCAAACTAAAAGTTACAAGACCAGTTTTCAACCTCCTGAATTAGTCTTTAGACACCGAGGAAATACTGAAGCCGTGTTCATGCTTACTGATACATCCTGAGACTGTGAAAAATTGCAAGTCTGGATATTATATCATCTCCTAATAACCCTGATGGTACCATTATACAATGAGAGGCTGCCAAAAAGGAAAGCTGACAGAATTATATTTGAACTAGAAGGGGGCAGGCAAATTAAAGCAAAACCTATTAATTGATAATATTTCATATTAGTAGATATTTCATATTATCAACTTCCACCTTTTCAAAAATTCTCTTTAGATTTCAGATGAAAGCAAAAGCACCACCACAAATCATGAGAAGAAAAATGAAATCCCAAATGCTTGTTTGTGTCAGCCACTGACAACAGATCTCAGATGATCCACCCCAGACCACACCAAATTCCCGTTTCTTTGCAGAGCATATAGGGTGTTTAATTCTCATTAAAAACTACCACATCCAAAAAAATAAAAGGAACTGTGGGGGAAAAAGGGATATAATAAATACCCCAGCCTCTACAGCACAAAGATCATCCAAGTAGGACGATAATTTATCAGGCCATCTTAACATGTTTGAATTGGCAAACTCCTGCTAATTGATAATCAGCAATTCTTAAATGCTTTTGGCATTATTATAATTATGAAACAGTATTTTAGCATTCCATCTTGAACGAGAGAGAAACAGAAAACTTCCAGGAAATTTAGTACACCAAAAACCAGTAATTAAAAGTGACCAGAATACTAGGAACCTAATACTCTTTGTAAATATCAGAAGTTATGATGAGTTAAAATCTCTCATATTTCACAGGCATCAAAAAATCAAATCAAAGCTGCACAGCAATGAAACCTCTTCGAGTTGCACAAATGAACTATGTCATTTTCTTGTCTGGTGTAAGGGAGAGAAGAAGAGAATGTGGGAGAACACAAAGCAGCAAAAGCTCTTCTGTCCCAGCCGTCGTGCCAGGTGAAAAAGCCAGAAACTGCAGAGTATTTGTATGATGATTAAAAAAAAAAGACACCAGAAAAAACAAACAGAACAAAACTGAAAACCCCAAACATCTCATGTGCTAAGGCCATTAATAAAATGATATTTTACAGTTCACTGTTTTAAAAATTAATGCTTCCTGTAGATATTCAAACAAAACTAATTTAAATGAAATATACTTAACATTAGCACCTTTGCCGAGTAACAGATGCCCAGTATCACAATCCCTTTACCTTCCCAGAAACTTTCTAGTGCATTTAAATAGCATCAAGGGGCAGAGAGGAAGCATTTTTCTCTGGGACTAAATTCAAAGAAGGCTTTTAGAGGACATTGTGTCCCGTGATTAACTTCTCTTACATACATACTTGTCACTTCTTGTAAGAAATCCAGACAGGGTCGGCTACTTCCAGAAATACTTATTGAAACAGCCAGTGGGGTCTGTCCTTCATAGTTCCTTGTGTTAGTGTCTGCTCCGTAATTATACAACATTTGTGCACAAAGCACATCATCTCTAAGAGCAGACAAGTGTAAGGGTGTCTGTCCGTCTTCCAAGCGACCCAAGTTTGTATCCGCCCCTCTCTGGAGGAACATTCGGCAGTAAGAGTGATTGCTTTTGATCACAGCGTATCGTAACAGGAAACCATTCTGAATGTCGATGTTGGCATTGTGATCCAGGAGGATTTTCACACAGCTTGACCTCTCTCGGATAATGGCCAGCTGAAGCGGCGTCGTACCTTTATCACTGAGCGGATCAACCTCAGCCTTGAACTCCAACAGGAGCCTGACAAATGAGTCTCTGCCATAGTGGGCTGCTACATGGAGGGGAGTCCAACCATCATTGCTCTTTGCATTAATAATGTCACTTCTATATTCAGATTCCAACATCAAGCGTGCAATCCTCGCTCGGCCATGCATGGCTGCATAATGCAGAGCAGTGAAGCCTCCAATTAAGTCCTTAACTGTGGGATCAGCTGAAGTTAAAATAAAATTAAAAAAATAATTAGAAGGCATCGCAGTAATCCAGTGCTGCAAAAAAATAATGAAATGTTGAATGTTAGTCTTTCCAGGCATAGCATGACAGGATGTTTTTGGACTTCAGATTAATCCCTGCTTTCATGACGATGCTATTTTTAAGAAAAAGTTAATTATATTTAAGAAAGAGTTACACAAAAAAAAATACTGTCTTTCATATACACGTTTCCATTTGACAAACAATCTTCCACATCTTCCTAGCACTCTTAGGCTAATTAGTCAAATCTCTCTGTCCATCCAGTTTTCCTCCAGCTCTACAATACTACATTTCTTTCTCAGTGTTCAACTTTTTTTTTTAATTTTCCCTTGTGTTGCTTCTTGGTCTTAAAAAGAAGCATGTGTAGAAACATCTGCTGTCCCAAATTGCGGATGTTTTGTGGTCTGGCAGCACTGTATTGTTTTTAGGGTGTAATACTGTACTAGGTAAAATGTTTCTCTGTGGTCTGCAGGATTTCCAAAGCATGTAGGATATATGTTATTTTAGATTGCCTTGATAAAGTCTGTTTTTATAGATGATGAATCTGTTCTGAATTTATCGTTTTGCAAAAATTTAAGATGTTACAAGAACGCAAGCATCCACTGATGGAAGGAGTCAGGAGAAATGTTAGTGCAGAACACAAGTGATTACACAGTTGGGTTTTTTCCCCTCCCAACGTAGCACAAAAAAACCTCAGTCTGATTTATGAATTTAAAAGTTAAAATAGTCAAATCAATTTACTTAATTTCCTCAAGGCATCCAAACTCCTGAAGCAGGTGACTATTCCCATGTACCAGATTAATTACCCAAGGAAAGGTGCCTGCCTCGTTACCATCTCTCAGCTAGAGAACAAGCCTGGCTGCCAGGTTTTGCTTTCCACTGTCTTAGATGTTGCCTGTTGGATGCTAAAAGGTACAAACAATTTGGAAATGAGGCACTTTCCTATCCTAAGTCTCCTAGCTGATACAGAGAGACACTATCAGCATGAGAGATGAACCTCAAGTTAACATGTTTGCAATGTTCCTGTGTATCTACTGAAACAACTGCTGGGGTCTGACCTTCACAGCTGCTCATGGTGGTGTCTGCTCTCTGATCATACACCATTTGTACACAAAGCATATCATCTCTAAGAGCAGACAAGCATTAGGGTGTCTGTCCACCTTCCATAACCTTGACAGCCCTCTCCTTGCATACTGGCACACTGAATGCTCACACACATTGCTCCAGAGGACCACTGGCTCTCCTGCACCACATTTTCTGCTCAGTTGCCATCACGCTCAGACAGGAGAGGGGAAGAAGGTGAGAGACACCAATTTGCATCTCAAAATTCAGACCTGCTGTAAGTTAAGTTCACAATACAATATAAATTGTCAGCTAATTTAGTCTGAACACATTTGAACACACAAAATAAGAGGAATAAGCTTCCCAAAATGAACCTACTGTGACTGTATCCAGATAACACACTGAGATAGACATCACACCAAAAGAAAAGGACTGGCAAGAAAGAGTATAGAATGCAACTGCAAAGGTGATCCAGCAACTTGAAGGATTTTTTAAAGTGTAAAATGAAGACTGAGGGGAGGAAAACAAACAAAAGAAATCCAACAAACTAACGTAGCCTCACTATACAGAGAAATTAAGTGTGAGAACTGCCTGTAGTGCATAGAATTAGAACCTAGAAATAATGAGAGAAAGATTCAGGAAAGTTTACTCCCTTAGTAGTGACAGCCTTCCTAGTCTTCTCTGAAAAGCAGAAGTGTCAGTGCTCTGTAAAGTTACACTAACCTGAGTTAAAGTGATTGAGGGAGCACCCACAGCCTGGAAGGAAAATGAAGTCAGAGACTGAATAGGTGGTTCCTGACCTGCACTGTGGTGGTGTCCAAAACACAGCAAAGAATCTGTACAGCCCACAAAGTCATTAAAGACAAAGATACTACTTCAAAGTGATGTATGCTGCTCCCAGGGTCTCTTTCTTCACACTGCTCACACTATTCTAGATTATCCCAAAAGTGATAAATATAGTGAGCAGCATAGCATGAGGAATAAGATGCAGAGGGATGATACACTCTGAGAGGCAGAATTAGGGAGAAACATGGACATAATATAAAGGAGACAGCAGTAGCCAGGGCCACTTTCCACAAATAAATGTTTAAAATAAACCCAAAGAAAGTCATGTTGTCCCTTCTCTGTTCCACACTGCATGGGGCGTGCAAGCCAATCTTTATCCCCTGGCTGAGGTGCAGGACACTGCTGCTAGCCTGTTTAAGTCTATGCTATTCCCAAATTCAATCATATATCCTCCAACTTCTGTGCGTGCATGTATAAGCATTTTTATACAAGTTGTTGTAGTCCCAACCCAACAATTTATTTGCAACATAAGGATGCCCTCTACCTATGGTTTTAAGTACCTTTCCATGCCTTCCCTCCTCCCAAAATTTCATTGCTCTTGACCACTAAAATGGACTAAAAAAAGACTACTAAGTCATGTAAGAGAAGTGCCTCAACAGAAATGGGAAAAAAAGACTCATGGTTGGGCAACGAAGCAACACCAACAACTAACCTTCCAAAAGTAAACCTGGTAGCAAAACCTCATGACTAAAATATCATTCCTGTTAAGATTATGGGCTTCTGTTGAGCCAATAGTACTAGTTTCCCTCTTGACTAGGGAAACATTAACCAGACCAAAACATCGCCTGTTGCTGTTCGGCCAATGCTTTGCTGCCATCTCCTGGAGAACTTTTGAACTTCACGAGGGCTTTAGCAGAAGTTGGATTTCCATCCCTTCAGTCCCTGTGCCGGTAAAAGTAATGCCACAAAGCTGAAGTTGCCTGAAGAACTTGTGGGTTTTTTTGTTTGTCTGTCTTTTCAAAGGCTTCAGTGTCGGTATCATGCTGTAAAGTGACCCTCATACCCCTGGAATACAAGCAAGCTAGAAATAAATTGGGAATGATTCTCAGCCTACCTTTCAGAATCTGCAGAGGGGTAAAAAAGTACTTGGTACGAGCATATTTAATCAGAAAGGGATGAAGCCAGAGCTTGCTGATATTTCTTTATCTTGCCTCCATCCTGATTGTCAAACAATTATTTCTTTTCAAGCTTCCCATTAATTTGGGGAGAGCAGAATCCAGAAACATGCACAGCTGCACTTGGTCACTTCTCGTGCTCTTAAATAAGGCATAATACAACAGCATAAACCTTGAACTGCCTAACAAGGGTACCAAATCCCTGCAATCAAGCTCACACAAGACTGAAAATTTGCAACACTGAATGACATTCAGATTATTTTATTTCTTGTTAAAGTGTGTCACCTAAACTAATCATTTACTCCACTGTTAATGAAACTCTCTTCTAATACCATAACCTAGAGGATATACAGATTGCTAAACAAGGTTCTAGTATTTTTGAGTTTCAATTTAGAGCCCAGTGGGACAGTTTCCCTTCTTTCCTGACACCTTCATTAGGTCACTCTATCACAGTCTGATCTGGGAAGCCAAGAAAGTAATGCTTCTGCCTTCATAAAGTACTTCTATTATTTCAAGCTTACTTCCCCCAGCTAGGGCTTAATGCTGACCACAAGGTTGAGAAACACAGCTACACTTAGCTTCTGTTTTAAATTTTCTAGGGCAACACTGATACAAAAAGACCCCAGGAAAGCATCACTGTTCAGACACAGAAACACTTTGAGCTCATTTAGGGGGGTGAGCATTTGGCATTCTCTGGTTCCTCCCAGATTCTGCGTGACCTTACTAAAATGTAGGTACCTTGTAGCCAAGACTAAAAAAATAAATACATCTGCCTGCTTCCTTCTGTTACTCTTCAGTTTCTGGGAGCTTTAGTGAATAATTTCTTCACTTTAATATGAATAACCAGAAACTGTCTTGCTCAATTAGTATTGAGAAGATATTGCCAAGGGACAGCTAACAGCTACACTTTCAAGACTTTAGCTCAGTGTAAGGTTAACAGTGGTGGTTGGGATTAATAAAGCACAGCTCCTGTCCAGTATTGGATTGTCTGTCTCAATACATCATTTGGAAAAGTTAAAAAAAATACACTAAAGGGTGGAAAAAAGCCTTGTTACACAAAACCCCAAGATTATTGAAAGCTACACTCTGTGTTGCTTTTCTGTTGAGCTATGTGAAGCTGGATTGTTTCTAAGGATGGAAAGAGCTGGCTCCATAGAATGTTCAACTTTATTAAAATGAGACAAACACTAAGGAAATCAAATTCACTATTTTTCACGAAAATGAAGTTTCTCCACAGTTCTGATCAACTTTCTGCATTTCATCACTCACTAAATAGTATTTATTATCTGACCTATTACCTCTGTATCTAGTTGTGATTTCTGCTGGCTTCATCCTTTACTCTGGACTGGTTTCTAATGCATTTTCCCCATCTATCTGTGTCTCTTTGCTCAGCAGATAATAAAAAGCTTCCTCCTGTTCCACCACCTCCACTCAAATCAGCCAATCTGCAGGCACAACATTGTTCCCTGGCTCTTTTCTTTGCTGGCAATGATGGAAGAGAAGAAAAAAAGCAAAAGCAGGAGGCATCTAGGTCATGACTCCCACAAGAAGATGCCTTTTATTTTCAGGTCAGCGACCAGATTCCTTCTCAGCCTTTATTAGCCAAACTCCATCTCCATGCCACTACCATGCAAGATTATGTCAGTGGTCTTCCAGCACCTCAGACCTGAGGCACAGCACTCTACCCTCAGCAACAGCCCAGTGTGGTTCTCATTCCTGTACTATGAAAATACTTCCAGCTCTGCTAAGCTTCATCATCCCTCTAGACAGCCACAACCACCACCAGTTGCCTTCCTGTTAACATCTCTGTTCCCTCTTTCCTTCAGAAGTCCATCTGCTCCCTCTCCCCATCTTTATTACTAATATATAGTCAGTTCAATTCTCTGTTTACCATAAGACTGACTCCAGAAAAATCACTCTTCACCCCAGAATCATTTTAGTCCACAGGGATTAAGCACCAACATCAAAACAATCCACTTCTTGAGAGGCAGAAAGGTGGAGACTGCGTGAAGGTACAAAAACCTCTCACTAATGAGGCAGACATGATTAACAGCTTTTAAGAGTCAGCTCATACTCTGCTTAATAGCTCATTTGTGACATTATTATGTTTTAAATACTCATTATCTTTTATGCCTCTGTTTTGAGGGAAAACAAGGCAAGGCACAAAACAGTGCCAACTTTTTGAAGCGAGGCTCAGCTACAGGAAAGCTGCCGTAGATGACTAACCCTCACACTATTTGTTACTCAACTTTCAAGTCTTGGTGATTAAACGTTATACTGCTTCCAGAACAAGGAGGTTTCATTACGGGCAGTGTTCACGAGGCATCAGATTCAGCTGGTTCTTCGTATAGGAGAGAGTAATAACAAAAATAAAACCAAAATGCTGCATCAGCAGCTATTTAATGTCAAAATCTATACAATGAAAATACACAGCAATACATAAGGTTTGGGTGGGTTTTTTTCAGATCATCTTCAAGTTCAAACAACATATTTCAAGACTTACAGCCTAAAAATTTTGAATTATCAAAAGGAAAGGGATCTGAGATGTTTGAGATTATCTGCATATATTACACTTAAAAAGTAGAATTTAAAGTTATTTATTAATGCAATTTAGTAGCTTTTTGTCACCTTCCAATAAGGACATGAGGGTTTGCCAGTATTATATGGCTAGAATCTATAGTAGGCATATCAATGGGGTCCAGTTCAGGCTGTATTTCACTACTGCTCTTAAGGAACATACCCCTAATTGTGCAAATATCACAGCCTATTAATGCCATTCTAGTTTAAGGATGATCTATACATCTGACAAACACTGTGATCCATACAAGGGGCCCATATGGCCTCCTATGTAAAGCATCAAAAAGATAATTTCAGTTTCCTTGGGACTGAAAACATCTTAGTTCATAATCCACTTGACAAGAACAGCACTAGAACAGAGGATGCTGTTCTTTAAGAGCACTGATCGGAATGTGGGGAACACCTACTGATTTCTATTTTTCCTCTCCAGTATCACATTAAAAGATCAAGACCATCCATTTCTAAAACTTCAGGTGGCCTTGAAAGCTACAGCAAAAAGAAATTCTGACTGCACCATTTGAGGAGTAATAATCATCACCCAAGCAAGTATATAATTTAAACCAACAAAACACAATTGGTTCTTGAAATAAAGCTTCACTACAGATGGATGCAGGAGAGGCGTAAACTCAAGTGGACTATGTGACACCGAAGTCCTAGCACAAAGAGTTCTGTTTCCATAATGATTAGCAGACCATGGTAAAGCCCTTACAGAAACTTCATCTTTAATGCAACTTGTTAACTTGCTTGAGAATACTGAAACAAACTTCCCTAGGGTTTCAATTCAAGGACCTCCTTCCTCTAATAATACCCCTTAACAGAGAATAAAAGAATACAGTGAGTGCTATGAGTGCATTTAATTTTATAATGAGCTCTTCTACCCTATTTTCATAATACTTATTCATTCTTTTAACAGTTCCTAGGTAATTGGGGGGGAGGGAAAGAGTAAGGTATTAAGTTATAAATCTAATCTATTACCTCATTGACAGAGTATGCATCAGAAGAAAACAGAGATGAAGCACTACTCCAAAGAAAGAAAAAGAAAAATCAGTAGTAGTCTGGGTAACTAACTGGTGCTGGAAAGCCCTACAAGGGAAATTGGGATAGAAAGCTGTGAGATGGGTATCAAGATTTCTCTCTCTGGGCAACTCACCTCCATGTTCAAGAAAAACACGGACACATCTCTCTTTCCCTCTTGCTGCAGAGAAATGAAGCAAGGTCCAGCCATTGGCATCTCGACCGTTTGGAGAATATCCTTGCTCCAACATCTTGCGCACGGTGTGAACATCGCCAGCAGCAACTGCAGCCTGAATCTGCAACTCTTCCTGCAGCTCAGGGTTCCTCCGACAGTGATGGTGTAACATCCTAGCTGAATCTGGCTTTTACAGAAGCGTCATGAGGTCACACTAGTCACCTTAAATCAATATAAAGAATGAGTAAGTTAAGACTGGGACCAGGAAAAAGACACACAGAAAAAAGTCTAGTACTTGTTAAAAGCAATGCTAAGATTTACTCTGTGTGCAGAGCAAAGTCATCTCATACATGGGATAAAAATCAAACAATCTCACTGTTTCTAGCAGAATCATAGTACGTGGTTCACATCACTGAGCTACAAAGAAAAAGAAACTTACACATTATAAATAGCAAACATTTTCTTCAGAAATGATAGCATCAAACAATAGTCCACAATTAAAGCACCTGAGCAAGAAGTGAAAAATCTCCAGAACCCAATTATTTAAATAACGACATGGTTAACGCCACTAACTCCAGAGATACTGGTTAATTAGATGATCTAAACTCTTGCATGAAACAGCACTGCATTGCCAGAGCAACTGAGCATATGTGTGGTTAATATAGCCCTGTCAAACACCATGAGAACATACCAGAACAATTCAATTTATAATTACCTTGATAAAGTATGAGAGAGCTGAGCCAAAAGCCTATATAAAATAGCCACTTTAAAAGAGCCTAGATACAAGCATACAGTGGGAAAGAAAGAAGTCCTGTGCTTCCTGCTTTGTTTGAAAAGTACTCATCTGCAGTTCTACTTGCTACCCAGCTGGGGACAAGTTAAAAAAAAATAGATATTTAGGGATTTACCATTAACAGGTATTCCTAGAATGGAACGGACTCTCAGAAGAAAGAGAATAAGAGCAGGGTATTAGAAAGGTAATGCTGAGCAATAGGAGTGTCAGGAAATATTCAAGAACTGTTTCAATGGATATTAACACAGAACTAGAAGGTAAAAAAAAAGAAAGAAAAACATATTTAGACTCCTGTAGAGTTAGACAAGATTAAGGTACAAGGAAAAGTTCTAAAGACAAAAATTAACTTTAAGCAAAACTTAAAATTTACAGCAACCTTGTTTTATTAGGATGTCAACCCCTATCATCACTGAAACCTTCCCTTATGTAAATATCATAAGGATTTCCAGATCCTCATGATTCACAGGTCATTCAAAAGATGCTGCAATCAGCTCCCCATATCCCACTGGCCACTTGTTTTCCTGTGATCCAGACATACACACACAGACAAAACAAAAGTGAAAACAATCACTGCCATTTTTCCAGATAAAGACACGGATATCTAATCACTCTTCCAGAACCTAATTGTGCCCATTGCAAAGAAGTTATTTATCTGCTGCTTGGAGAGAGAGAAACCTGTAATTAACAGGTAGCTGCAATGACCCTACTTATTGCAAATATGGAAATTCCATAGAGCAAACACTTATCTTTTACATTTATAAATGCTTCAACTTGGAAAGCATGGCAACAATCAGTATTTCAGCACTGGGTTATGAAAGAAGACTTTTTAGCTCAATAGGTTATACCCAGCTTAGGTACTGGCTTTGTTTTGTTTCATAGCATGAGCTTCATTATCTGACACCGGAAGAAAAGGGGATTTACAAACCAGCAACTGCTAACTCAATAGTTCAGCTTTTGCAGCATATTCCAAAATCAAACTTGGTTAATCTGATGACAATGGAAGTATTTCTATTGACTCTAATAAGCTTTTGCTAAGCTCTTTTCTAAACTCCAATTAGCACTTCAGAACACCCTCACCTATAAGACAGAGAACTTGACTTCACTCCGGATCACACCACTAACCAGACCGTTAATGAAATTCCAACTACAAGAACAAGATCTTTCTTTAGATTTACAGGTGAAAACTGATAGCAGAACCTGACTGATACAAACGAGCCAAGGGCAGATACTTAATAAAAAAATAAATCGGAGCATGCTCTTTGGCCCTACTTCCTGAAAGTGTTCAAAAACAAGATATGAAAACTTCTCTCAAACTGAGAATATCTGATCAAAAGTTACAAACAAACTTCCTACTATCATTTTTACAGTCCCTTCTTGTAAAGGACTAATACTTGCCAGTATTATTTCACGTGCTCCTTAAAACTAAGGTCAAACTAGTTGCTCAAAACGCTACAGAAAGGATGACAAAACAAGATGAAGAAAAACGGTATTTCTCATGCAAGGGGACAGGAGTATCCCCCCTGCAAATATCTACAAAGACAGTTGGTTAAGAAAAAGCAAAGCTCTTTATATCACACTTCTCAGCTGGTGGATATATTTGTAATGCAGCATTATAAAAAGTTGGCACTGGCCCCATATGTTGCATGTGACTAGCAGAGCTTATTCAAATTAGCTAGTACTAAAGTACATAAGTACTAAAACATACAAAGCAGAAGACAAAGTCAGGCATAAGCAGCTCCTTTTATCACTTGTGCAGTTTCTGTAAATGTCTACTCTACCTCACCCCTATGGCAAGCAACGAAATTCAAATTGCAAGAATACTTAACTGTAACATTAAAGGTTTCAGGACACTTCTAGGTACACACCAGGTTTGAAAACATTTTCACTCCTGCTCCATAGATCATCTAAAATTCCTGTTTGCAGATCCCCATTTACACCATCAATCTTTGGAGAAGGAAAGGAAGACTACTGAAGTCATTAGCCATTTGGCACTTAATATTTAATGTTTTGCATTTGTAATCAATCTCATTCAGAACACAGCATGCATTTGTATTGCTACATATTGGCTTTCTTCATGCAAGCAAAAGACAGACATGAAGTAGAGGGGGGGGAATGTACCTATACATTCTTGGTTATGATGATTGTATAGTGCCATGAAAATGGAGGACAACAACAACTACTTAATTGATTTTGCAAGTACAACAGGATAAATTCAATGTGTTCCTGAAGTACCTTGGTAAGAGGTTGTCACTCTTTGATGGATGTCCCACTCTTCATTGTCTTCACTATTCATAATCTTGTGTGCCCATGCGTGTCAAAACCTGCTAACCCTTGAAAAAAAAAAAGATATTTCTTATTAGTGGCAAAGAGTAAAAGTGAGAGTTCTACTTACTTTTACTTTGTACCTGTGCTAGAATGCTACATTTTAATGCAGTTACACCAGAAAAGGCCCTGAAGTGTGTTTTCTTTCATTATCAAACAGTGTTTGGGTGGGGAGAGTTTGCTTCTGCCAGATGAGGCAAAGTTTACAGAGAATATTTTATGGAAGACAAGAGAAACGATTGATGTGCTTCCTCTCTGAAGTAAACCTTGAAAAAATGGGCTGAACTCTTCTCTAAGGATTGCATGTATCTGCTCCTGCAATGGAACAAGAGTGGATGCAAAGGTTACAGAAGGTATTTCTGCCCGACTGCTCAACATCTCCCCGTGGGAGTCAGATACCAGAAAAAACCCTTAGGATCCATTTAGTTCCTCCCAACCCATTTTTAAAATCTCCATCTCATCTAGGCTTCTCTATCTAAAGAATAAAATCTGGCAACATAGAGCATTGACTTCTCTGTCCTTCAACCAGACTTCTAGCACCACCAGGTACTTGTCTCTTCCTTGTATGACGGATCAGGCTATCACATGCTGCGTTTCACAAACAGGTAATGATACTCACACACTACAAGCACAAGCAATAACAAGACCTCAAATATTCTCACCCTTTTCTTCACCCTACATAAAAAATGTCCTTTTAATATCAGAAGTTTACTGAATGCCAGTTACGATCCCTATCTAGTTTCCTCCTTCAGACTAGCCCTCCTCATCCTCCTTCCTTGTCATCTGCAATTACCAGGATCAGTCCCAGTGTCTGACCATTTCTCACAGCTCTGTTGAGAGCCCAAAATCAACATTATTCCATTAATACTTTGTACACCTCTGTCTGACCTTCTGTTCACTTTGGCTGCAAGCTTCTCACGACAGGACCCCTTATCATGTGTGAGCACTGCAATAATATAACAAATAATAAAAGCATTAATTACTTTATTGTATATCAGATCACACAAAACCAACTGTGACTTGTTTCTTCTGCAAATGAGTTGCACCAGAACAATTATAGGAACTGTGCAGCTTTTAGCCCAAGTTAAAATTTCTGTCCTTTAATGCAACATGAAATCTTGCTTTCCC
Organism: Aegotheles bennettii; assembly: GCA_013398125.1. Taxonomy (NCBI): domain Eukaryota; kingdom Metazoa; phylum Chordata; class Aves; order Caprimulgiformes; family Aegothelidae; genus Aegotheles; species Aegotheles bennettii. The sequence continues at coordinate 551,508 of VZRW01007566.1, read as the reverse complement.
GATGGTAGCTCAGAAGAGGAGGATGAAAAAAAGCTCTCTTCATCCCTCTTATGCACATTTTCCAAGAGCTTTGCTTCCCAAGATAAAACATACAAGGTCTGCAGATATGCTCACAGCCCTGCATAGAATTGCACTGCCATGACCTAATTTGATCACATTTCTAGCCTTGTTTTTTTGCATAGATGATCAGTCGTTAGTTCACCTTTTTTTTAAGTTTTTGCATGATTTTCACTTTAAAACCCACACATTTTTTATTAGCTGATGCAAATTAGAATTGCACTGACTTCACAGACTACAGACAAGGTAACAGATTGCTCCACTAAAAAAGTAACAAGCTTTTTTCCCCCCAAAGGAAAATTAGCTGCATATGGCAAGAGTACGATCTGCAGCTTTAATAAAAAGAAGTCATATTTAGTGAAAGTAAAGCTCACTTACTCAATGACTTAACAAAGTTTGCTTAAAATACTAATAATTGTAGCAGAAGTAGCACACACAAAAAAAAGAGAAACATCTTCATTATCTATTGATAATGTCTCATGCTGCCAAAGAGATCTTACACTTTCCTACATCAATGTGTCACTTCATTAAAGTCACTGCAAACATCATGTGGAAAATTAATTCTGACATATGTAGATACTTACTTTAAAGAAAGTTCAAGGTTGGTACGAAAAGCAAGACCTTACAATCCATGAATATTTTGCTCATTCAGATGAGCTAACAGATAGACCTGATTCCTAAGCCCTAAGATTACACATCCAAGAGCAGAATAAGGACTGTAATTTATTGATGTTTGCCTAAATTTATACAACCAGGAAAGTGTACCATTACACGTGACATTTAATATCTAGCATAGACCTAATCAGTTTAGATCCCAGTTTTCTATGGTTGAAGTATTTCAAGACATTTAAATCAAATAAACAACAACAACAAAAAAAGAAAGCCTGGTGGAAGAAGGATCATCACATTAGCATTCATTATTCTCGCAACCCACTTCTCCCACCCAGTTCAAAACTCGAACAAGCTAAATGTGTTCTCACACAAATGGCATTTTAAAAATGGTCAACGTGTGTTTGACAAAGAAACTAAATGTGACTGTCATCTTCATATGTCGCTCAGCTTCCTACTTCAGGAGCTCTTCAGACAAAAGAGTAAGGCAAGCAATCACGTTATTATTTGTGTTCTCGGATCACAATTGTAAAATCTGCAAATAACGTGAAATATTAAAATTTCACAGAGCCTTATAATTCTGAATATATTTGCTGCTAGATGTTCTATGCGACATCCCAGACAGACATCAAGCAAGGGATCCAAGTGGTAGAGCTCAACAATCACCAGGCAACACATGCGAATTGCCGGGTCTGAAAGCAATGAGTTAACAGCGCATGAATTTAAAGCACCGCAGAGGAACTGCTACTTCAAAGGGAAGAAGCCTTCACTCTTCATAAGCAGTTATTAAAAGTTACACATTTCTCATCAGGGCTTCTGTAATGCCATCTCTTAGCTTGGACATACTACATTTAAAATAACTAAGAGTTAACGTAAATGTCCTCATCAGCCTCGGGTGCTTATAGCGCTGTATGATGCTGACTGGGGTTGTTATATACTAATAAGCAGCTGCTGTGCTGTTACATTCTGCAGGTGGCTGAAACTGAAGCACAGAGGTATCACTTTACCAACTATTATCCATTTCACAGAGAGGCTGTGAGGTCTGACTTTTGGGCCTGATGGAGAATTAGTGAAATCACCCAGCTCAAGTAACCCCAGGTCTGCAAACTGGAGAGCAAAAGAGACCTCTCCTTTGGAAAGCACCGGTAGCACATCAGCTATCAACCATCCTCAGGATTCCTACCTCTACATGCACTGGCAACCTTAACCACAAGCAGAGCTCAGTGAAGAAAATACTGTAAATCCTTCCAAACTCAGGACCTCCATGTCAGTGCTAAAGCAAAGCCTCGTGGATCTTTGTTCAGCAGAGAATGTTGCATCAGGTTCATGGAGCCACAACTCTCCTCCCTCGAGATGGGTGCTGACAAACTGTGGGGAGCACACCTGGAGATCCTCTTGTACCAGGGATAAAATATAATCTCTCTTCCAACGTACAGTGGTGTTCTTACTAAGTTTTAGCAGTAAAAGTCGGCTGAAAACTTAGCCTTGAAAGTAATAATTCATAGCAAGTGTTAATGTTGAAGACTTAGGTATTTTAACATGACTTGCTATCATTACAGAATCCAAACACCAAAGTTTCATAGAATGACAGAAGCAGAAAATAATGGCTAGTCCAAACCACATTAAAGTGGTCACTTCAGCCCTAATACTCACAGCACAGCTGATGAACAACACAAGCGCTGCTTAGAGAGTTTAATTCATTCAACAGCCTCTGGAAGACTTGTATTTGCTCTGTATTTCTTTTTAATATAGCTTAAAAGAATCCAAGTAGACAGAATTCAGTGGATAAAGCAAGTTTTTCACTGTGATAGTATCATTCTGCAAGCAAATGCTGGAACAACAGAAAACAGCCTCTCGGTCAGCACATTGCCTTTAAGAGTTTAGAAATCACAATAAGGTAAAACAACACTAAAATGAGCATATAGCCTGAAGACTAAAACAAAAATGGACATGCAGCTTTATCTAAGGAGCTGGCTATACTTGCAATATGCTGCACTTCTTCCAGAGATCAGGAGCAGGACTTCAGCACATTGTTCATCTCCATTCCTTGTTTTGACCACGTGCAAATTTCTGCCAGAAATTAATTGCCCGATTCCCGCGAACTCAATTCCAGCCCCTGCATCCGAATCAAACTTTGCTACACTGGCATTTCACATTCAGAAGGAGCTCCACAAATCAAATGAAAATCTACATTTCCTTTCGTGAATAAATCCCAAAGACCTTACTACTTATCAGCACAAGGTGTCCTGTTGGATTAGCTATGTTAACGCAAGCCCCGACATCAGATGCACTGGATGGGCTGTAAAGAGGTGGTTACAATAAACCAACTTCAGATGAAACACGTGTGCCATAACTGCACTAGTAAGTTTGTACTGATGCACATCTGCCTTGTCTATTAGCACTAAAGTCCCCTGTGCAATCACACAGGGCATGTCCACAGGTTCTACTGTTACTCGTGGTTTAGCAGTATGTGATCAAAGTAACATGGAATATTTCTTCCCTCTACTTTCAAAATGCATCTCAGAAAATCCCCCTGTAACACAAGTGCAACAAATTCTAAAAAGTAGCAGCTACTTTTCATCATACATTAAAGACACCTGTATCAGAAAAAGGCTCCACCCTTGACCACGACTGTTGGCAACAGGTACTGTCCTTCCCCCTGCAGCTAACACAGAAAAATGATTTATCGCTGACAATGAAAAACATTCTGGTACAGTCAATGACATCTCTGAAAACACGACAAAAACCCGAGGGACCTAGATAAAGGATGTATTTGCCAAAATAACACAAACTCATCTACATTTGAAACAGATCAGAATGGATTCAAGACTGGCTTTGCATTAAAAGAACACGCAGAAACTCCATTATTTGGAGCACACTAACAGTAGGACGCAGGGAAAGGCTGACTGACATCATTCACCCCCCCACTCTCTCTCCTTCCAGAGCCAATCACTTCATCTTACCACGTAAAACAAGCAATTCTCCCTACGAGCTGCTCTCCCCCTGAAACTGAACCCTCCTCCTACCAGCAGGATTCAGTTTTTGATGACTCCTTTCATTTTTTCCCTTCAACACCTGACAGCATTGTCTTCTTCTGTAATCTCAACCCAAAAAGTACTCGTAAACAAACACCATCCAATTAAATTGATTTCTATTTTTGTAGCTCCATTACAACACAAAAAAAACCTGACCCACACAAAAGTTAGGTACAACTAAATCCATATAACACAATTACCATGACCTGCTCCAATAAAGATTTTAGAATCAGAGCAGAAACAAATCCAATGTTGCACCCATATATTTGTGAAAAGGCTTGAAGAAAAGACCCTTTTTTACTCCACAGAGTGAAGCAATTTTCGAGGACACTCCTGAGGAGACAAAAAAAAAACCACTAAGCAACAATTCATAACCAAAATGTTTGCAGATTAAATTTAGAAAATGACAAAGCAGTACAAGAAGAAAGAGGAACCCTACCTCAAATGGGCTTCAGAGCTTTCAAACTTTTACAGCTCAATAGCAAGTAGGTTTTAAGAGAACAAAGAAATCTAATGCTACCTATTCAAATCCATCAAAAACACTTACAAGAGGCCCCAGTCCCAGCCAAACCATGTGTCTAGGATGACTCTGAGATTCCACATGAATTATCACCTTCCTGGGGTTTGGTTGGGGTTTTTTTTTTTTGAGTGCTGTTTTCTCTCTTCTTGTTTTGTTCTTTGGAGTCACAATTTATAATTCTCCTTTAAGGCAGCTTAAACCTAAAAGATAAAAGTAGCACTGAGCTACACAATGTCATGAAGAAGAGAAAGGGGTGAGGAAAAATGGTTCATGCTGAAGAAACAGCAGGTTGAAATGAGAAGAGCCTTCAAAAATTAGGAAGGCAAGGGTTATTTACCTAAATGGGGGTTTCAAATCAAGAAGAAGGGCACTCTCTGGGGATATCAGAGTTGGAGGGATGGTAAGGGTAAGCTGTCAAGGCAGCTCCTCCAGGGAATTCGAGTAAAAGCCAAGTCCTGAGGAATGGGACAGGAAGT